>OY829508.1:0-451000 GCA_963691665.1 Clepsis dumicolana | reverse complement strand
AACAAAAAAATCTTATGGTGGTTATTGGATGTGGGTAGAGTCAGCTGTGGTGTGTTACCGGCGTTGGTGAGCGAGCGCTGCTTGTGCGGCGGCGGCGCGGCGGCGAGCGGCGCGGGCTCGGCGCGGCCGAACGTGCGCAGCGTGGCGGCCACCGCCGCGCCGCCCGCGCCCGCGCCCGCGCCCATGCTGAACGTCGCGTACGGACTGATCTCGTACATCTCTGGAACACGAACATTGTTGTAAACAATAACTGTTTTATTTTTTCACAAATTTTAAACTGATGCGTAAAATTAATTCTCTCTTCTCTCTTCTCTTCTCTCTAAGTAGAAAGATTTTAACGCTTTTCCCCCAGTGTTTTAAAAAATCCAGTGTAAGCAGAGCCCTGCTTCTAAGCAAAATGTACGCAGTGTGGGGTCAACTTATATTGGTCTTCGAAATCTAGAGACGGACATAAAAATTTAAGATTTTGAGTCTTTTCTGAGTGGTTGTGCTATAAGAGCTACCTTCATACCAAATTTCAAGTTTCTAGGACAACTGGAAGTACCCTTTAGGTTTTCAAAAAACGGCAATTTGTATAGAAACGACTTTTTAAATGACTGTATCTTTTGATTGCGTTGACTTACATGCTTGATTTTTTCACAGCTTCAAGGGACTGCAGATTTGAGTATTTGGTATTAATTTCAGCGTCCTACATCTACGCGTTCCAGAGAAAAAGGGTCTTGACAGACAGACAGACAGACAGGCAGACGGACAACAAAGTGATCCTATAAGGGTTCCGTTTTTTTCCTTTTGAGGTACGGAATCATAAAAAATACAGAAAGTTAGTTCAATCATTAAACATTAATAACAATTTTAAATGATTCGCGGTTAACTGCATTAGACATAATGAAAACGGTATATTGACCGCGATTACCTTATAGGTTTGATGAGCTCCCGATATTTCGACGCAGTTACATTCATCATGATCACGGGCAAACTGACGAAACTGCATGTAGCTACGTCAAAATATCGGGAGCTCATCGAACCTTTACGGTACCTAATCGCGGTCAATATCCCGTTTTCATTATGTCTAATGGTTTTGAACTTTTTTTTCCAGCTTTAGCACATCAGTACGCCTGAATCTAATACAATGTTGCTAGCTCACAACACTATTGGCTGCCTCACCTTGTTGGTCCTTAGGGGGCGGCGCGTGCTTCGCGGGCGAGGAGGTGTAGACCTGCTGGCAGTTGCGGCGGTTGTCGCGGGACTCGGCGGCCTTGTCCTCGGCCGCCGACGAGGCCTTGCGCAGGCACGACACCGGCGTACTGCGCAGATAAAAGACTTTCTGGCCCCTGTTTCACCAACTTTACAATTGTCAGTTTTCAATGGCAATTCGGTGTCAACTGCTGACTTGAAGAGCTTTTGTTTTAGCGCGCTTCATATTGTCAAAGAAATGTACGTAGTCCGGATTGTCATTATAAAACTAAAAATGTAAAGATGGTGAAATATTAGCCACTAGGTCTAGCACAACTCACGGTGCAACTTCTATCTCGTGTGAAAACAACTGCCCGTCCTCTTTTCTGTCACTCCGAATGCAACGGGACGGGTAATATAATCTCGCGCGACAAATAAAAATCGCGGTCAGTCGTGCTAGCCAGACTGGCGCTTCTTAGCGGAGGTCCATATTTTAATGAACTTTAACAAATAAATTTGCTCACCCGCGATCACACGACTTAAAACAGCTTATATCTTTGAGACAAATATTTTGTTTTCATGCCGAATCATCTTTAGGTTTTTACAGTACGGCAATTTGTATGGAAACAACATTTTTAATGGCTGTATCTTTTGATTGCGTTGACTTAGAAGTTTGTTGTTTTCACAGCTTCAAGGGGCTGCAGGCTTGAGTATTTGTTATAAATTTCAGCATGCTACCTCCACGCGTAAAAAAAAAGAACGTAAAATAACGGAAGCAGGGTTTCCTTTAAACTGTCTACATAGGATGCTATGGTGGGATCAGTGTCAAAAGTCGCTAATCGCTTTTGTACCTTTTCGCTTTACGGCCAGATACAGCGCGTCATACGTGATTGACAAGTGTGTTATTGCGACAAGGTACAAAAGTGATGAGCGACTTTTGACGCTGAATGGACAACCATCCGACTCAGTTGTCAGACCACTAGCTAACGAACCAGATGCAACATGTCAGACGGTCGAGCACGACTTTACGAATGCTGCGTAACGTTACGGTTATCGTATCGAGATCGAGAAACTTCATACTAAATTTTAGTTCCAAATACGCTCACGGGCGGACGCTGTTCCAAACGTCATACAAACTCAATAACGTTTACTATTCGATTTTACGTGACGCAGGATTCGAGTATTCGTACTCGGGCCTCAGCTACCTTCTCCTCCAAGCCAGGAGAGCCAGCAGCAGCAGCGCCGCGAGCAGCGCGCAGCCCGCGCCCGCCAGCAGCCGCGCCGAGTGCTCCCCGCCCGCGCCCGGCGGGAACTGCGCGGGCGCCGGGATACGCTCTGCCACCAACAGCAACATTTATTTTAACGGACGACCGAATAGCCTAGTGGTTAGAGACCCTGACTATGAAGCTTGAGGTCCCGGGTTCAAATCCCGGTAGGGGCAGATGTTTGTATGATGAATATGAATGTTAGTTCTCGGGTCCTGGATGTTTAATATGTATATAAGTATATATTTATCTATATAAGTATGTTTATCCGTTGTCTAGTACCCATAGTACAGGCTTTGCCTAGTTTGGGGCTAGGTCAATTGGTGTCAAATTGTCCCATGATATTTATTTTATTTATTTATTTATTTTATACGACAAGGAAGGCAAACGAACAAGTTGGCCACCTGATGGTAAATGATCACCACTGCCCATAGACACCCACAGCCCCCGGGGGGTTTGCAGATGCGTTGCCAATCTAGAGAGCTAAGATGAAATGCCTCTTGTGCCCGTAATTACACCGACTGTCTTACTCTCCACACCGGAACAGAACAGTGCAAGCACTGCTGCTTAGCGGCAGGTTTAGCGAGTAAGATGGTGGTAGCGATCCGGATGGACCCCGCACAAGATCCTAACACCCGCCACCCCTAAGATCCTTCAAATTACGCCTCGCAGAAAATCGGCCTGAAACAACAGCATCCCAACCGTCGTCCCAGCGGCGCTGGTGGCCACAATTTTGAGATGGCACCAGGTGACAATGACGGCTGTCCACTCAATTCAACTACCTACACTGATCTTGTAATACTCACCCCCTTCCTCGGTCAGCGTCGAAAAATAGTACGTCCCAACCGTCGTCCCAGCGGCGCTGGTGGCCACAATTTTGAGATGGCACCAGGTGACAATGACGGCTGTCCACTCAATTCAACTACCTACACTGATCTTGTAATACTCACCCCCTTCCTCGGTCAGCGTCGAAAAATAGTACGTCCCAACCGTCGTCCCAGCGGCGCTGGTGGCCACAATCTTGAGATGGTACCAGGTGGCGGGCGCCAGGTCGCACCAGACGAGCGGCTCGGCCGGCGCGGCGGCGCCCGCGCGCCACGCCGCCTGCTCGAACCCGCGCACCGAGACTTGCAGGGACGACAGCGGGCAGCCGTTGCTGTCCCACGTCAGCAGGTTAAGACGGACGCAGGTGCTGTTGGTGGTTATCAGGTCCTTCTCCTGGGCTTCTTTTGATACTGTTATGAAGAAAGTTTTAGCGTTTTGAGTAGAATAAGGACATCACTAAGAACCGTTCTCAATATTAAGGCTACCTGTTGTTTTGATCTGCTGACGAATTTAACAAATCCAACAATTTTCTATATGCAGATGACCAAGCATCTTCCCGTCCTATCTACAGATAGCATGCGGAGTTTGACTGATTGACTGTTATTAAGACGGCAAATTGAAAGAGCTGTCGGTAGGCTCCCGGCAAGATGGAGCGGCGACCTGGTAAACATCGCGGGACCGCGGCGGATGCGGAAAGCACAAGACCGGGCTGAGTGGAAAGCCTCCGGGGAGGCTTATGTTCAGTAGTGGACGTCTTTCGGCTGACATGATGATGTGGATGAAATTGAAAGATAGATGTTTTTTTCGTCGGTAGATCAAAAGAAGAGATTTAGGTGGCTATTGAGTATTGGGAATGGCTCAGTGGATCAACGTCAGTTAAGGAAATTTAAAAGCAACATGTTACGATTGCAATGTGAGATTGACACAATTCAATGTTGTGCCTACTGATTAGAAAGCATTCAAATGTGCAAACCATCCTGATAACTCGCTCTCTAAAACGAGGAAAATAGGAGGCTAGTGTTTTACTCAACATCAAATCAAAATGAATCCCAAGATTGCGGAGAAGAATGCGCCGCAAGAAACATGGCACAAAGATTTTTTTTTCCAATATTGAGTTGAAAAATAAACATAAAAATGAATAACAAACTTCTCTAACCACTAGACTAGGCTCCGGTCGTTAAGTCCGATCATACGAGTATAGACCTAAAATGGTCAAATTTGCGATCAGCACAAGTGTAAGAGGCACCTTAAATAGACCACCCACCCGCGTCTCTAGGTACCTCGAAAGGGCTATAAATACTCACATCCTCCCTTGGTGGAGACCGTTAGCTCCTCGCTGGGCGCGCCGGCGCCGGCAGCGTTGTGCGCCCTCAGCCGCACGCGGTAAGCGGCGCCGCACGCCAGCCGCTCCAGCGTGTGCGCGCGCGCCGAGCCCGGCAGCCGCGTCAGCGACCACGCGCCGGCGTCCGCGCCGCCCGCGCGCGCGTGCTCTAGCGTGTAGCCTAAATGGAGGCAAATAGAAGACAAAAGTCTGATTGCAAAAACCATCAACTGATAACCTAACCCAATTGGAAATGTTGAAAAACCTGAGTCATTGTCATTTCAAAAACGGGTGTACCCATTTTAATGAAACTTAGCTAAGAACCATCTCGATTAAACCTTTCCTTAACCTTTCGATTAAAAAACAACATCAAAAACGGTCCATCCGTTTGGGAGCAATGATGCCACAGACAGATATACAAATACACAGACACACAGATACTCAGGTCAAACGTATAACATTTTTCGTCAGTGGTTAAAAGGCCATTTAATTGATAGCTAGGTGATGATGATGATGATTATAAAAAGGTATTTTAATAATGTTAAACGTAGTAATCTTAAATCTTATTCTCTATACATTGGTGTATGTCACTAGTCAAAGTAAATTATACTTATGATTTACAGAATATTAATTGCGACTTGACTTACTTGTGATGCAGATATCATACTAATAGGTAAGTATTAAATACGAAAAACAAAACATGAAACGTAGAAAAACTAATTGAGATGTTATAAATACTTATTTGTGTTTATATATCTTGTTTTTATAGTTTAAATAATGTCCAGAATCGCTCTAAAAAGCAGCTATTTCAGCGTCTGGATCAGGGGAGCGCCTTAAGTTTAATGTAAGCTGTCTTACTGTGCACGGCGGCTGGCGGCGGGTCCCAAGCGAGCGACAGGCGGGCGGCAGCGGCGGCGGCGAGCCGCAGCGCGGGCGGCGGCGGCGGCGCCAGCGCGCGCAGCTCCCACGCGGCGCGCTCCTCGCCCCACGGGTTGCGCGCCGTGCACGTGTAGTTGTCCGCGAGGCTGCGGTCCAGCTCTGGGACAGAGGGTCGAGCACGACTTTACGAATGCTGCGTAACGATACGGTTATCGTATCGAGATCGAGAAACCTCATACTAAATTTTAGTTCCAAATACGCTCACGGGCGGGCGCTGTTCCAAACGTCATACAAACTCGACAGCGTTCACTATTCGATTTTACGTGACGCAGGTTTTGAAAAGCCGTGTTCGACTCTGGTTGAGGCGATCATTTTGGGGGCGGAGTTTATTTCGCTCAAGCGGGACAACGCTATCCAGTAACATATTTTATTTTATTTATTTAATAAAATACGAAACGCAAAGCGCAAGCGCCAAAGCATTTAAGAAAGTAAAGTAGGTATCTACTCTCCCCCTATCTAACAGTCAAGCTCATTGAGCTAGCTGCCTAGTTACACTACTCGTCCACAGACGTCATTGTCTAAAAAATCATGTCTGTTGTATGGGAGCCCCACTTAACTGACTGACGGACAGACAGGCAGACAGACTGACTGACTGACTGACTGACGGACTGACAGACAGCCAAACGGACCGACGGACGGAAGGACGGACAAACAGACGGACTGGCCTAACTACTATCGAACCAACTGAATCGTGACCCACTGTGGTGTGAGGATGCGCGTAGTGAGACAACCTTTAGGTTCGATTAATGTCTTTATTCTCTAGTCCTTAATCTAGGTTACACGTTTATATAGTAGTATGGGAGGAGAGCATGTGTGTGTGGCGTGACACACACTACACCTCCCCTCTCAAAGAGAAAAAAAAAAGTACAATTACATTACCTTTTTTTTATACGATTTTAAATCGTTTTATACAGAAGAAATTTTGAATTATAAAAACTTAAAACAGACACCAAAAAAAATCAGTGAAGCATTTCTTAATAGCATTTTCAAACAACAGATCAAAACGCAATTTTTTTTTTAAATTTAATAATCTAAAGTCGTTAACAATTTTTCAATTTAACTTTGATGACAAAAATTTGTTAAACAGTGATTTAATCAGGTAAAAAAAAAACTAAAATCTTAACTCTCTAACTTAATAATATTGTTAGGTTTAGTAACCTATTCTTACATCAAACACACCTTTACCTGCATCCTACTATTAGCTTTAAGTTGACGCGTTTGCTGACGAGACATAACATGGGCATCATCGCATTCGTATCGCAGTTTAAAAATATCCAAGCGTCGTCCTGTTAGTAAAAAAACTTAATTTAATATTTGTTTCTGTCAACTATGTGTTCATTAACTTAAGTACCTATGTAACAGTTAAAAAAAAAAACAATAACTCTCTTATCCTTAATTTCACTCTGACTTTTTACATGAGTTCCTACTTGCCTTCACAGTTCAACTTTAACTTTTTTTTTTAATCTAACTAAAAATGAGTACCTACTGGTCTTGCCGTATATGCTGTGCATGTTATACGATATCTTTCCTAGCCTTCAACTCTTAATTCCTATAATATCAATGTTCCTCTGAACATTGGCTTGCAAGTCTTAAACATCTAACAAATATTCATGAACTTATTCTAATGACGTCATTTAACACTTTATTTTTTTTTATAACATACTTCAACTAGTGTGCAACTTTGGCATCACTTTATCATTTTATGCAAGATTCGCAGCATTTTTTTTTAGTGGTCGGCCGACCTTAACTTATACATTTATTTTATTGTTCAGGATACAAGTCTTTATTTACTTTTAAGTGCGCGCACACATTATTTTATACCCTTTTTTTTTCATTATTTATACGGGCAGTTCTTTTAACACTTTCCATTTCTCTATTACAATCCATGTGTCCAAGCATCTCCACAAGTGATAACTCGATCGCATCATGGTCAGATTACAAGGATTCCGTGCCCGTGCTTGTATCCTGGCGAATCTTGCGATGTACCAGCTCGCTCAACAGCGCATCTCGGGCTACTGTTGATTACGACTGATATTTTCCTATTCCTAAACATACATATCTAATACATATTATACATCCCTTAATAAATCACCAATCAAAATCTCTACCAAATATCTAGCACAATTTGAAAACATCAGCTTATAAGAATCATAATGACTCTTAGGTGGCCTGCCTAATCGCTCTTTGGTAAACTTATCCGCATCTGCTTTCCCAAACACTTTGCATAAAGCATCCTTTCAAAACTGTACGATTTTCTACTCTCTTCTTTTTTACCATTCCATACCTATATCATCTCTCCACAATCATAAAACAATAAAAAATCTTACCTTTAAAATCCTAAATTTAAAAACAACTCTGTGTAAGTACGAACTAGGTAGGTAGATACTGCACAATCCTTTATTTTATTTTTTTACATTTCCATCACAAAATAAGTCCAACTCTCTAAAACATGTTGATGTTCACGACTAATAACGGATTTCAAACACCAGTATTACAACTGTCTAAATAAATCATTGTATCATACTTATAAAATCGATATTACATTTTAATAAAATGAGTATATAAATTCCATCGTTCAATGGTGTTAAATTTTAATTCTTAGAATGCGCCATGCCTTATCTTCATGTAATGTGATCTGTAATAACAGACGAGGGACACTAGGTACGATTCCATTCCATATTTTGCTGACTCTAATGAGGTCATCCTGCACGAACATAAATAAAGTACTAAGTACGAGTATGCTCAGTTAAAGTTATATCGATGCTAATTTATGTAATTGTATAAGATTGTTAAATGAACTGCTCTTTTTTTCTCTGAAGTACTCGTTTTCCTAATACACTTTTACTTATTTAGGTATCTCGTCAACAAAGCGCCAATATCCTTAACATAAAACATAATTCAATACACTGAAAACAACGTCAACTCTTTTTTTTTACCACAAAATAATATCACATCAGTAATACGAAATCATCTTTCATCATTCATAAAGATTTACATATTTCGTAATTTTTCCAAAGATCAATAATAATTGAATGAATACTGTTTCTTACGATTTCTCTGTATTTAAAGTTAAATATGTTAGTTCAAATTTTATTAAAGTCTGAAATAGCATCTGCAATAAAAAATCTGATGTTGCACCTATCCTAGAATGTTTTGTACATACCAATATTAATACTTTTCCTAATTATCCATCCGACACTGTCTTGGTTCCGATGATAATAGTAACCCTGGACGTCCTTCTGCGCCTTCGTCCAATGCCTCCAACGACTCCCGGCCGCATCCAACATATCCTTAGGACTCCAACTCCTCCCAGTAGCAGCATTCAACATCTCCACGTGACTCCAACTTCTCCCAGTAGCAGCATTCAACATCTCCACGTGACTCCAATTTTTCCCTGCAGCATCCAACTTCTCGTGGCTCCAACTTCTCTCAGCAGCATCTGACTTCAAATACAACTTTCATACCTTTTCGCCATAATTTTTTTCATTTCTCCCAACGTAATTTTCAGGTTTCATAATTTTTTATGAATTTTCTTCCGATTTTTCTTAATTGACTTGATTGATCTCGAAATCCAGAATATTTGTGTTGAGTATTTTTTATACTTTGTGCTACCATTTTTTCTTCTTAATTATTTTCTTCGTCTTGATGTTGTTGTGTTTTTCCAGCAGCTATTGTTGTTTAATGTTCAATCCATAAAGCGTGTCTTCTGAAGTCTTCGGTAATAATTAATCATGATGTGGTTAATTAATTTATTTTTTCTCTTGACTTTACGCTTGACGTTATATTTTTAGGTAGGTATATTTCTTCGATAAATCACTTATAGTTAATATTTATGTAGGTATTTTAATAATATTTAATATTGTCCGTTTTAAAACACTAACGTGCAGTTTTAAAAATTACGTGCTCAAAATTTTTGTTTCTTTTCACTTTTGTCCATTTATTTCACTACTTAATTGTCTTTTATTAATTAACTGATCGGCGCGGCGCGCCGCCAGTACGGCGCGATGGCCGCACTGGCAGGATCGCCATGTGAGGATGCGCGTAGTGAGACAACCTTTAGGTTCGATTAATGTCTTTATTCTCTAGTCCTTAATCTAGGTTACACGTTTATATAGTAGTATGGGAGGAGAGCATGTGTGTGTGGCGTGACACACACTACAGTGGAACCTTTTCGTAGAAAACGCCATGGTGACTAGGCTATCACAGCTGTTACTAGGTACTCACTCAGTATAATGAGGTCGTGCTCCTGCAGCAGTACCCTGGGGTCAGCGGCGAGTGGCGGCGCGGGGCGCGCGCGCGACCACACGCGCAGCGGCGCCGGCGCGCCCGCCGCCGCGCAGCGTAGCCGCACGCGCGCGCCCACGCCCGCCGATACCGCTCGCCCGAATGACGCGATCTTCGCTGGTGCTGAATCATGACACAGTGAGGGTTAAAAAAAATTACATAATTTTTTAACTTTATTTTTTAATCCGAAAAGTATGATATGAGGTTTGTATCGAATTACAGAACTATGACGTCATAATTTTCAGTGATCAACTGCCTCCTTTTATTCGTTTTTGCTAAATAAAAAAATAGTTTCAATTGCAGTAACAAGTGAGCCATCGGTTTTTTATGAGTATTTTCGGAAGCTTCATAAGTGTAAATGTAAAATGTTTTTCCTTTTCTTAAAGAAGCTAAAAAGGCCGCCACTCAGCTGTGTGCCACGAACAGATCTGGGGATAATTTTGTGACGCTGGCTTTCAGTGACGGCAGTTACAGACGTGGTTGTCACCAAGCACACATCCCCGCAGTTACCACTTTTATGTATTAACAATCGATCGACTAAGTGCTTGATTTTGACATCAGTTAACAACCGTATTATGTACTAGGTCAAACCTTGATATCAGATGAACCACGTCCCTGTGGAACTCAAAGATCCCGCTCCCTACCTCTGGCATTAGGCTTCCGGGCCACGACGGCGCTCATCTCGCCCTCCCCAGCACCGTTGGCGGCGGTCACCCAGAACTCGTACAGCGTGTGCTGCTGCAGCCCGCGGAGCTCCGCAGAGAACTCCGCCTCCTGCTCCGAGTGCACCACCGTCAGCTGCGAGTGCTGGCCCGTCCTGCAAAACCACTAATTTTACCGACGGAGCTTAGAGGTTAGAGACCCTAACTATGAAGCTCGATGTCCCGGGTTCTCCAACCGGAGAATTGTAATTGTAGCACGGGCTATTTTACATGACTCGACAGCTAGTTTGCGAGAGGTGGCTGACGGCACTGTTCATGCCAGCCCAGCTCCTGGAGGAAGCAAAGCAGACTCTTCACGTTGCTGGCGACCTCCTGGAGCGACCCCGGTGACCCCAGTTGCAGTGCCCTGTAGTCCGCCCCTCCATCTCCAACCTATTTACCTGCTACTGACGACCGGATAGTCTAGTGATTAGAGACAATGACTATGCAGCTTGAGGTCCAGGGTTCGATCCCCGGGGCAGATGTTTGTATGATGAATACGAATGTTTGTTCTCGGGTCTTGGATGTTTGATCTCTATACATATGTATAATAAAGAGCACATACCTGACCACAGACTACGACAGTAGCGGGTAGAGGGAATGTTCCATAAAACCTGTGAACAGTAGGTTGGCAACGCATCCACAATTCCTCGGTTGCAGATGCAGTGGTAATCACTTTCTCGTTTAGAGTAAAAAATAAAAAATAACAAAGATGGACATTGATAATACTACGGACCAACCACCCTCTGGACAACAAATGTCAGGGCGAACCTTTCCGAAACGCATTATGCTCATTTGGACCTATAAAATCTCTCTAGCCACCAATCGCGGCTCACTTTCGACCAGATGACAAGCGAGATGACAAGCTATGAACCAATCGCGACGCGTTCCCCCGGCCCGCTCACCGCGGCTTTTTTCGTAATGACTTTCCAAGTAAATTATAGAAAGATGCGGTGTCCAGAGGGTGGTTGGTCCGTGGATAATACTGACTGAATACTGACCTTTGCGGTCTGCTGTAGACTGTGTAATGCTTTATCTTGCCATTCTTCTGCAGGGGTGGAAGCCAACTGACAATAATCGAGTCTTCTGAGTTAGCCAACGCTTTGATGTCTGCAGGTGCTCCTGGAACTGAAAGTTAAAAGTCAAGGTCGTACAAGAGCGAGTATGATATGCCTTAAAACACTCGTGTGATCTTACTATAGGCTTCACCTCGTTTCATAAATCCTCACTCGTGTTTTAAGGACTCTTGGTAACAGTTGCATAAACAACAGAACTGTTATGTAGCGGCCAAATACAACATTACCTCCCTAGCCGCAGTCGGTTACGGGCATTGGCAAAATCATAAAGCAGACAGACGGGAGGCGCCTTTGGCTTATCTATGCACTACAATGTTTCTGCCACTTTTTGAGGGGGACGAGGAACACATGCGTACAGCACACGTCTACGTTCCTGTCAAATTTTGTTATGTTCCTACAATACAAACGCACACTAATACAAAACTGTCACACAAATGCCAAATACACGCACACAATCAACAGACCCTGATAATTTTGATCAGACTTAATGTTAGAGATTTGGCAGAGGGGAAATCGCGCGTTAACATCTCCATTCCTTTCCTGCTCTAAGTGCAGAAGTGTCCCTAATACTGGTTAGTCGGCGCGTGAAGGCTGAAGTTATATGAGAGTCACTCATTCCTGTGAGACGAACGGCTTGGTGCTGTCCAGAACTCCTGTCCTGCCTTAAATCCTATTCCTTTGTGCTTATCTATTAACCGACTTCATGTATCTACATATATTTGTAAATGGGTCAATAAACTTTTCATTGCCACTCGTTGCCATGGAGATGTCCCCTGGGTAACTCGTCTTTATTCAAGTTTTCCATGACCGAGACTCCACTTCCCCGAAAGTCAGGATTTGCATGCTTAGGAGATGAAGCATGAAGGAATTGGCATATAACTCTTGAAACTCCTAACGTTTGATGGATTGGTGCCTTAGATAATCTTATTTTAGACGAGTTACCCCGTGGACATCTCCATGGCAACGAGTGGCAAAGAAAAGTTGATTGACTCGAATACCTATTTTGTTTTGATAATCATTAATCGTTGGGGGAGGCCTATGTCCAGCAGTAGACGTCTTTCGGCTGACATGATGATAGTTACGTTGGTGTGCTAGGTATTCCTGATTTTTATTGTACGGAGCCTCAAGAGACGCACCCAAACAACTATTGTGCACCTACTGCAATGGGAAATGGATACTGACTGTCCTCGTGAGTGGCACAGTGTCGCGGCGGCGAGGCGGGCCCGGCGCCGGCAGCGGTGCGCGCCCGCACGGCCAGCGAGTAGTTGGCGGCGCGCCGCAGCCCGCCGAGCACCGTCTCGGTGCCGCCCGCACGACGCGTCTCCACGCTGCCCGACGGGTCGTCTGCTGCCTGAAGTATACGGACAGATTGATTGACATTGATTTGACCTGGAGACCCTGTACATCTCCAGGCCCCTATTGCAGCATCTTTACAATTGTCAGTTTTATATGACAATTCGATCTACATTTCCTTTGACAATAATATGAAGCGCGCTAAAACAACACTTTGCCTTCCGGTACGCGAACAGTTCTATGAGCATTGTGCCTCGCAAACTGCCACTTAAGATCTGCAATTTGCTGAGCTGTGTCGGTAACTTTAGTTCTTCTACGGATTTATCATCTTAGATTAGATCCACACTAAATGCTGCGTAGTGTCATGCAATGACCAGGCCGTATAGATTGAAGAATACATAACCATTTGGGTGGAAAGGTTCTAGGTCGTAGGAAACAGCAGATGGTTGCAAGCCGTTCAAGACTGCTCACATTGGAGATGGGTGGGGTAGACTTGTAGCAACACAGGATTGCTTAGCCTGTGATATCGCTAATACGTGCCTGTTATGCAGTCCAGAGCATCAGGAGTCGCAGGAGAGCAGGGGGAGGAGAAGTGGAGTTGTACCAGAAGATGATTAAACATCCCTAAAGACTTATGTCTAACTATAGATTTAGGCTCATGGGTAACCGATTGTGTACCTAAAGGGCCCAGAAGCTGGTTACCTCATAGAGCAGTTCGTAGCCGAGCAATACGCCGCCGCGCGCGGCCGGCGGCGGCGGCTCCCACCACACGCGCAGCGACTGCGCCGACAACGGCTCGCAGCGCACGCGCAGTGGCGGCGCCTCCGGGACTGCAATGTCACAAGAATAACATTGCTCATTTTGAGAGCGAATAAAAACACAGGTGGCGTTTTTCGCACCAATAACCCTTCTGACGCGAGCGTTGCGATAGACGAACTTGAACTGCGAGGTCAGCCACGAGCGCCCGTTTAGGTATTAAATCTGACAATATCAGGCAATATAATGCCTTATTTAACATGAAACTACCGTGAGATTCAACCATAGTGAAATAAACGGATCACTCACGTAAAACGACGAAATGAATGTGAATGTAAACGTGAATACGAGGGTAGTTGTGCGCCGCCGTCAGCTGCGCCGAGCAGCCGCGCGAGCAAAGTCGCGGTGCGCAGTTTACGTTTTGCTACCGGCGTAACGTGTGCTTCCAGAGGAAGGACTACGGATTACTTCGACACGTGTAGGGCTGTACTTGACCGACATACGTGAGTGATCCGTTTATTTCACTATAATATAATGCCACATTGAAAACTGGCGGTAACAGTCACCTCATTGGAGAATGGTCGAGTTTCAGCCTCAAGGATAATATCCTTATGCTCAGAGAACGAGGAGAGAAGAAGGCGTCCCCACATGTCAACATCATCATTTTGCGAATGGCTGCAGTAAGCTGCCCCACGCCAATCGCAATTATCGATGTACTATAACAACTACTAGCTCTTTTTGGCGGCGAGATGGCCTGACACCAACAGAATTGAATCCCCGGCCTCTTATATCATAATGAGTACTCGGAGTATCTTCTCGTCCCCTTTAGGATGAGAGGATACCGTCATAATAAGGCACAGCACATTAGATCCACTAACAACACTCACCTCCCTCGAGCGTAGTGGCAGTAAGAGGTGCACTAGCCGGCCCAGCTCCCACCGCATTGAACGCGCGGACTCTTATATCGTAATGGGTGTGTGTGCGGAGCGGCGCGAGGGTAGCGCTGGCGGCGCCCCAGCCGGCGGCGGTGAGCGCGCGCGACGCGTTGTCCCCGGCGCCGGCCTCACGCCACACAACCACGTAGCCCAGAAGCTCGCCATTCCACGAGTCTTGGGGAGGCGCCTGAGAGAAAAACAGTCATGCTGCACAAAGATCATCATCAGTCTTTTTTACGTCCCTGGGCACAGGCCTTACTTCAGAATGGAGGACTTGGGCTATACTACCCACGCGGGTCCACTTTGGATTGGGAAATTAGCACACGCCTTTGAATTGCTTCGCAGGAGTGTGCAGCTTTCCTTCAAGATGTTTCCTTCACCGAAAAGCTCCCGATAAATTACAAAAGTAATTTTGCACATAAATTGCGAAACACTCATACGTGCGAGCCGGAGCTCCAACCCAAGACTCTCTAAGGTTTACTTTAATTTTCAATCTTACCTGCCATTTAACCAGCAGTTCTCCGGGAGCTGTTGCCTGCACATTTACATTGTGAGGAGGTTCTGATGGAGCTGAAAGAACAACGAACTTTACTTATAATAACTTTGACATAGAAAATGGGAAATCAAGGATTCTGTCAAAAGTTTTGGCTTCAGAAACGTTGGAATCCACTGCATTGTAGTTTGCTACGACACCCCTCACCTTCCTCCTTGGTCTGCAGTATGACGGACTCTGAGTAGTCACTGTCACCGATGGCGTTGACAGCGGCGAGGCGCAGCGCGTACGCAGTAGCTGGCCGCAGACCTTCAACTCGGTACTCCAAGGTCACCTCGCCTCCTGGCTCCGGGGCTTCCTGTCTGGAGAAAACCAATTGATCAGACAAAGAACCCAGCAGCATGTCCTGTAGCTGTTCATCATGAAATTTAATAGTCTGGTAATTTTCCTAACACCTTCACAGTCCAGTGCCCAATATAATACCTATGGGTCACGACGAACTAGCTTCACAAATCCGTGCCGTAGCATTTAGAAAGATAATATGTAGAGCACGGACTTGTGATTAAAGTTAGATACCCTGTCAACTACTAAATACTTGTCAAACTCTGTCAGCTGGTACCTCTCCTGTTGGCGCACCGATCCAGTCACCAGTATTTGCTGGCAACTAATACGATATCTCATAAGGATTCACTTACCTCTCTACTACCCTGTCGGCAGGCACCTCTCTCGTTGGCGCGTCGGTCCAGTCGTCAGTGTCAGGGCGGTGGCGGTCGCCGACGACGCGGAACTGCAGGCGGTAAGTGCGCACGCGCGCGTTGCCATCGTAGCCGCGTCGCCAGGATAGTGTGGCGCCGCGCGCGCCGCGCCGCGACACCAACAGACCGCGAGGGGCTTCGGGGAACTCTAAAGGAGAACAGATTGTGATTAGAACAGTTCCTATTACTATAGGAACTGTACGGGGTGAAGAAATGAAAGATACGATTTGAAGTAGTGCTTGCATCATCTTGAAAATCCATTGCATGCACAAGGACATTTTTATTGAATTGGTACTGATTGCAGTACCACATACTGATTGCAATGTCATTGGGCCTTGTGCTTAAAATCTTATAAATAAATTTAACACAGGTATATTTTATTCAAAATCGAATACAACATCGCATAGAACAAGATTACAAAATAATGACAACTACAAACTGTACTCTACAAATGTTGGCGAGTGTCACCTTGCACAGCGAGGTAAATGAGCAGCTCGTCTCTGCCATAAGCGTTCTCGGCACGGCAGCGGTACACGCCCGAGTCATGTCGTTCAGCGTGCGCGATGCTCAGTTGCGAGCTCACGCCCGCTTCCGAACGCTTCTCCGATACAGATACCCTGGAAAATGTTTGATATTCAATTGGTGGTTCTAGAACAAATATCAACTCTACGAGTACTGCTTGAAGAAACCTGCACCGCAACCTCATCATTCCAAAATCATTTTAGGGTCACGACGGAGTACACGCCCGAACTCAACGGTGTCGTTGAACGGTAGCACTACACTTTTCCAAAAAGTTCAACGTGGTTTTTTTGGGTAAAACAAAACAGTGGTCTGGTTTTCCCATCAGTCACAAGTCACACTATTTAGGAGCACTGCTGTTATTGGACAAGATTCAAGCCTTTTTGGCGATAAATAAGATGGTCCAAATAACCTGACCAACTCAGAAAAGACGAAAAATCTTTGACATTTCAATTTAAAAGTTCAATATCTCAAAAACGAGTAAATTAATAAAAACCATCTCGATTAAACTAGCTTTCGATTTGAAGACGCCACGCCCAAATTGGTTCATCCATTTGGCAGCAATAATGATGTCACAGACAGATACACGGATAAAACTTTTATCACCCGTCTTTTTGCGTCTGGGGTTACAAACTGTATGACTTCAAGGGTAAACTCTGTGTGAGCTCACCTGTAGGTGGAGAGATCCACGCGCTTCATGTTGTGCGTCCACTGGAGCGCAAGCGGCGGGTCCCCGCGCGCCTCACACAGCAGCGTCGCCTGCGCCGTTCGCTTCACTGTCATATTGCGCGATGAGAACTCGAAGTGTGCTGGTTCTGCTCAAAGAAAATTTCTATGGTTTATTGGATCATTTTAAGACTATCCGGCAGAGAAAGTAATCTGACGGAAATTAATAACTGCGAGAGAAGTTTGAAATTGCCACAACTATTTATCTTGTTGTGGGAGGTATTCACCCGACAATCTCGACATGCTTCGAACCAATATTCGTGTTTCTTTGTCAAGAGGTTGGACAGACAAATAGAGCGTTAGGTCAGGGGAATTATAAACTAAAACAATGGTTTAGAAGATAAGGGGGGGGGGGGGGGATGGGACACAATTTATCCAACTTTCGGAGCAATTAGCCATGCTAGCTTTTTATATATGTATGGAAATCTCAAAACCATTTCGAGAAACAAGCTTTCGGTACAGTTTCTGTATATCAGATAAAAAAAAAAATCTTACATTATTAAGATATTCGTTGAAATGTTTTGACCTTCAAATGACCTTTCTGTAAGTCATCAAACGCCAAATGGATAATGATTCCTTTGGCTTATTTAAAAAAAAACGACTGACGTCTGTCTAATCTATATCAAACACAAACTCAAACCTGACATTGACGTGTCGTTTCGTTTTGTAGTTTGTTTGTTTATTTGATATTTAAGCACAAAGAGTAAAAACCAGCAGCATTTTATCCTCTAACGGCACTGAAAATGGCAAAAAAGACGGCTAATTTCGAAAAAGCCGACTCTCGCAATTCGCCACAAGTGGACAATGTCGTGATACTGGAGTTCATGACGAATTCTAGCAACCACAACATCGCTGAAATAAGAGGAGCTAAAGCAAAATAAAACAATATTATATACTTTATTAATTTATTCGTGTACTCAATACTTTATTGTTAAACCATTGTGTAAAAGTAGAAGGTACATATATTTAAATGATCTTCACAACAAAACTGCAAATAGTTCTTGAAGTATTTTTGCTTGACTTCACGACACCATTCCTCTCGCCGTCGTTCTGGGATTGGTACGAATAACAAACCCGGGTTATCCCTGTTGTTATTCCGACATAAAGGGACGAAACAGTCGTAGCCTTCCATTTCAAACAAGTTCAGTTAATGTTAGTGATTTCAATTTTTTTTGAGGTTAGAGGTGACGTTAACACCTTGACGTTGACTTTACCATAGACTTTACTGCAATTTTTTTTTGTGCAGGCGAAGACTACATTATCCATTATGCATTTGATGACGTCACGTCAGCAATAAATTAATATTTATTTTTAATGTAGATAGGATTAATTAAATATAAAAATACCGAAATAGGTTTCTTAAAATAGTCTATATTTGTCAAATAAATTATAAAAACCATACAACAAAAATATGAAGCATGCCCAATTATTTATAAAAGTATTCGCTTAATAAAAAAGAATGCTTAGGAACCACAAAATGTTTTTAAAAGATGTACCACACGTTATTTGCTGCTTTTTTTTCAAGTTTTTTTGATACGTGTATGGAGTGCCTCTCCTAGAAACATTTATTTTTAATTTTTTTAACTATCAAACTAAGCAGCGGCTTCTACGAGACACCTGTATTCAAATTTCATCAATATACCTCTTATGGTTTTCGAGTAAAATGCCTGTGACATATTAAGGGTTATGTTTTTGCCATTTTGGCTACGAAACCCTAAAAAGATTTGTACCCATATCCAAGGAGCCTCACATACCGTTGACCGACAGGCTGATGACCTTGGTCAGGCCGCGGCCTATTCCGTTGTCAGCGCGGCACATGTACTGTCCCTCGTGGTGCCGCGCGGCCGGCGCGATGCTCAGCGACCCGTTCGCCAGCACAGAGTACTGCAGCTCCAGGTTAGATACTTGCCTGAAGTCATTCACCCCTGAACCTGGCAAACAGACAGAAGCTTTTGAGATAGAAAGTACCTAATTTTGATGTAAAAATTGCAAATACGTAATTTATTCTTCATGAATCAAGATCACAATGGAGCATAAATATTTTTCTCTATTTTTTTAACGGTTTTCGAGTCATCATCATCAACCAAAAGACGTCCACTGCTGGACGGCGGCCTCCCCCGCGGCTCTCCACTCAGACCGGTCTTCTGCTTTCCGCATCCACCGCGGTCCCGCGATCTTTATCAGCTCGTCGCTCTATCTCGATTGTTTTCGAGTAAAATGTGTTATTTTAAAACTTTACCATGTCCTTTGAGCCAAGTGATGCGAGGTTCAGGGTAGCCTTTGGTAGCGCAGTGGGCTAGTATCTGAGTTCCCAGAAGAGCGGACACATCTTGAGGCTCATACACCCAGGATGGGGCCACT
Organism: Clepsis dumicolana; assembly: GCA_963691665.1. Classification (NCBI taxonomy): domain Eukaryota; kingdom Metazoa; phylum Arthropoda; class Insecta; order Lepidoptera; family Tortricidae; genus Clepsis; species Clepsis dumicolana. The sequence continues at coordinate 431,578 of OY829508.1, read as the reverse complement.
GAAACCAGTAAGGCATTCATACAGGATTCGCCAAACTACGAATATACTCGTACCATGTACCCAGGGTCTACTGCTGTACAAGTACTCTCGTGTTGACTATTTTGTATGGGTGGCATTGGGTATAATAAAGTTAGCTACGAGTATACTCGTTAGGGCAGGCAACGTGATAAAGAAGACTTGTTATTTCTACAACAAACACCTAGAGATTGAAGAAAATATTTTTGCTTTAGATTTTTTTCTTCCAGTGTAAGTACAAGAAATATTCCTCGCAAGGAACTGATTCGACCCGAATAGAAAAAAAGCAACTAAATAGACTAGTCATATCTGTTTTCATATTTTGTTTCGTATTTTTCTTGATGTCTAAAAAAAATAGAGAAACAAAAATTTCTGTATTGATAAAAGTCGGTAATTTATTTATTCATCTCTAAGCATTTGCTCCAAAGATTCCGAGTGCCGTTTCGATGCGCACTGGCACTTATTGTGCCACAAAATTGGCAACATAAACGAAGTAACGAAGGGTCCGTCTACGATTATGTATGAAGGGAGATGTCTTATAACTGGAGGACAAATTGATTCCATACCTTTGACAGCAAGGCGCGCGGTATGGTTGACTTCAGCCGCTGAGTTGGTGGCCACACAGGTATATTCCCCGCTGTGTTTCGACGTCACGTGTGAGAATATCAGAAAACTGAACTCATCTAGAGACTTTTCTTGTACCTAGAATAAAGAACACCATCAAAATAACCTCAAATTGTTGCCAAAAGACACGCAGTACCGATTTTTGTCGTGACACGAGTCAACTTGGCCCTATTTCACCAACTTCACAAACGGTAGTTTAAAATGACATTTTTTTGTCAATTGCTGACTTAAAGAGCTTTTGTTTTAGCGCGCTTTGGCAAAGTAATGTAGATCGAAATGACACTGTAAGCTGACAACTTTTTAAGTTGGCAAAATAGGTACCTGGGTATATTAGTTAGTTTTATCTTCTGTAACAACTTAAATAGGTATAAAAAAAACTTTTTCATGTCAGTAAGTTGTCACCTGGAGAATTGAAGGTATATGCTGTCCATCTTTTAGCCAAGAGAAGTAGACTGGTTTATCGCCTGACGTGATCCCACACAAGACCTGAATCGAGCTGCCTTTTACCAGGTCCGTGGGAAACATGAAGCCAGCTATTTTAGGAGGATCTGAAAAGAAAGTAAAATTTATTATAAATTATAAGGCTTGAACATTGAGTTATTTTGTAGTAGGAGAGCCATACTGTAGCTATTTACCGCCGTACGAATGGGCTGGCTCGTCCTTGGAAGTACCACCCTCTTGCAGAAAATTGGCGTGAAGCAACAGCACTCCTGTTGTGTTTCGTTTGGCCATCGAGAGTGCCGGAGGCCCGGTCCCCCTTCCCTTCCCTTTCCTCTACCCTTTTTCCTCTGTAAAGGCCGGCTACGGACTAGTGGTTTCTCATCATCATCATTATATCAGCCGGAAGACGTCCACTGCTGGACAATGGACATAGAAGCCTTCCTCAAGGATCTCCGCGACGATCGGTCTTGTGCTACCCGCAGCCAACGGCTGAAACTAAATTTTCTAATTGAAACTATCAACTTACTTCTGACAAAGATCTGAACATCCTTCTGCGCGTACTGCCCCCCTGGTGCCGTGACACGGCAGGAGTACACACCAGCGTCGGCGGGCTCGGCCGGCCAGAGCAGCAGCTCCCCCCCCAGCCCCGCCAGCGCGCGCCCCCCGCCCCCTCCCCCGCTCAGCTCCATCCCGCCACGCTGCCAGACTATCTCGCTGCACACACCAGATAAACAAATGAGAAGATGGACATAATATCTAGCATATAGGTATGGTCGTGCCCTTCGGTACTGTATTTTTGACGCCAATTTTGTGGCACTATAATTAGTACCAGTGATGTGAGCCGATGAGCAACACGTACGTAAGACGGTTTGTTAGCGTAATTTCTGTTTTAGCTTCGAAATCTGTGAGTGTTCACAGGTCAGAACAACAGGGCCCTGTTTCACCAACTTTACAATGTCAGTTTTCAATGACAATTCGGTGTCAACTGCTGACTTGAAAGCTTTTGTTTTAGTGCGCTTCATATTGTCAAAGAAATGTAGTTCGAATTGTCATGCAAAACTGACTATAATTATTATTGTAAAGATGGTAAAATATGGGCCAGAAGCCTTTTGTCTAACGAGCACGATGTTAGTTTGGCATTATCCATCTCTTTCTCGTGCGGTCTTGTACTGTTTGACAGAAGGAAACAACAATACCAAAGCTGAGTCCACTGGTTAACGCACAACCTAGTGATTTGAGAGGAGAAAACAAGAATTCTAAAAAATACCAACCAAATTTGAAGTACAGGAAAGTTCAAAGACTTACTACTATACTAATATCGGGGTAACTAAAGTGCAAATAACAAAAATACAGGTAAAAGTTAACTTAAACGAAACTTATAAGTTTACTAAGCAAATGCACCTCCATCAACCTGATTGGAAATCCGGAGTAGGGGCAATAGACGGTAGTGTTGACGCCGGCCACCACGCGGATAGGACCGATGTTGCGGATCGAAGGGTGCCCTGGAAACAGCATTAAGCCTTTATTCTTTTTTAGGGTTCCGTACCTCAAAAGGAAAAAACCGGCCAAGTGTGAGTCGGACTCGCGCACGAGGGTTCCGCACAAAGATTCCGCTTTTCCCCAGTGTTTTAAGTTGTCCAGTAGTAGCAAAGCCCTGTTCCTATATTTTGCTTAGGATTTTACTGCCATCTAGAGGCGAGTAGGGGAACAAGCGTCAACGACCCCGCGACCGCGCCGCGCGTGATCTCGAGCCCGCGTGGCATCCACAAAGTTCTCCTATTCGACGCTAGATGTCGTTAGCAGTGGTAAACGGTGTATATTGGTAAGTATGTGACATACATAGACAGACATAAAAAAATAAGGTTTTGAGACTTTTCGGGGTGGTTGTGCTATAAGAGCTACCTTCATACCAAATTTCAAGTTTCTAGGACAACTGGAAGCACCCTTTAGGTTTTTGGAAATCGTAAATTTGTGAGGAAATAGCCTTTTTGATGACCGTATCTTTTGATTGCGTTGACTTAGAAGTTTGATTTTTTTCACAGCTTCAAGAGATCGCAGGCTTGAGTATTTGATATTAATTTCAGCATGCTACCTCCACGCGTTCCAGAGAAAAAGGGTCTTGACAGACAGACAGACAGACAATTGTGCTAGGAGGCAGGCCTCCTAACCAAATCAGACTTCAACGGCCTGCCGTTGAAGTCTCTTGGTTGATTGAATTGTGATAATGGTTTGGATGAGCATTAATTTAACTGCTTGTTGGTTTTCACAATATGTTTAGTAAACTATTATTATTAAGTATGTACATTTTGTGTAGTGGAAGAACCATACTGTAGCTATTTGTTGCCGTACGAATGGGCTGGCTCGTCCAGGGAAATACCACTCTCTCACGGAAAATCGGCGTGAAGCACCAGCACCTCTGTTGCGTTTCGTTCGGTCAGTGAGAGTGCCGGAGGCCCAATCCCCCTCCCCCTTTCCTCTAACCCTTTTCTACCTTAAAGGCCGGCAACGGACTAGTGACTTCAAGAGAGTTGCTGGTTCTCATGGGTGGCGGTGATCGCTTACAATCAGGTGTTCCAACTTGCTCGTTTGCCTCCCTCTATTAATAAAAAAAAATACGTTGACTCACCATAGACGTTGAGTCTTGTAGAGTGTTCAGCCGCACCTCTTGAGTTGTGTGCGCGGCAGGTGTATCGCCCGCCATCCTCTGGCCGTACCGACGAGATGTTGAGGTAACTCACTGAGTCTCCATTCGCTGCCATGAACTGGGTGATAGTCCTGCAAACATCAGTGTTAGTTATCAAAAAAACTCACCTTAAAAGTATCTAAAAGACGTGTTTTAAACTGGTAGGCGACTACTGGCAACCAACGGGCTGGCAGCTATTTCTCCCAGCGAATCAGCATCGCCGTTCAACGGGGGAGCATCGCCAGCCTTTGGGGCACCATACCACGGGGGCCATATTTAGATTTTGGTTAGTTTTAAGTATTTATTAAGGACTAACCCTCTGTATACCAAATGTCATGGCGAACGTTTCCGAAACGCATATGCTCATTTGCACCTATAAATCTCTCTAGCCTCGAATCGCGGCTCACTTCCGACCAGATGACAAGCTATGAACCAATCACGACGCATTCCTCCAGCCCGCTCACCGCGGCTTTTTTCGTAATGTCTTTCCATGTAAATTATAGAAGATGCGGTGTCCAGAGGGTGGTTGGTCCGTGCACATAGATTTAGACTTATTGTCTTTTACATCTAAAACAGGGCATTTTTTTCGTTCAGAGGCCAAAACGGGACAGTTTAGCGTCCCGAAGGCTTATTCGGGGACACCGGGGCAGGTTACTGGAAAATGGGACTGTAATCAATGAAAATAATCGATTTATTGATTATTTTTGTTTTTATTTTTATGAAACATTCATAGAATGAAATTCAACATACAATGACAATGCAAAGAAAAATTCGTTAAGCAGCTGGACTTGAACCAGCAACCTCGGTAATCCGTACCAATGGACTGGGACAATGAAATGGGACTGTCCCATTCAAAACTAGACGTATGATTCGCGGGTGGTAAGACCTTGTGCGAGGTCCGTCCGGATCGCTACCACCATTTTACTCGCTAATCCTGCCGCAAAGCAGCAGTGCTTGCACTGCTCTGTTCCGGTGTGGAGAGTAAGACAGCCGGTGTAATTACGGGCACAAGAGGCATTTCATCTCAGCGCTCCAGGTTGGCAACGCATCTGCTAACCCCCCGGGATCGCGGGTGTCTATGGGCAGTGGTAATCACCTACCATCAGGTGACCCACTTGCTCGTTTGCTTTCTTCGTCGTGTATAAAAAAAAACCGGCCAAATGCGAGTCGGACTCGCGCACGAGGGTTCCGTAGAAAGATTTTAACGCTTTTCCCCAGTGTTTTAAAAAGTCCAGTGTAAGTAGAGCCCTGCTCCTAAGCAAAATGTACGCAGTGTGGGGTCAACTTATATTGGTCCACGAAATCTAGAGACAGACAAAAAAAAAAAAGATTTTAAGCCTTTTTTGAGTAGTTGTACTATAAGAGCTACCTTCATACCAAATTTCAAGTTTCTAAGACAACTGGAAGTACCCTTTAGGTTTTCAGAAAACGACAATTTGTATGGAAACGACTTTTTGAATGACTGTATCTTTTGATTGCGTTGACTTAGATGCTTGATTTTTTCACAGCTTCAAGGGACCGCAGGTTTGAGTATTTGATATTAATTTCAGCATCCTACCTCCACGCGTTCCAGAGAAAAAGGGTCTTGACAGACAGACAGACAGACAGACAGACAGTGAAAGTGAAAGTGATCCTATAAGGGTTCCGTTTTTTTCTTTTTGAGGTACGGAACCCTAATATATCAGCTGACCTCTGCGGCGTGTCCAGCTGCTCGATAGGCTGCGCGTCCAGCAGCCAGGTGAACCGCGGCGGCGGCGCGCCTGACGCCGCGCAGTGCAGCGCCAGCGCCGGCCCGGGGTGCAAAGCCTGCTCGATGAACGTGTAGTGCAGCTCGGGCGCTGTATCTGAACACAGAAATTATTTCTATTCATTATAAATAAGATTAATTACATCTGTAAATTAGATTACATTTCGACGGTACTCTGACTCAACCTCGTACATAATCTTTGACGAAATTGGAATAACCACTCTAGACCGCGAACCTAAGGTGGTTATTCCAATTTCGTTAAAGTTTGTATAATGTATACTAGGTTTAGTCAGAGTACCGTCGATTCGTAAATTACATTTCATTTGTAAATTGGATTACGTTTGCAAATGAGATTACATTACATTACAATTTTGTAAATTTATCATGAGCTTTACGGTAAAGGAAAACATCGTGAGGAAACCTGCACACTCCTGCGAAGCAATTCAACGGTGTGTGTGAAGTTCCCAATCCGTACCGGGTCTGCGTGGGAACTATAGCCCGAGTCCTCTCATTATGAGAGGAGGCCTGTGCCCAGCAGTGGGACGTAAATAGGACGTAATTTTCCAATTCTCATCTTAGCCACATTTTTAAAATAAATACAAAACCCTTTCTTGGCTGAGGTACAGTCAAGGAATTAAATTTCCAACCCACCTAAGGTTCAATATCGTTCAGCAAACTTCCACCTTAAGAGCTAGTTAGAATACGACTTAATAGAATTTTCGACCTTAATGTATTGCGAATTTCAAACAACATTTCAACGAAATGGGTAGTAAATTAGATTTCCTTGACTGTACCTTAAGTGCCTAGAAAGACTTATCCAACACAACAATGAATAGCAAAATATCTACCATAATAGCAATAAGAAGTCCGTTAGCCCCAATAACAGTTTATGTGTATCTGTACAATCGCAATATCGCATAAATAAATTTTGCCCGTGCTCATCCCCTAATGGGCGCGATAGGCACGAACATTAAACAAGCCATCAACACCGGAGTCGGCCGCAAACCAAGGGAAAAGGCAAGAAAAACAATAAGATTGATGTTAAGCCTAACATACGACGATAATGTTTACTGTCTGACTTCCACAAATAAAATTAAGACCGTAACTGAGCACGAAGCGAACTGTCTTGAATTCTTAGATTGACACGCTCGTTTAGAATAACAAAACAACCCAAAATAACCCTCTAAAGCCATGAGTTTTATGGCCTAGCAGATATATGAAGTCGGTGCGGTGCGAGTGGAACATTCTTTGAATGAAGCATGAAGGCTTTTTGAAGGCGGTTTTACTTATTTGTTATGAGATTTTAATGTCACAAGCGCTTAGTTGATGCAACTTGTGACCAAAGGGCTGGCAGTTTTCTCTCTCAAAGAATCAGCATCGCTATTCAGCGAGGCAACGCTGCCAGCCTTTTGGGCACTATGCCACGGGGGCCTTATTTAGATTTAATTTAGTTTTAAGTTGTAGTTTATTTAGTTTAAGCTTAGATTTAATGTCATTGTAAATTGCTTTTATTATGTAAATAATGTTAAAAAAATTTATGTTGATTTAACATTTTCAGAATTATCCTCCAACTCCGTTAAGGAGTAGCACTTTCCATTATTTTATTCAAAGTTCCTCGACGCAATGCACGACATGAGAGATTGTTCTCAGTTCCATTCTCCCGCACGAAATATTATGCTAACTCTTATTTCAACCGTTGTCTAAATTATTATAACAAAGATTTAACTCACATTGATATTCTTGCTCATAGAAACTGTCTTAATTTTAAGAACCGAGTTATTTGTCATTTAAATGCTTAGAAATCGCATGCTCTTCTAAACAACTTTCTAATTCTTAGTTTATATACTTAATTAGGAGGTAAACTGTGTTTTTTCATAGAATAAGGATAATTTATTGTGTATTAATCAAACACTGCTGCTCTGCCAAAACTCGATTTAATTAAAAAAGTACAATGGTTACATACACCTTAGGGAAACAAACGTTAGCAAGTTTGTCGTCCGTACAGCGACATCTAGCGAGAAACAAAGTAAACTTTGACTTGCGTCTTGATAAGATTGCAGTAGACAAACGTTACCCCGTTTATTTCGGGTATAGCGACATCTAGTGGTTATTGACTACAACATTCTCCCGCCTAAAATGACAGAAGGTCATTTCCTATTCTTATATCTAAACATAAAATCAATGTTTCGCGAAGTTAATATAACTTTACTACTTTTACATGCAATTGGTTGAAACATTAAGTCTTTTGGTGTCTTCATTCATTGCATTTCTTCAGTGGACTGTATTTTAAGACCGTTTTTTTTTTTTTTTCTCATTCGTTGATTTTATTGTATTATTGTATCCTTCAGCTGTTTTGCATTCAATAAAGGACACAGTTTTGTGATTGAGCTGTGCGTACATCGTAGGTTCGCGTAAGGTTGTCTTGTCCAGGATATTTCTTTAATATACGACCCATTGGCCACTGTCCTGGAGAGAATCTTTGGTCCTTTATTATGACTAAGTCTCCGATTTCCAATTCTTGCTTAGAACGTTTCCATTTTCCTCGTTCCTGCAGTCGGCTCAGGTACTCTGACTGCCATCTTTTCCAGAAGTCTTGTACCATTCTTGTCGTTAGTTGCCATCGATCGAGAAGACTTACTCTTGCATTTTTTAAGTCGGCGGATGGTAAGCTTACTAACGGTTCTCCAACCAATAAATGTCCAGGTGTTAAGGGTTCTAAATCTTCTTTGTGATCACTGATTGGACAAAGTGGCCGAGAATTTAGACAGGCTTCTATCTATCTGGATTAATACGGTACTCAGTTCTTCAAATGTTAGTGTTGACTCTCCTACGATTCGTTTGAGATGGTATTTTGTGGATTTGACACCGGCTTCCCACAATCCTCCAAAGTTTGGTGCTCCCGGAGGTATGAATTTCCACTTAGTACCCTCTCTATCTAGCAGGGAAGCGAACTCTTCTGGAATACTAGATTTTCCTTGTTTCCACATCTCGATCAATTCTTTGCTTGCACTTACAAATGTGGTACCATGGTCACTCCACATTTCTAACACGTGACCCCGTCTGGCTACAAATCTCTTAAAGGCTGCCAAAAACGTTTGTGTTGTCATATCACTGACCAGTTCTATATGTAGCGCTTTGGTGCACATGCAAATGAATAGGCAGATATAAGCTTTGTTAGATTTTGCTCCTCGTCCTTTGCTCATTCTAACATTGATTGGCCCAGCAAAGTCAACTCCGCTTATCAGGAATGGCCTTGAAGGTTTGACTCGACTAATAGGTAAATCTCCCATCTTTTGCTCACAATTTTTTGCATTTTGTCTTAAACAAATGACGCATGATCTTACGAAGCGCTTCACGCTGTTTCCCGCGTTTATCAGCCAATATTTTCCTCTCAAATAGGTTACCATTAGTTGAGGCGGTCCATGTAACGTCTTTGCGTGTGCTTCTCGAAGTAAAGGCGTCAGTAGTGCGTTGTCTCGAGAAATGATGATTGGGTGTTTTCTCACGAATTCCATGTCGGCATGTTTCAACCGACCTACAGAAAAGTAGACTACTACCTCTTTCCGCCTTTCTCGACGAAAAGGGTGTGATAAGAGTAGGCTCTTATCACACCCTTTTCGTCGAGAAAGGCGGAAAGAGGTAGTAGTCTACTTTTTGACTTCAGTTGTCGTCCGCTGCGTAAGTCTTCGACTTCTTCAGGGAATTCTAATTCTTGTGCTATTTTTATGCATGTTGTGAGTGCTGCGCTTCGTTCTTCGTAAGTAAGGTAAGTCGGTAAGTATTTTCTATTTTCTTTTTCCAGGACCTTCATCCATCTTCTACAATATGCTACAACCCTCACCAGTTTATCCAGGGATGAGAATCTTAGCATCAAGGTTAGTTTTTCTTCATTTTCATTTTCTTGTGTTATGTATGCTACGATTATTTCTTTTCTTTTCTCAAATGAAGTGTCTAACGGTTTTCTTTTTTCCAATTTAACTTTCTTTTCTTTCAGAATGTCCGGACCCTGCCACCAAATGTCCAGGTTTTTCAGTTTTTCAGGCATCACTCCTCGCGAGGCTGGGTCTGCTGGATTGCTTTTGGTGTTGACGTAAAACCAGTGACTGGAATCAAACTTTTCTATTATTTCTAAGACTCGATTTTTTACAAATGGTTTCCACCTCAACGGATCGCCATGTATCCACGCCAACGTGACTTGACTGTCTGACCAAGCATATGTGTTTTCTGGTTCTACCTGCAATATATCAGCTACTTGTTTAAGATGCTTAGTCAACAAAGTGGCTGCACATAACTCTAGACGTGGTAGGGAGACAGTTTTGATTGGAGCTACTTTTGTCTTTGCCGTTAACAGAGATACTTCAATTTCGCCGTCTTCGGTTATTACTCTCGAATATACTACTGCTGCATAAGCTGATGCTGATGCATCTGCGAATCCATGTAGTTCTAAAATGGATTTGTTTGGCTGTGTATAAATCCAACGATTGATGCTTATATCTTGTAACGCTGGGAGTTCGGTTTTGTATTGTAACCATTCTCTTTGCATCTTTTCGGGCAGACTCTCGTCCCAGGCTACTCCACTGCACCACAGTTTTTGCATGAAGATTTTAGCTAATACAATGCTTGGTGCTATCCATCCCATAGGATCAAACAACGATGCTATTTCTGATAATATGCTTCTTTTTGTCATTGGTTTTTCGTCAACCGTCATGATTTGTATTGGTATCGAAAGACGGTCATCTTTGACAGACCAAGTTACTCCCAAGGTTTTCACTTTCTCTTTCTTTGGTATGTCAATTATTTGTGTTCCTTTCACTTGTTGATCTTTGGTTACTTCTTGCATGAATCTTTCACTGTTTGAACACCATTTTTGAAGTTTAAATCCTCCCAAGCTTAAGATATTCGTTATTTGCTCCTTCATTTCTATAGATTTTGTTTCTGTATTACTTCCTGTTAGTAGATCGTCCATGTAAAAATCCCTTAATATAGCTTTTTTCGCTTCTGGGTATGGAGATCCCTCATCTATTGCTGTTTGTCTCAAGGTCTTTATTGCAAGATAAGGTGCACATGACGTTCCAAAAGTCACTGTTAGCAGTCTGTACTCTTCAATTGGTCCATTGGGATTAGATCGCCATATTATTCTTTGATAGTCTGTGTGTTCTTTCTTTACTTTGATTTGTCGGTACATCTTTTCGACGTCTGCTATAAAGGCTATTTTGTGAATCCTCCACCTTAAAATTACGGTTCGTAGTTCTTCTAGAATTGGAGGACCTATCAAAAGCTCATCGTTTAGTGATACTCCATTACTTCCCTTACATGACGCGTTAAAGACAACTCTTAACTTTGAGGTCTCTCTTTCCTCTTTGATAACAGCGAGATGTGTAAGATACGCGCTCTTTTCGTGTTTTGTCTCGTCGTCTCGTGTTTCTATTTTTTCCATGTGGTTTAATGTTACATACTCTTCTAGAACTCTGTTATACTCTTTCATTAGCTCAGGCTTTCTTCTTAGTCTATTCTCCGTTGACTTCCAGACGTTAATGGCTATGTCTCGGCTGTTTTGTGGTAAAACTGGTGGATCGTTTCTCAGGGTCAGGCCAACTATGTAACGTCTATATCTCTCGTGGTTGTCTTCTCATACAGCTCTTCGGCTCGTTTCTCTTCTTCTGTCAGTTTGTCTGTCTCTTCCTCTCCTGTTTCTAACTCCCAGAATTTTCGTAGCATGTTATTCAACTCCATATTTAGGTGCATACTAACGAATTGTTTTGCTCTCTTAGTTTCTTGTTTGACTGTAATTTTTCCTGACAGTATCCATCCCAGATGTGTTTGTAAGGCTACAGGAGAACCGGAAACCCCCTTGACTATGCCCGGTAGTATTACTTCGTTATATACTTCTACTCCCAAAAGGATATCGATATGGCCCGGTTGATAATAACTTGGATCTGCTAGTTTTAATTCCTTTAAGTGTCCCCAATTCTCTATATTTAGTGTCTCGGATGGCATGATACTGGTAACTCTTTTTATTATGTAAGTTGTAATTTTCATCGTTTTCCCAGGTTTTAAACGTGACGAGATCTCGATGTCCGCAGCAAATCTAATGGGTGTTCTCATTTGGCTAAGACCAGATACGTGTCCATTCACGTGAATTCTCTTTAGTCCCATCGTTTGAGCTGCTGACTCCGAAATAAATGATTCTTGTGAGCACGGGTCTAATAATGCTCTTAACACGAAGATTTGTCCTTGTTCATTAATGACGTTTATTTGTGCTGTTGACAGCAATGCTGTTATATTTCCCGTAGCTAAATGATTGATGATTTCTCTTTCTCTAGGCCCGGGTGATGTCTCTTGTTTTTGCTCTCTCTCTTGAGAATGGCTGGGTGGGTGACTTCTGTGCAGCAGTGAATGATGTCTTTTCCCACAGAGGTGACATGATGACCTATTTTTGCAAAATTTCACTGGATGACCGGGAAGTAGACAGTTAAAGCATATTCTTTGATTTTGAACAAAATCGGTCTTCTTCTCTAGTGTTAACTGTCGGAACTCCTTGCATTGATATAGAGGGTGATTTTGTTTACAAAATCCGCACTTAATATCGGTGCCATTTGCTACAAATGATCGTGATTTAATTGTGTGATGAGGTTCATTATGAACACTTCTGTTTGTGCTTGTACTTGTACTTGCTATAGGCTGCATCATCTCCAACACTCGGAATCTTTTCTCCAGGAACCTTTCTAGCTTCGACATTGTAGGTAAATCACTGATGGTTAGTGTGCTGACTTCTTCTTCCCATTCTTTATGTGTCTCTATGTCAAGCTTCGAAACCGTTAAATAAATAATAATTACATCCCAAGAACCAGTATCAACGTTTTGAACCTTTAGTTTGTTCAAGCACTCCTTTGTAGTGTCCAGAATATCACGAATTGCTTTTGTAGTTCCATTATTTATCTTTTTCTGATTTATTAATCTGCTTAATATTGAATTCACAATCATTCTCTTGTTGTTGTACCTTCTTTGTAAAGTGCTCCATGCCAGTTCATAATTACTATCCGTCACTGTTAGATGTTTCAATAGTTGCTCCGGTTCGCCCGTTAAGCAGCTCTTCAAGTAATGCATTTTCTGAACATTACCTAGATTTTGCTTATTATGAATGAGCGACAGGAACAAATCGTTAAAAGATGTCCAGTCTTGGTAGTTTCCACTAAATTGTGGTATATTTATTTTCGGTAGTTTAATTTCTTCACACTGCGCTTGTGTCCTATTTCCGGTTGCAACTAGTGGGCTCTGTGAAGCGCCTTCCAACAAATCCATCATTTCTGCTTTCAGGGCAATGTAAAGATCCTCATAAACTGAATACTGATCCTCCTTGAAATACTTTAGGGATTCCATCTCCTCCTTTGTAACAATTTTAATCAGGCTTCTGTTTATGGCTACAAACCGACTCCAATATTCGTCTATGGTTTCTTTTCTAGCTTTCACGTAACCTTTAGTTAATCTAGCCTTCGGAGTTTTTTTGAAGTTTATTTGAGCTTTCTGAATTATCCCTATTGCCTGTTCTTGTTCGGCTATAAAACCCAATAACTGTTCCGACATCTTGTTTTTGTTGCAGTAAGTGACTCAGAAGATTATGTCAAGTGTCAACAAGCCGCGAAAAACACAAGTCCTTATACTCAATGATCAAATTATCACAAGTTAATGAACTGCTACAAGTCTTGAGAAATAAATCTTAAAATTTTACAAGTCTCTAAACCACTTCTAATTATTTTTTAATGTTTTATTTTTATTGAATTTGCTAAGTCCATAGAATAAATATTTGAAATTTTACAAGTCTTTTATCAACTCGAATTTTCTTAAGTGTTTTTTGCACAGATTTTTACTAAGTCTTTGACACTGACACTTTCTAAATGTTTACAGTTCACTGACACTTCACTTTTATTTTTATAAAGTTGAGGGTACTTACAGTTCTTTGTCCGATCACTTACTTTTACCGCACTCACTTATCACTTCACTACTAACTGTTACTAGTTTATTATCACTGATTACTTATCCGGCTCGAAGGACCACTTTGTATTAATCAAACACTGCTGCTCTGCCAAAACTCGATTTAATTAAAAAAGTACAATGGTTACATACACCTTAGGGAAACAAACGTTAGCAAGTTTGTCGTCCGTACAGCGACATCTAGCGAGAAACAAAGTAAACTTTGACTTGCGTCTTGATAAGATTGCAGTAGACAAACGTTACCCCGTTTATTTCGGGTATATCGACATCTAGTGGTTATTGACTACAACAATTGTACCTGTTTCTACTTCAAATGCAATGCCATAGATCTGCCGCATCGACCGCTCCTATTTTTTAACGATGTACACTTTTTCATTGTTATGGCACTCCAGGTCTTTACTTTATAATGTCTTGTATTATATGCTTAACTTTGTGACTGTTTGTTGCCTAAAAAAATAAAAAAAAAAAAAATAAAAAAAATAAAAATAAAAAAAAATTATCACCTCATCAACATGAGATCATGACTACCAGACGCAAGTACTTGAACAGCTTTCGAAAATTTATGAAACACAATGATACGTGCCTATAGATAAAATTTGAGGGTTGCCTTTAATTTCCCTGGGATCCCATTATCAGACCCTGACGTGGTGACAGTTCGACCAACTAGAAAGTATACCCTTTCAAACAAAAAAGAATTTTTGAAATCGGTCCACCCGTCTTCGAGCAATCGGGGAACATACATAAAAAAATATATTCCGACGAATTGAGAAAATTCCTCTTATTTTGAAGCCGCAAAAAAAAATACAAGATAATTTATATTTATTCTACGGGTTTCAGTTACCTATTACAAATAGTTCAAATGTCACTTATTTTTATGTCAATAAAATAAATACCGCTCGCTCATTTCGATCTTGCGAATTTCCCAGCATATCTGACTACGAAATAATTATTAGGGCAGATGCCGGACAGGTTGGTCTAATGCAAAATGCGTCACATTGTTTTTTTTGTCGATCATTGTGGTGTCATGATCAATGAAGATTATTACAATAAAGTCCCTCAGTGGGTCACGATTCAATTTCATTGTTAGTACAACCGTGTTAACAATCATATCATAGGCGTATGCGATGGCAACAATGGGGATTGTTAGATAAATCAACAGCCCGCCGGCAATCAGCGTTCGCAAACATCAACAGTGATTTGCTTGCCAATATACGCCCGACGAATAGTTAGTATTAAAAACTTTATCGCAAGGGAATCAGGATGCTGTTAAAATTAGTAATTTAGCTAAGGTCCTAAAAATAAAGCTCAAGGTAGCTCAAGGGACAATTGAAAGAGCTATGCTTGGAGTATCCCTACGAAGTGATGGTTCTAGAAGTGCCGGTAGGCCTCCCACAAGGTGGACGAACGATCTGTTAAAGATCGCGGGAAGGCATTGGCTGCGGGCAGCACAAAACCAATCTACGTGGAGATCCTTGGGGAAGGCCTATGTCCAGCAGTGGACGTCATCCGGCTCATACGATGGTGATTTTGAGTAGGTATTAGGAAAGATTAAACGAACCAATCACGGATCACATTATGTTTCTTCCGTGAAACCAATAATCCAATTTCAACTAACTTTCCTTTCATAACTCGCACCATTTTCTAGATTCTGGCTGAGCGTCAGTAAACGTTGCATTGTTAGCTTGACACTAACATCAAAATATTCCGTTGATGGACTTATTATGTAATAGTCGGACGTTTATACGTGTACAGTAAACGTTTGCCTTATTAGTGTTAAACAAAAATACATTACGACGGTACCTCTGACTCAACCTCGTAAATAAACATTGACGAAATTAGAATAACTACTCTAGACCGCGGACCGAAAGAGGTTATTTTAATTTCGTCAAAGTTTATATACGAGAGGTTGAGTCAGAGTACGGTTAGGTACGGCGCGAGCGTTGATATAGGTTGATTAGCGTTGACTTGAAGGGTGATTTCGTTTATAAAATAGTTTGAAAATTCAGGCATGAGGCTTGTGTAATTAAGTGTTTATTAAGATTAGCTGTTTTGGTTTGCTTGCATACATGAAATACCTGGCTCCTATTAAACCGACGTCGATTAAAGTTTCTCGAATTGAGTCCGCGGACCGGGAGACGAGTTGTCGGTAGGCCTCCAATAAGACGGAGCGACGACTTGGTTAAGATCGCGAGAAGCACAAGACCGGTCTGAGTGGAGAGCTTTGGGGGGAGGCGTACCTATGTCCAGCAATTTACGTCTTTTGGTTGACATGATGATGATGATGATGATTAAACCGACGTTATTTATGTGAGTTGGCAATGACGATTCCGTGTAAATCAAGGGATTCTAGTTTTAGCAAACTTTTTATTATATTAGTGAACAACCCAGGTCTTTGCGAATTGGCCTTAGCGACACTGGCCTTGTGTACATACAAACTTATCTATAATTACCTGCGTACATTTATGACGGCCACATTTTTGCCTTGAGGCATTGTTCTTTACCAAGTGTTTCCCCTATTAAGGCGCTTCTGATAAATTGACGCTGCTGTGATCACTGTGTTGGCCTAGAGTGAGGTTCTGGTGTAATTTATAGAATATTTGACCTTATTTTAGTATATTTGGGTGACGCATGGCCTGTCCGGTTATTGCCTCACTAATCAATACTGCCAAGCGCGAGCCGGGCAATCACGGCCAGTCTCATTGCCGAATGCTTTGCACTCTTTTCCCCTCTGCCGCTCGTCGCCTGCGCTGCGCCACTTGTCACGGCGCTGGGAGACGCTTGGCCTGTCCGGTTACGGCCGCACTTATCAATACTGCCGGGCGCGAGCCGGGCAATCAGGACCAGACTCATTATTGCCTGATCAACTCACCTGGCTTGCGTTAATATGATGGATACAATTTATTTATTTATTTACAAAATTTATTTACACAGCATTACAGTCTTTAACTAAGTAACTACAAAAACTGAAGTAAACAAAGAATGGTGAGAAAGATCAAGTAGGAACACTAGTTGGCCTGTCATCCATCATCTCGCAGAATATTAACAATTGTCGACCCACGGCAGCCCATCGCCACGCCAGCAGATCGCACTCTGGTGCCGACTCCAGAAGCGCGTTCAACAGCGCCAGCGCGCGGGGCAGCGGCGAGTGTCTGTGCGACACGGTGCGCGCGGCCAGCACGGCCAGCAGGGAGCGCATACGCGGTCTTAGGATTATCCTCGGCACGTCCGGAACAGACAGTCTAACGAGCCGCTCCACGAGCTCCGGACAATCCGTGTCCCCGCGTAAAGCTCGACACGCAAAAACAAGGAGGCTGAAGTTACGCCTCACCTCTAAAGAATTAAATCCTAGAGTACCAAGTAAGAACTTAGTGGGATATAAATAAGGGTAATAAGAATCATTTTTTTTGTACAGCATTAATAAGAAGGCTTTTTGTACTTTTTCCAGAAGCAAGGAGTAAGTGGATTCGTACGGGCTCCAAACAATGGCCGATGCCTCCAACTTACTTCTCACTGACGCGGTATATAAGACTTTTATAGCCCCAGGATCATGAAAATCTCTGATGTTACGAATAACAAAACCCAGCCTACGAAAACAGCTAGCGGCCAACTCTCTTATGTGATCGTGGAAAGTAAGACGCGTATCAAATAAAACGCCCAGATCTTTTACTGAGAAGACTCTGTTAATGGGCTCTTCTCCAAGCACGTATTCGTTAAGTATGGGATTACAAGCGCACACAACACTTAGCTGTATTGAACAATACACTCTTTCCCCGCTGCCGCTCGTGCCCTGCGCTGCGCCACTTGTCACCGTCCGGTTACGGGCGCACTTATTAATACTGCCGGGTGCGAGCCGAGCAATCAGAGCCAGTGTCATGATTGCCAGATCAAGTCATTCGATTTACGGCAATTATGCCGGATGCAATGCACTCTTTTCCCCGCTGCCGCTCGTTGCCTACGCAGCGCCACTTGTCACGGCGCTGGGTGACGCATGGCCTGTCCGGTTATTGCCGCACTAATCAATACTGCCGGGCGCGAGCCCGTCAGCCGGGACCGGTCATTAATGCTCCCGGACCATTTCATTCTGTGTGTGCTCATTACGTCATGTGCAATGCAGTAGCTAAATTACCTATGCTAAGGGTAATCGATGATCATTTTACCGGACACACACGGACCACAGTTTTGGAATAACAACGTAGGTAATAAATGAAAATAATCGATTTATTGATTATTTTTGTTTTTATTTTTATGAAACATTCATAGTATGAAATTCAACATACAATGACAATGCAAAGAAAAATCCGTTAAGCAGCTGGACTTGAACCAGCAATCTCGGTAATCCGTACCAAGCTCCACCAATTAAGCTATACTGAACGTTGGTGTACCTAACGAATTTTTCAATGCCTTGTAAGTAAGTAAATAAACGCTTTATTGTACAGAAAATACAGAAATAAACACAGGTTACCAACAGTGAGATACAGTACAAAGGCGGACTTATCCCTATAAAAGATCTCTACCAGTCAACCTTTGAACGGTAGAGAGAAGTTAATGCTTGTGTGTTAGAAGTTGTTGTTTGTGTATTTTTTGAGGAGAGATCTTCCAAATAAAAAATATGACACAAGGCATTGAAAAATTCGTTAGGTACACCAACGTTAAGTATAGCTTAATTGGTGGAGCATGGTACGGATTACCGAGGTTGCTGGTTCAAGTCCAGCTGCTTAACGGTTTTTTCTTTGCATTGTCATTGTATGTTGAACGTAGGTATTTGCTGTTTTAAACTTTTCGCGGTTAATACATCAGACATAATTTATAACTTATTTACCTTTGGCACCTGTGATCATGATGCATGTATTAACTGCCTGGCAACATCGGGAGCACGTCTAAACATAGTAAGGTATGGCGGTGAACTCCCCGAGATTACGGGTGTCTATGAGTAGTGGTGATCACTTACCATCAGGTGGCCCACTTGTTCGTTTGCCTTCCTTGTGGTATAAAAAAATATCCCGTAGTTCTAATCGTCCCACGATAACTCTGCATAAGATATTATTTGGCAGCCCAGAAAAATCACGCTGTGGTAATACTTTTTCATTTCATTCAGTCACTTCTTTAATTAAAAATAATAATGATAGTAGCAATCAAAAGTTGCTGTTTTTTTTTAACTATGGCTCTGTCCATTGGAAGACAATTTTGCCAGGTTTTGCCGTTGCACGGTAAAAACAATCTAGAAAACGAAATATGAGAAGTATTTTAATGGTGGATAGTGAATGAACGATGACCTGTTTAATGTTTAATCTAATCAAAAGTTCAAAACGTGTTGTTTGACTATAAATCAGTGTTGCCATAAACAAACTTTAGATTTCTACATAATGTTGTCAGTTCGTTGCAGAGTTATCGTGGAACGACTATAATTAAGTAACGTATTTCTGCTAACCTTTTTCAAAACACGACAGAATAGATTTGTTGAGAATAGGTTGGTCGAATGAACACCTGCTGCTTTATAAGCTTCCGGTTCTCTTAGGACCCAAAACTGGATAACAATTAGCACGCAGTCGATAAATCTCTCAAACGAAAACCAATAACCCGCCGGCAAAGGCTCGCTCGCTAACAGGATATTTCTATTTGTCACTGTGATCCGATTCGCCAGTTTTTTGCTGGTAACGATTTAATATACGCTCAAACGTGATTGATGAACGAACGACGGCAGTACACGGATTTTGTTTTTGAAAAAGCGGATATTGGAACGGGGTATTCTAACGACGTGCGTTGGCGGCGAACTTGAGAGTGTTTACCGGTTTCTCTGTTTGTGACTGGCTGAAATTATTGTTTGTGGCTCAGCAGGTAGCTCCATATTCAAATCTTGCTCCTGATGGCGCACTGTCTTGAGTTTGTTAATTGCTATGTCAGGCTAGCAATTATAGTATCATTTTAGTGTTAATATCCAAATAAATTGTAAATAAATTCAGTTTAGAACCACAGCAAAAGCGTCTATGTAGGTATTTATTCGCTCGTCATCACTCTAAGACGTGTTATTAATCAAAGTTGCAGGTGCCACAGATTCCCAGTTTTGCCTACACACATACTTTTTAACTGAATAGTTCGTCTATACAGTTAAAACTGCTGGTCTGTAGCCCGCTTTAAGCTCTAACGTAAGGACACAAATTCAAGACACAGTCTTATTATCATTATTATTTATTATGTTACTCTAACTCTTGACTGCTAATGTTTAATAATATACATTTAAAATTAAGAGGACTTTAAAGAAGATAATAAAAGGGCGTCCTTCCCTATCTTAATTTAATGACGCACTGATTATGTCATTAGCTGCGACTATAAAAGTAAATATAAATTAAGCTTAATCGTTTTTAAACTTGCAAATGGAGTGCCGTTAAACAGCTCCAAAATCGAAAATCCGGAGACAGTAAAAGGTAATGTGTCCATAAAATCAAATGAACCTTGGAGCGGCAGCTAAGCCCCAAGAAAGAAAATCAATTAAAGGGAACTAGACTTTGGGGGCACTTCTCAGTGATGGCGTTCCGTTTAATCTCGCCTTTTTATGCCTTCCCGAAGGGCTGAATATTTTAATTTGTAATGAATCCTTGTTTCCCGGGGACGTTAAAAAAATCCAGATGAAATTTTTGAAACCTGCTTACTATTTATTTGGTTTCTGACTGTCTTGTGAATCGCTGAAGAGTTCACTTGTTTATGATTGCTTTGTAGGTTACCTGCAGTAAGGTTCTGAATTGAATTGCATCGTTTAAATTGTCTTTTGAGTCTTAATTTTGTTTCCAGAGCAGTTTTATATGTCGTAAGCATTAAAAGTAGGCCACGCACCTGTTCAGCGCTGACAAAATGTGGCCCTCACTGATATCTTTCATTTAGACTGACATAATGTCAAACATCAAGGGATACTAAGTCACCGAATCACCTAATCACCTATAATCAGCAGTGCTTGCACTGTTGTGTTCCGGTGTGGAGAGTAAGACAGCCGGTGTTATTACGGGCACAAGAGGCATTTCATCTTAGCCCTCTAGGTTGGCAACGCATCTGCAAACCCTCCGGAGTTGTGGGTGTCTATGGGCAGTGGTGATCACTTACCATCAGGTGACCCACTTGCTCGCTTGCCTTCCTCGTTGTATAAAAAAAAAATTGCTTGTCCGCGCGCGGTGAAGCTGTGGCGTATCTGTATATTTTTGTATTTTGTCTTAGCTCATTTATTTTCAATATGTTCCTCAATAAATTCATAAAATAAAAAAAAACGAAGATGGGACCTACAAGATAGCTGGTCATAAACACCTTTAATCAACTCGCAAAAGCCACCAGTCTACCTCATCGGGGTTTATTAAACGACAACGATGCATATTTACTACACGGATATTCGCCACTTATGGCGGATATAAATATTATAGGTCTCCGGGTTATTGCCCTCTTGGTGCCTATTACCCCACATTTATTGGTTTGATATAAAATACTGGAGGCATAAATTATTGCTCAATATTTTTGCTGCTGGCTGAAAATGCAAATGTTTTGGCATTTTTAGAGGTTGAAATAAATAATTATTGTATAGATTCAGGCGTAATTTTGCGGAATTCCATGTTACAAGTACTACTAGGTTGAAATAAGGTTGAGATTTGCTGAAGCTATGTGGGTAAATCTGTTCGTGTCATCAAAAAACACGTATATTTAACCAGTGCATCTCAACAGTCTTTACCTACGGAACGGAAACTTGTGTGACAACGAAAGCTATCCTCCAGAGGTTAATATTCACTCAGAGGGCACTGGAACGTAGGCTGGTAGGAGTAACGTTACGAGATCGGAAGACTAACAAGTGGTTGAGAAATCAAAGCAAAGCCTCAGATATTATAATGCGTATAGCCAAACTGAAATGGCAATGGGCTGTTCATGTTGCCCGAAAATCAAACTCGTGGTGCATAGATTTAATGGAATGGAGACCGTGGGAACATTAGAGACCGGTTGGAAGACCTCGGATGCGCTGGAAGGACGTCGGAAAAGTGGCAGGGAAGAACTGGATGCTGACAGCCCAGAACAGAGCGACATGGGGACAGTTGAAGGAGGCCTACACCAAATTGGTTGAGGAAGACTTAAGATGATGAGGTAAATCTGTTATCATGGAGGTTCTGTGCTCATCATACGGAGTCGGTACTGCGGTCAGCGTTACCTCCGAGCCTCAGTTCAGCTGCTGCCTGCGCACTGTCGGCGTCCCTCTCCGCCACGCACTGGTACATGCCGCGGTGCGCACGCGCCACGCCGTGCACGCGCAGCGTACGCTCCCCTCCGCCCACGGGCACGCCGTCGTGCAGCCAGCGCACGCGCGCGTCGCCCTCTACTGAGCAGTTGAAGGTGACGGAACTGCCCGAGTTCGCTACCTAGAAAGAAATGATCGTTATTATCATCAGCCCTATATTTACGTCCCACTGCTAACGTTACGTAAATAAAAATAAATAAATAAATAAATGTTGAGATGGTCAACGTAGCGTTATCGCTTCCGCGTATCAAATAAGTTATAAAATACAGACTTAGCGCCCATAAATTTCAAATAACGCAGACAGCAACGTTCACGTGTAGAAAGTTTTACCCAGAATTCAAGGGAACAAAAAATTATCTTAAACAAAACTTAAGATTTATAGAGTCGACCAACGCGCAACATAAAATTAAATTAGACAAAAGAAACCTGACTCGCTTTCTTAAAACTAAGTCGTAAAAATGACGCTTGACGAGTCGATACTTAAGAACCCATTATAGACAAAGGACTTTGTGCAATCTTTCAATTGCTAGGATACGTAAATTGCTTCCACGTGTTGCTTTAGACTCGAGTGAAACCAGTCAAAAAAATCATAGCAAGCAAAAACATCATGATGCTGATGATGAAGTTTTAAGGGCGGAGCTTACGCTCTAGCATGACTATCGTCCAATCGCAAGGATCGGTCATAGTCATTAACCAATCATATGTACGGAATTACTCGTGGGAATATTTTAAAATTACAGAGACAAGCCCACAGCTCCCGGAGAGAGGTGGAGACCCGAAGGATGACGCTGACGGGAGTGGAGGAGGAAGTTGGGGCAGTTGGATCTTGGCTCGCTTCACGACAAGAACCTAGAAAAATCTTAGCGATTCTCTCTGTTAGAACCTATGAGCTAGGGTTGTTGAAGGTCCTAACATATCGAAATTTTGTAACTAAAATCTAAATAAATAAGTTAGTTTGTAATTTAGCTAGGGAGTGAAAAGTGGCATCCAGGAGTTATTCGGTAAAGTACCCGATTTCAGTTATTAATACAGGTTATCAAATGAATCCACTACTTGTTTATTATTGTTCTGTATTATAGTAAAGAATGAATCTAGACGAACTATATGAGTCTTGTTATCGCCTGATTCAGGTTGAATATAAGGGTTGGAACTCAATAGAGGTCATAATGTTGATATTGTTCGGATTAATGATCATGGTTCTATTGATCTTAATGTGTGAGAAATGTGGGAGTATTTGGAGGTGTTTGGGCTTGATTGTAGTAGAGAAGTCACACCTAGAGTTCGAGAGATTGAGATGACCGACGTTGGAAATTGAACTTATAAAGGGTCATGGATTTATTTGACAATACTGGAAAGAGTAAATTGTAAAACGTAATTTTATGTGTACTAAGTTAATCTGTGTGAAATGAATAAGAAATCTTGTAATTCCCTTGATTCATAGCTTTAGATTTACTTGCCGATCTTTGATACTGTTTTCCTAATTGTTTTTAAACCTTGATAACGAATAAAGAGCGAACTTCATTGTCGCACAACAGATAATAAGTGTGCAGTCACAAGGGCAACCCATTGCAAGCTATGTAAATATAGCACCATTCGCCAATGTAATAAGGTGGAGAGTTGAGGCTAACGTAAATTAGACCCTCAATTAAAGCTCCTTTTCACACCAACTAAAAGCGAACCTAAAATCTTAAGTCTATTCATTGTACTCAGATGAACTAATTGTGTATATATTTTATTGTGTGATTATTTGTGTTTATTGTTGTGTGATATGTTTATTAACCACTGTGTGCATGTGTGTTAGTGTGTAAATAGCCAAAAGGGTTTTTTATTTGGGGGTTCGTTTTCCCTTTATTAGTATGGCTCCGTAGGAACAGAATCCTCGATTTTCATTGAAATGATATCATCAATGAAGATCTAAATAATTGAAATAGTTTCTTTTGCTTCCTCAAATGTAATATAAGGTAGATCTTCCTATTGAATAAATTAATTGATCTACTAAATTTCATGGTTTTCGTTATATTCTAGATAAGTTCCCTAACTCGGAACTATTTAATAATGGAGATTTCTCATTAATAAATTGAGCGGATTAAGCTACAATGAGATTTCTAAATCAAGAGCAAGTAAAGTACACTTCGTGTAATAATTAATCTCCACTATTGAAGATTTCCGCACTACATCTCGATCACAGATTTTCTATACAGTTCGATCTCGATGGCATTTTACAGATAAATTATTAACCACGTAATAAATACGGGTTAATAAATTAAATTGATTGATGAGACTTTATATTGTTAAAATTATGCCGATACACTAGTAATTTTGCTTCAAATTGGTAATTTAAGCTTCTTCCAAGCAAACTGAGAGTTAACGTAAGGTCCATATTTTGATTAAACAGACCAAATATGCATTTCTGAGACCAGAGTTGAGAACAAGAGTCACAAGTTATTTGAGTAATAAAATCCTGCGTACAAACGCTAGGCGATGTCCTAACGGATTTTAGTGGCTAAATGTCACGTGTACCGGGAGACACAAATGGCAGTGGACCGAGAGCGACGGAACCAGTGGGTATTGTTCGCATCGGTAGATGCAGTAAAGGTAACGACCCTGTAGGTCACAGCTGGGCTTGTGAGGCTGAGTTAATTGAGTTTGAGACATTGAAGTAACGGAGGTTTCAGCCAATAAGCTGATTTGGGAAGGTTGACCCTATATACTCATGTACATGATTCGGTGGCGATCTGATAGCAATCCTGGGTACCCAATACACGCCATGTCTTACAGATTGACCTCCGACCTTGGTTTGGCCAAACCATATCAAATATTATTGAATTTCATAAATCCATGGTAAAAGGGGTAGGGGCCCGCTGGGCCCCAACATTGAAAGTACGCATCCTCGGATGTTGGAAATGTAAACGCTTCGCAGCGCAAAGGAGGTCAACTGTCACCCCAATAACCTGACGACAGGGCCAGTTACTGGCGTAGGGATCCCCGTACCAGAATGAGATTGGTCATTTGGTTCAGGCATACCTGTTTCTAGTATTTTCACTGTCTATCACGCTATCCGAGCACTTACTTTATTCCATACAGCCAACAATAGTACAAGCGAGCTTCACTAACTTGTATTGAATGAGGCTCGCCTCATTACAATAAACCCTTTGTCTACCCCGGAACATAAAGGTTCCAGGTAAGCGGGTGGAATGAATGACAGTCGGGGTACTAGACCACTCAATCCAATGTACTGTATAAAGCCTTGAAATTGACAAATAAGCTGCCTCCTTGTTACCGAGATGTGCTCTAACTCTACGATGTTTTCCTGAATAAAGTCTAAATACATTCGATACACTAAATAAATAAATATATAGACGATCATAGCCGTACCATCACAATATCACAGGACAATTTGACACCAATTGACCCAGTCCCAAACTAGGAAAAGCCTGTACTATGGGTACTAGACAACGGATAAACATACTTATATAGATAAATACATACTTATATACATATTAAACATCCAAGACCCGAGAACAAACATTCATATTCATCATACAAACATCTGCCCCGACCGGGATTTGGACCCGGGACCTCAAGCTTCATAGTCAGGGTCTCTAACCACTAGGCTATTCGGTCGTCAATACCCAATATTCACAAAAGTATTAGTTCACACATAGTTTCTGTTGTTTTTGTTATCATTTCGCAAGTTTTTACTGCTGTGGCTTAGATATTTTTCACGGAAAACCTTATCCATAAATCTTTTATAGATTTGGGATCCGCACAAAGGAATTCTCGCAAATTTCATTGATATTTTATGACCTAGTAAACCCATTTGGGCATCATAGAATAAAATACACAGTCGCACTGGGCGGCTTGCCAGAGAAACTGAACTTTATTAATCTAAAACTGCACAGAAGTTTTTGAAACGCAGAATACAATACAATACAATAACTCGTCGTCGTCTTAGAATAATAATTTGTCCACAATGTTTTGTAAGCTATCTAAATTTCTGAATCACAAATGTACTAATCAAAATGAAATAAAAACCTTTTCATGGTAGGTAATTAGAAAAATAGGTAATAAAAGACTGCTTTGTTAGGTAATGCTGTGTATTTATGTATATTTCCGACTATTGTAAAAAAACAGATAATTAACAAATTACAAGAAAGTACACACTGTACAACGGTGAACTTATCCTTTAAAGGAATATCTTTCAGTAATAGAGCAATTGAAAATATTAATCACAGTCATTGTAAAGCAATAAGATTAAACTAGTTACAATTGAAATTTAATAAGCTTTTTTCCAGTTCAAATATGAAATTAACTGTAAGTTTCGGCTAACTTAATAGCAAAGACATCTTTAAGCAGGACAGACAATAAACGATCTTTAATTCCATCAACTGCTTAAACATATAACCTATTAGAAAAAAGGAATCTCTTGAACTACTCGACCAAACTGCCCCAATCACTGGGCATCTTAAGACAAACAGAGCGAGGGTTTGACAGCCGATCGCCGCGCGCCATGCATTATTCAGCTGAGGCAATTTGAACGTGACGTATCTCCAGAAGCGGTGCAAGGGACAGAAGAAGAATCTCCTGCAAACTGCACCTTGACCCAAACACTGGGCATACTGAGACAGAGCGGGGGTTTGAAAGCCGATCGCCGCGCGCCATGCATTATTTAGCTGAGGCAAATTGGACGTGACGTGTCTCCAGTAGCGGTGCAAGGGACAGAAGAAGAATCTCCTGCAAACTGCACCTTGACCCAAACACTGGGCATTCTGAGATAGAGCGGGGGTTTGACAGCCGATCGCCGCGCGCCATGCATTATTTAGCTGAGGCAAATTGGACGTGACGTGTCTCCAGTAGCGGTGCAAGGGACGGAAGAAGAAAATTCCTGCAATACTGCAAATTGACCCAGACACTGGGCATTCTGAGACAGAGCGGGGGTTTGACAGCCGATCGCCGCGCGCCATGCATTATTCAGCTGAGGCAACTTGGACGTGACGTATCTCCAGTAGCGTTGCAAGGGACAGAAGAAGAATCTCCTGCAAACTGCAACTTGACCCAAACACTGGGCATCTTGAGACAGAGCGGGGGTTTGACAGCCGATCACCGCGCGCCATGCATTCAGCTGAGGCAATTTGGACGTGACGTATCTCCAGTACAAGGGATAAGAAAGAACAGTAGAAGAGTGAAGAAGATAAGAAAAGAAAAAGAAATTTTTGTAAAAAAAAATTGGTAGATAGTTATTTTACTCAAAGCTTTTCACTTGAAATTGTTTATGAGGGACCAAAAATAAAATTTTAACCGTGCATAATTTTAGTTAAAAAAAATTACAACCTGGCCAAGATGGCAGTTCAAGACAGTCATTTTATTTCTTGCTTATTAACAACAACAAACATTTTGTATTATTGTTAGAAATCAAAGTTAAAATTAATGATTGGGCTCGCATGTAATTATTTCAAAGTAATTACGAGCTTGTTTGAATCGAGTCGAAAACTTGTAACTAACTTATTAGGTACCTGCCTTAATAAAACAAGATCTGAGAGTGATGGAATTCCAAACTCGCTAAAAGATGTTTGTTGACAACAAAGTAATTTCTAACTGGTTTAAATTATTTAGTCTTCTTAAAATTGGATGGGTCTAATTCATGAATGCTGAGCGATTTAATTAACGACCGCCATAGTTTTGCATCTACTCCGAAAACATAATATTTTTTGTGTAAAAATTAATAACTTCCAAATTTGTGTTCAGGCTGCATGCAGACCTGCAAAATATGATTAAAATAATACCGATATTGTACTTTTAATATACTCACTGAAACATGAATACATAGAAAAAAAATTGAAAAATGCCAACCCCGGGAATCGAACCCGGATCCTCGACATCCCGTGTCGCGTGCCTACCCTTACACCAACTAACTGACAGACTAGTTCCAAAACAGAATAAAATAAATCTCCAATCAAACGACCTCCTTTCGCCTGGGCCACCACTAAACTCTCTTTCAACATAATTCGCGACCTTTCCACACGGCGTTACAGTCTATTTCCCTCCATCTTGTCTCGATCCACGCATGTCAGGTGTCATTCCAGCGACGAACGTATGACATCGGTCGGATGTGTCTTTCGACTAAGAATGCGTTCTGAATATTTATTTTTCAATTTTCCGGAGACCGCGAGGACTGTGATCTGAATTTAGTGCAGATGGGTGTTCGAACGTTTTGTATTTTCATCACGAATTTTGTAAAAATTGTAGGTACATACGGCCGAGATGTGAGCTGGGTGCGTGAGCGTTGGTAAAAGGCTCGGCATTGTGAAGGAATGTTTGCCAAAGAGCCATAAAAACGACGGACATTTTCTTTTAGTTCATACTAGCTTATGCCCCGCGGCTTTGCCCCCGTGAAATATTCTCTATCCCGATGATAAATCCCTTCTTAGTGCACCTCTAGGATACTCAAGGTACATGTTTGCCAAATTTCAAATCTAGATCCAGTGGTTTAGACTGTGCGTTGTCAGTCAGTCAGTCAGTCACGGTACTGTTTTATAGGTATAGATAGATAAGAATGTCCGAGTATTTGAGTAACAATAGTTGCAGCTTCTAACAAACGCCCATTTCCATCCATTTTCCTATTTATGAGTAGGAGAATTTTAACTACCTAACAACTGATGTGTGTCAAGTAGATTCTGGGATGTTCCAGTAAAATTAAACCGTACCTATAACTAACGTTACGCTTAAAATGACCAAGTTAAATCGTGTCCTCTGCGAAGTAATATGACAACTTATTTACATCTACAGTAAAATCCGCAGAATCTAATTATCAGGGCTTCTGGTTGACTCGGTGTGGTCAGGGCAGTCAAAACCAGAACCTTTGAGGTTAACTGAGGCATGCTAACTTGAGTTAGCCGGGCGAGCGGGTTGACAAGCATTTTGCCTTGTTAGCTGAGACTTACTGCGACAAACGAGTAGCGTGGCCACCGAAATGTAGCCGATCTAGTTAGGTGTGTAGTTTAATGGTTCACTTGTTAGTACTTGTTGACAAATCATGCGCGGTGGTTTAGGGAAATAAATGTATACCTGTGGCACCATTGACTTACTAACACCATGGACTTTGGGCTTAGTACAAAATTCACGGACGGACCGGGAGACGAGCTGTCGGTAGGCCTCCAACAAAATGGAGCGACGACCTAGTAAGGATTGCGGGACAGCGGTAGATGCGGAAAACACAAGACCGGTCTGAGTGCAGAGCCTTGGGGAGGCCTTTGTCCAGCAGACGTCAATCGGCTAACATGATGATGATGATGATGACAAAATTCACGAAAAATACCCACCACTATAACACGGCATTTTTCGATGACAGTCGTACGTCATAGCGCTGTCGTTAGACCAAACAGACTGACTGATGCCGCTCGACTGGTGGTCTTTTTTGCAAATTAGTGATCTTTTGGTTCGGATGTTTTCAAGCGCTAATCCGAATTCCATGGTGTTGGTAAGTCAATGTGTGGAACCTGCAACTTCACGAGGAAAATTGATCCTGTAAAGATTTTTGGCAGTTCTACCCAGAAAAACTGGCACAGAAGAATTACTTTATTGAAATACTAGCTTTCGCCCGCGGTTTCGCTCCCGTGGCAGAACTCTCTATCCCGTGGGAATTGAGTAAAATCCCTTCTTAGTGGACCTCTATGACATTCAAGTTCAAGGTATCTGTGTACCAAATTTCAAGTCTCTAGTTTTAGTGATTTAGGCAATGCGTTGATAGGTCAGTCAGTCACGTTTCTGTTTTATAATATTTAGATGAATACACAGAAAAAGTAAAAAAAATATTGCTAACATCGAGAATCGAACCCAGATCCATTGACATTTCGTATCACGTGCCTTACCGCTACACCACTTGGCACTTTTGTGCTTTTAAGTATAAATAATTGTTTTAACGGGAAAACCGTAAAAATAAAAATCAAATGGAGGAAGGAATACAAAAATAAAAACGGATCCGGAAAAAAAAACCTTTGTAATTAAATATGCTTGTTCTTGTACTACTGTAAAAACAGGATACATTACGTATTTTGTCTGAGCAGAACTTTTTATCCGCTTAACTTACCTTGCCGAAGTTTCTGAAAATATCAAACTTTTCGGATCTGACCTTGAGCTTAGCCAAACAATGCCAGCTTATGAGCTTATTGAAGTTAGTGTAAAGAAGATCACTATAGGCGTTTCTTATATTTAATTGACCGAGCGAGCGAAGTGTCTCCGTTACAGCTTGGACAAAAATGCTTTTCGTAAGTCCATTCGACTGTCCGGCTGTCTGCCCGGTTGTTCCCCTAGACAGGTCGCATTTGATTATCGATTCTCGTAAAATTTCGTGAACAAGTTGAACTGTTCAAAATTAAGCTAGAGAAGTCTACAGTTCCCAGAACCAGAGAAACATTCTAGCAAGGCTATCTCACACACAGGGAGAGAGTACCACAGCTATGACGAGTATGAATTTGTTTGTAACTTGTGCTTTTATCCAGTTTTTTTTGTACAGTAAAAATATTACCTTACTTACGAGTAGGTAGCTCTTCTGCAGTTGAGGGTGTATGCTGCACTACAAGCCTCGCTTCCGACTGGGCACGCCGCATCATAAACACCTCCAATACAAAACATGGATGCCGTTGGTACGAGACACTACAGCTGGAACAGGAGACTCACCTGAAGTTGAGGGTGTACGCTAACCACCAACCGGCCCCGCACTACAAGCCTCGCGTCCCGGCGTTGCTCGCCATACTGGTTATGCGCTCGGCACGTCCACAACCCCGCGTCAGACGGCTGGGCGCGCCGCACAATGAGCACCTGGTCTGATACGGAGACTCGGATGCTGTTGGAGACGGGGCTGAGCCGTCCGTTGGTATGGCGGAACCAGCTGGAAAGAGGAGGGTTTTAATAATATTCACTGACAAGTAAAGCGCGTTTGTTATGTGCGGAAGTCGGAGCGTTAGACGCATGCGATCAACTTTTGCCTTAACATATTGAAGAAAGAAGAAAATATTGAATTGATGCGTGGTTAAGAGTACAGTAAAAAACATAATTATAACGTATCAGCAAAATACACCAAAAAGATTGCCACTCGGCATGGTGTCATGACTGGAGTGTTGTGTATTAGATCAAAACATTTGAAATTGTATCTTGATAATGTCACGATTAAATGAAATAATATAGCCAAGCAATGTGGGGGTCAGTTTTCACCACTACTGGAATGAAATCTTGAATTTGGGAGGTGCCTGTCATCATAAATCTTCAAAAGGTTCTACACAAATACATTCGAAACCGTTAATTTATTGCAAACATGAATTTGGCAAATCTTAATTGACTGGTTCTTCGACGGAAACATTTAATTAAACTCTGCTTACTCACTTACGGAAATCAATTTATTTTCGCCCCACTTTATATTAATATCTACCTACTCCAGTTTGAAGAGCCTAATTAACACAGTATAAGTATAAAATTACTTAAGTATATTATTATAAGTAAGTCACAATTATTACAATAATAATAATTTAGTCAATGAAATGGCCGCCCCTTGCCGTACCATTTTCACGTTGGATAGCCATGGACAACCTTTGCACCAGGACTGTTGAAAACTATTGACTCAACTTTTAACTGTAGTGAAATAAACGGATTACTCACGTACATAAGTCGAAATTAGCCCGACATGTTACAGATTAATTTGTAGTTCTTCCTCTGATGAGACTCGAGAGCACCTAGGAGCAGCTGCCAGCGACGCACAACTACCCTCGTTTTCATCGTAACTTTTAATATTAATGTAGAGCCTTGGCGCGCAGTGTGCGTTTCACTGCTGCTGAGTCGTGCGCTCCCAGAAGAGGACTACGCATTAGTCCAAAACAAGTCGGGATATAACGTGAGTGACCCGTTTATTTAACTAAAATTGAGTCTTCCGGTAGTTTCGTGTTTAAAACTTTTAACTGTACATACATACCTACATACTTTACTGAGATAAGTAAGTTGTCATTGTAAACGTCAGTGAGTTGAATAAAAGTTGACCTTAATATGGCGCTATCATAATCAGTACCTATCACTAATATTAGCACTAAGGTCAACTCCCTATAATATATTTTTGCCAGTCATCTACGATAATCCTTCAAAGTACCACAATCCTTCTACCTTACCTGTAAGTGGGCGGTGGGCTGCCGACGGCGCAGCAGACCAGCCTCACGTCACCGCCCTGCACCACTGTCTCCTCCTCGGAAATCATCAGCATCCGAGGAGCCATGCTGCCCGTGGAATCTGACCACAAATAATACAGTTGAACGTTAACGTCTAATTAGCTAAGCATTTTTGGAGTTGAGCAGACTACTTTGATCCATCACTTTGCCAAGAAATAAGTTCATACATCGTAGTATACTGCTGCTGTTTTTTATAAGTACCGTCATAAGCTTTAACTGCCGACGAGCCGAGAAAAAGAAATATTTGTCGTACAAGTCTCCCTAAACACTATAACCAAACTAAGTCCAACCGCTGAAGAAAATTACAAAGTTAGAAAAGCACAAGCTAAAGTGCTCTCGAACTTACTTTAACGTCGATAAAATGTAAAATTGGTCCCCAACGAAACCGCAAAGCGAGCGCTTGCCGGATAAAGAAATCAAGCAACAGGTCTCGTATTGCGAGCCAAGCGAATATTGCTCGGAAAATATTGGGAGTTGTAACGAGAACGAGATTGGGGGTACGAGTGAGCTGTGAAATCTTTCGCCAACGCCATGCGAATGGGGCGTATAAGGTACACTCCGGCTTAGGAGTGATGTGTTTACGGTTTGTCTCTGTTATGGAGTTTTGTTGATGCTGGTTTTCGACAAACAATTTTCGGAGAAACATGGTGTAAATTGAATTTCTGATTTACTTAGTGTGTGCTGAAGTTTCTTGTCGTATAGACAAGACACTGGGGTGCCTTAAAGGGCTAGCACGTGAAGAACCTTTCATGTATAAAAGCATTGATACAAAATTGCCTACAAAGGGCCCGTTCAAATTCTATAATATTAAATAAGTAACTCTTTGCATAGAAGTGTCACCTATGTCACCTATGTGGATATAGTGGCATAGTGATAGTCACGATAGAGTGTAAAATGTACTAGTAAAATGCCAGAGTTGTTCATCACTATGGCCCATCGTGTAGAGGAGGCATGACTATGACTGATGTGAAGTCCAAGCCACTTACTGGATATAGCAAGCAACTCAGGTGGACTGAGAGTCAAGGCGTGCTGAGCCTTGCACAGGTAGGAACTTGTGTCGTCGACCGCTTTTATTCATAGTTCTAATCACTAGGTCCGAGTAACTCACGGGATACAGCGAGCAACGCAGGCGGGCTGCGTCGCTTCTCGCCAGTCAAGGCGTGCTGAGCCTCGCACGAGTAGGAACTTGTGTCGTCGGGGCGTGCATCCCGGACCACCAGGATATCGCCACGGCTGCCAGCGATTATGTAGCGGCCGCCTGCAAAAGATGACAAGAGATAGATATTTTGACTTACCTTCAAACTTCAAGAATCTGAACAAGGGCTGAAAGTCTATCGAATTTTTTGGTAGCTTCACATTCGAAATGCATAATAAATGTTTCATAATATTTTTGCCAAACACGATAAAGCGCACATTTTCAAAATCACAAAATATTCATCAACACAATTTTATTAGCCACACCAAAATACGTCCATAACTCGCAATTGTAGTGAAAATAAAACAAACGAAGATCGCCGCTATGTTTTTAAATATGAAATCGTGCATTCTGTATTTACGGCCAGTGTTTAAATTTTGATGTAATATTTGTAACGATACCTAATACAATACTGGCCAGTGACAATTTGGTACCAAATAAAATCTGATCTTAGAATTGCTTTGAAGTTTGCAATTTTCCTCAAGACGCCTTTACATTTTAACCGAAGCGTGTATACTAAAGGCAAGCTTTATGGAACAAATGCCGTAAATACAGAAACAGTTACACTTTAGTTAAACACAGCCAACACTGTATCGGCAAGAAACGTTTTAAGACGTGGGGAGCTACTGCAAAGTGCTCATGACTTTGAGATTAGGGTCTCGATAGAGTGAAATACATTTGAGCAGAGTCCATTCGCCAGCGACGAGGACATTGTTGTTAAGTACATTTTCGAGAATGTTAGACGGCGAGTTGGTGATGGTGGAATACATTTCAATCAACCAAGACTTATTCTATCAAGAATTTTATTGTTTAACAACCGTTGCCCAATATTCAATTTGTCTCTTATAATTAATCTACTGACAAATTTTTGACTGAATGGATGGCTATCTGTAGATGGCCTGCCATCCTCACATCGACAGATATCAAACAGAAACTGGATTACCTGCCGACAGTACGTTTTTTCATATTGAGATGGCAAACTCAAAGACAGATAAATGTTTTTAATTTTATAATCAGTAGATCGATTTGTTCGACAAGTTTCACAAAAGCATTTTTTCAGATATTGTAAAAAATAACATTAGTTCCACTATCGGACAAGAGATGATGCTTTGCTCCTGCATGTATACCTTACATTTAAGGACTGTTCGTAAACTAACACAAATATAACGACACGAAACACACGCTTTTGACAGTTATTTTTCTTCTATAGACGCAGTCTTCACTACACAAACGTGCCTCAATCCATTAAACACTCGATGGCCTCTCACCGCGCCCTCCAAACTGGCCACCAATAAAACAAATAAAAAGAAAAATATGGATCGTTTCAACCTTTTTATACTCAATGAAAGCGGTCTCCTTAATACTTGGCCGTAAAGTTTCTCCCACGCGTCCGTCGGGCGCTGGGGGCGCTGTGTTCGCTGTTTACTTCTGGTTTACGATCAGATAACTTTCACTCGCTACTTTTTCAATGAATTCTAAATGCGATGCTGCGACATCTTGCGTCTCGTTTTATTTGGGGTCCGTGGGTAATTTTATTGTGAAGGGCGAAACGACGACGTCTTATAAAATACAAAATTCAAAAATTCAAAAATTCAAAATTTTATTCAGCAAATGGGCAGTTGAATGCTCTTTTACACGTCATTTTTTTGAGTCTACCAGCGCTTTCGGAAAGACCATGATTGCCAAGAAGAATGCGCCGCAAGAAACTTGGCACGAAGTCATTTTTTTCTAAAAACAAGTTACATTAGCTCTTACAATACGTAACCACAGACAAATTACACAAAGAAACCTCACTCTGGCATTAAAAGATTAAGAGAGAAAAAAAAACTGCATTTCAGAAACAAGTGTAAAAAGTAATTATTAGAATAGCAAAACCAGAACGCTTTACTTTACTGGCACGTTTTAATTGAGCAGGAGATGTATAAGGTCTCCAGGTCAAATATCTGTGAAAATTTAAATTACAAAGGGATGTATAGGGTCCCAGAATTAATACTATAATATAATACTTAATCTAAATGGCTAGATGTATAGTCTCTAGGGTTAATTTAAACTAAATTTAAAATCAGCAGAGGTGTAAAACGCCTCCACGGTCAAATAATAAGTATAATAATACATATACATAAACTGGAGATGTATATGGTCTCTAAATGACAAATAATAAAAATTGATGAAATATACATTTCATGTCATCATGTCAAATAAATAAAACATTATTTATGTCAATTGTATTACAATTAGTACGCAGCGGACAACGGCAACAGAGCCGGACACCATACACGAATATCTTCGGGATGTCCTAGTTATCTTCTGTTTTCAGCCTTGGCCAGGTGGTGCCATCACATAAGTATTCATCCACTTTATAGTATGCTTTTTTCAAGAGAGCGGTCTTTATGTATCTTTTAAATGAACTGTGAGGCAATTCCCAAGCATCGACAGGCACTTTATTGTAGAACCTCACGCAATTTCCCAAAAAAGACTTACTGACTTTTCGTAGACGAAATTTAGGGACGGCAAGTTTATGCTTATTCCGAGTGTTGAAACCATGCACATCCGACACTTTCTTGAAAGATTTGATGTTCTTGTGTGTATACAATATTACACATCATATATATACTGAGAAGCTACTGTAAGGATGTCGATTTCTTTAAAGCGTTCTCTAAGTGAATCTTGGGAGCCAAGATTGTAAATAGACCGGACCGCCCTCTTCTGCAGGATAAAGATTGTCTCTATGTCGGCCGCCTTGCCCCAAATTAGGATGCCATAAGACATAATGCTGTGAAAATAACTGAAGTAAACTAACCGCGCAGTTTCTATATTGGTGGATTGCCGGATTCTTCGTACAGCATAAGTGGCATAGCTCAATCTACCAGCAAGACCAGATAGGTGTGGGCTCCATTGCAAATTGCGATCTAAGGTAAGCTCGAGAAAAACAGTCTCATCCACGAGGTTCAGCTTCTGTCCATTTAATCTGATAGTAGTGTCAACCTGTCTTACATTAGGCAACGAAAATTTTATACATTTCGTTTTAGCTGCATTCAATAGTAAATTTTTTGCAATAAACCATTTCAGCACATCTCTTAGAGTCTCATTGATGTGGCTTTGATCTTCCTGTTGCCTGTTGACTTTAAAAATGAGAGAGGTATCATCAGCTAACAGTACTATGTCACATTTGTGTTCTAGCAGCTGGGGCAAGTCATTTATGTACACCAAGAAGAGAAACGGACCCAAAATAGAGCCCTGTGGTACTCCAAGCTTCACCGGTGATCCACATGACTGCACTTTATGTATGTCTACTTTCTGGATTCTCTGACTGAGATAGGACATAACAAGGTTCAGTGCATTAGTTGTGAATCCGTAGTGTTCAAGTTTGCGGATAAGCGTCCACGTTCCACGCAATCAAATGCCTTGGAGAGGTCGCAAAATATTCCTATTGCATCTTGCGATTGTTCCCATGCGTCATAAATGTGCTTCATGAGATTTGCAGCCGCATCCGTTGTCGAGCGGCCCTTCGTAAACCCAAATTGCTGACTGTGAACGACACGATATTAGACGTGGTTAGTATTGAGCGTCTTCTGATAATGAATGATGAAAGTATGGTGATGGATCTGCTCTAGGCCCGGGTGGCAATCATACCCGAGAAGCCCTTTCATTCTGAGAGGCCTAAGCTGTGCCCAGCAGTAAACAAATAAATAAATTCCATGGAACAATTGA
This sequence comes from Clepsis dumicolana, assembly GCA_963691665.1. Classification (NCBI taxonomy): domain Eukaryota; kingdom Metazoa; phylum Arthropoda; class Insecta; order Lepidoptera; family Tortricidae; genus Clepsis; species Clepsis dumicolana. The sequence goes on along the minus strand of OY829508.1, from coordinate 394,702 downwards.
AACCACCTGACCTTGGCACAAACTTGGCAAAATTTGTACTTTGGGTACCAGACAACGGATATAAACATTCTTTGTAGATAAGTACATACTTACGTACATATTAAACATCCAAGACCTGAGAACTGACATTCGTATTCATCATACAAACATCTGCCCTGACCGGGGATCGAGCTCGGGACCTCAAGCTTCATAGTCAGGATCTCTAAACACTAGGCTATCCTTCTGATATGATAGGTAACGATGATGATGAATCGAGTTAAAATGTAGGTACAATTTCGTAAAGTCACAAAGCGTTCGTTATTCAAAGCGCCTAGTGTAATCGCCGACCAGGCCAAGAAATATTACGTCTCGATCACGTTCGCGTTTAACAATTTTCATACTATTTGACACTTTAACCCAAACGCGATCGAGACGTTTTTTGTGCTTTTTGATTACACTAAGGCCACAGAACCCTTTCGCATCCCGTCGATTCGCGCTTGACCGCGTCGCCGGGCGAAGCGACAATAATGTCCACTTTGTCGTGTGCGTCGACATAATGGAAACTTCGCAGCCACTTCCGTGAACCATCCACTTTCAATGTTAAAGAGATCGCGATAACTTTCGCCGTTATTTAAAAAAAACTGTATCTTTTGATTGCGATGACTTAAACATTTGTTTTATTAATTTCAGCATGCTACCTCCACGCGTTCCAGAGATGAAGGGTCTTGAGAAACAGACAGACAGACAGACTTACAACAAAGGTTATCCTACGAGCGTTCCGTTGCTCCTTTTACGTATCAAAGAGAATCTAACAGCCTACTTACTGAATACCAATTTGATTTTGATTCGATTTTGACGCGTATACAATCGAAACTGCTGTTCTCAGTTTACTGAACCTAACGGCTTCCTCATCAAAACACGAAGTTAACAAACCAATTTAGCCCGTATCACGAGTTCGCACTGTGACCGACGAGGTGGAATAGTATAATGAGACGTCGCACAAGTAGGCTCTATCAGTGAATGCGACGCCGATGCCTGTTCATCGCAATTATCGCAAACACATATGTAATAACAAGAGTATAGAAATGTTATCGTTCGTATTTCCTTCCAAAACCAACGTCGCCACGTTTTGCCCTCCACCTGGCCCCTATTTCACCAACTTTACAACTATATTTCTTTGCCAATATGAAGCGCGCTAAAACGACAAAGGATCTTCAAGTCAGCGACTGACATCCAATTGTCATTGAAAACTGAGACCCCGTTTCATAAACGTAACAGGTGACAAATGACAACGACAGTTTGGTGTAGATTACTGGCTTAAAAAGTATTTATTGTACATATTACCATGTCATTTGTCACCTGTCACGCTTATGAAACGGGGGCCTGCTAATGAAGACTGAAGAATGAAGAATGAAGAACCCTATACATCTCCTGCTCAATTAAAACGTGCCAGTAAAGTAAAGTGTTCTGGTTTTGCTGTTCTAATAATTACTTTTTACACTTGTTTCTAAAATGCGGTATTTTTTTTTCTCTCTTAATCTTTTAATGACAGAGTGAGGTTTCTTTGTGTAGTTACGTATTGTAAGAGCTAATGTAACTTGTTTTTAGAAAAAATTACTTTGTGCCAAGTTTCTTGCGGCGCATTCTTCTTGGCAATCATGGTCTTTCCGAAAGCGCTGGTAGACTCAAAAAAAATGACGTGTAAAAGAACATTCAACTGCCTATTTGCTGAATAAAATTTTGAATTTTGAATTTTTGAAGGGAACACGGAAAGATCAGGTCTAGTCTCCTTAGCAACTTTTTGAGTTATCGCGATTTGAAAGCTTGGAACGATGTAATTATCCATGTTATTTTCGTATACATTTTTTTTTAAAGAGATAAAAAGGACAGGTTACATAAATATTTGTATCTGTATCTAAGTGGTAACTTCTAGTCTATTGAGTGCTCTACATTTTGAGATTACAATCTCGTTAAAAAAAAGTGACTAGACAAGTTCATATTGGTAATTAAATGTAGATATGAACTGTCATAGTCATCTCATTATAAACATCAGGATATGCCCTTGAAACAGGAAAGGTGTTGTGGAGCCCGCCGGCAGGAGCGGTGCCCTCGCGTACGCGCTCGCGGCTCATAGCACTGACACTACTTTGTAGTCTTGCTGAATTGGAAACAAATGTACCGAATGGCCTGTCCACGCACTAGGTATGCCATGTCTATGGTCAAAGTAAACTGCCATTTGTAACGTTAGTGAAACAGTGGCCTGCGATATATTAATACACTAGGTAACCAAAAAGCACTACGCAATCACGCACACAAATATAAATGTTGTTAGACACTGTGGAAGAGTATCCGCCATCAAAAATACCTACTGAAAAACGCCATTTTAGAACACAATGTGTATCACGATGTGGAGGCTAAAGAGGTGTGTAAGGATTGTAGCAATAAGTGGCAAGCCATAGTTTCTACCTACCAAAGAGGCGTGATGTTATGTATGTATGTATCACGTAAAAAAAAGCCGTGATAGGCTAGTGGTTTGACTTCCGGCCACTCGAGCATAATGCATTTATGTTCATCTCGTTCTTACTTACTAAAAACCCTATTCCTATTCCGATTCCTTTCATCCATTCTGTCTCTTTCGAGCATTACGTATCGTTCCACCTTACAATTAACTACAACTAATAATCTATGTTGTAAACGCAATAGAAACTTACATCAAAACAGAGTTATCAAGCTTCTATATTTGTCAACCGACAATTATCCCCGACAAACATTCGTCTCAACAACAACGTTGTTTGCGACGGCCACGCAAGACCGTAACTCAATAACGGCTAATATCCAGTCCGATGATTTTAATACGGGCCCAATTGAAACCGTACCCTCGTCAGTGTTAGTTATCACTATTATTAATTCAGAGCACCTCTGACTTGGGAGGCGCTAAAATGTCTCTTTGGTTAGAAATCGTCAAATCTTAATCGCAGAACTGATGGCCGATGGGGTCAGACCGAGAGACGAGCTGTCGGTAGGCCTCCAACAAGATGGAGCGACGACCTAGTAAAGATCGCGGGACCGCGGTGGATGCGGAAAGCACAAGACCGGTCAGAGTGGAGAGCCTTGGGGGAGACCTATGTCCAGCAGTGGACGTCAATCGGCTGACATGATGATGATGAAATCTTACTCCATTAGGAAATCTCCAAATGCGAAAAAATAAGTGAAGGGTACATGTCTGAATGCATGAAATCTGTCTGACAGTTCACTTCAAGCACCAACCGACGACCAACTACGCAACCGCGACTATTGTCAAACGCAGTTTACTCGGAGCCTAACATATCTTTACTCTACACATTAACTACTCTATCATTAATACTCTATCATTGGCTACACGGTTACCAATTACAGAAGCAGCATTTTATCGCGCCGCGGAGCCAGCGAGGCGTGACAGCTCTCAGAAACCCTATTAATTAAAGACACATACACACAGGTAAGCCCATGTATCCAATTGTGTTACACTGATACGCCGCACCTGTATAGTGTATATCCTATCGGTAATAATTCAAACTAGATTACGATGCTACGCAGATATTAATCGTATACAGGGATTTTGAGCTGCTAGTTAGGGATAGCTGAGGTGAATGCTCGGTAGAATTTACAAACAATGTTTACCCAACAGTTTTTTTTAATAGGCCATTGCTGAACATCAGGCCGTCCCCAAGGATCTCCACCAAGATCGATCTCGTGCTACACGCAGCTAATGGCTTCCCGCGATCTTTAACAGATCGTCCGTCCACCATGCGGGAGGCCTACCAACACTTTGCCTCCCGATATGCGGCCAGTTCATCAGTTCTGCGAGCAATGTTCCCCGCCCACTGCCACTTAAGGTGTGCAAAAGTGTACTCTTAAGGTTATTTTCAAAGTGTGTTAAAAAAATACGTCTGCTTACTTTTGAAATCATCATCAACAAACTAGAGTATCTAAGGAGAATCTCTCCTATGAGCCCAACTCTTTAACCTCCTGATACGACACGACACTTCCTTTACAGGACTATTAAAATAGCTGAACAACTTCGAGCAGTAATTTCTTTGAACCTATTAATAAAAATTTCTAACTATTTAATCGAAACACCTCAGTGGAATTCTCCTTAGTCCTTATAAACGCCGAGCCCTCTTGAGCGGAACAAAAGCAATCTTCAAAGCGTGTAAATAAAACTCGGCCAATTTCTCACCAACAAAGGAAACAAATTGAAATTGAACATTTCTAATTACTCATTAAGTGCCGAGTAATCGAAAAAGAAAGGAAACGTCCCCTAAATTAAACGTTAATCGAATTTCTCGAGAGAATTAGAACTCATAAAGAAATCGCTTGTTTCTGTCGGAGACAGCTTGGTTTGACAGTTTGTCGTAAAATCGACCGTTCTCCGCCTTCAGCTTTTCCGCTCGTCGCACAGACCTAATAAAAAGAGAATAGAAGTGGCATGGTCGCGTGACCTTATAGCTGCGCTTGTGACGCGTATGACACAAGTGCGCAAATCGTGACTCAGTAGGTACCTATACTCGACTGTCATACGTGAGTGATCCGTTTATTTCACTATATTAATGTGTTCAAAAACCGGCCAAGTGCGAGTCGGACTCTATAAAAAAACAAAGAAAAGTTATTGACAGTGCCATTTCTAGTGGCGAGTAGCGGTGGTACTAGAGTTATTTTATTTTGTCTAACAGTCCAACTCAATAAGATAGCTGCTTAGTTACACTACTCGTTCACACATGTCATTGTATAAATCATTGTCATGTCTGTTGTATGGGATGGGAGCCCCACTTAAATATATTTATTTTATTCTGTTTTTAGTATATTTGTTGTTATAGCGGCAACGAAATACATTATTTGTGAAAATTTCAACTCTCACGGTTCACGAGATTCAGCCTGGCAACAGACGAACAGCCAGACAGATGGACGGACAGCGGAGTCTTAGTAATAGGGTTCCGTCTTTTACTCTTTTGGTACGGTACCCTAAAAACGGTTCAAACATTCAAAATTGCGGAAACTCACCTACAATGTGTCTTAATTATTGCGTGATTGCGTAGTGCTTTTCCGTGTGTGCATTAATAGCAAGTGGAGGGGAAAAACCGGTGACCGGTTGGTTTTGGAAGGAAATACGAACGTTAGAATGTATAATCCTCTTTTTATTACATCTGTGATTTTCCGCCCTCAGCCTTCCCGGTCGCGGGCAATAACTCGCGTCTTGCGCTGGTATTTCATTCTTGCTTCGGAGAACTGTGCAATCATTTTTACTCGTTTAAAGCGAGCTAAATACCTCAGTTAATTGTGTTTACGTCTCAATGAACTAATATGATAGAACTAAGGTTACCGACATAGCCTGGAGAATTGCGAAATTTAAGTGGCAGTGGGCGGGGCACATTGCTCGCAGAACTGATGGCCGATGGGGTCAGAAGGTTCTTGAATGGCGTCCGCGGACCGGGAGACGAGCTGTCGGTAGGCCTCCAACAGGATGGAGCGGCGACCTGATGAAGATCGCGGGACCGCGGTGGATGCGGAGAGCAGAAGACCGGTCTAAGCGGAGAGCCGCGGGGGAGGCCTATGTCCAGCAGTGGACGTCTTTCGGCGATGATGATGATGATGATGATTATGACTTTAAAACTACTTTTCAAAAATAAATTAAGTAGCTAGTGTGTAAAAATATTAACTTATTATGGTTTAAAAAAAACCTTTCATAATTTAAATAGCTAAATAATTACCTACTCACTTGAAATATTTTCGCAGATAAGAAACTAAGTGAAAGAAAAAAGGAATTCGTCTTATAAAGAACAGAGAGCCTGGCAAGTTTCCAGAAAACAGCTGTTTGAAAGAACAATTTAACGGCGATCCGATCAACTTGAGACTGAATCGGAATCGCTCCGAGAAAAGCTAAGGCGACTCTTTTGTTAATGACTCACAAGCATGGCTAGACATGACATCATAATTAGAAACAGTCTCTGGAATGCTTATTTACTTGCAACTTTACAATGATAATGATTAAATTTCAAGATTTTCCCAATACTGTGAGCAAAATTATAACGATTATCATTGAGTATTTAAACTTGATATAATGTATTGCTCTGATTGTGACCTACTGTATTTTACACAGTGCCCTAAGCACGACTTGTCGAATCCTGCGTCAAGTAAAATCGAATAGTAAACTATAACGAGTTTATATTACGTTTGGAACAGCGCCCGCCCGTGAGCGTATTAGGAACTAAAATTTAGTATGAGATTTCTCGATCTCGATACGATAACCGTAACGTAACGCAGGATTCGACAAGTCGTGCTTAGGGCACAGAACTAATGAAACGAGATGCGTAAGACACAAGTGCGCGAGTTGTGATTAATATTAAGTATTATAATATTGCTCGCGATACTGGTGGTTTGCAACATTTGTAGGTAATTGCGGAAACTCATCCACAGTGAATAATTACACTAATAATTGTTTGCGTGATTGCGTAATGCTTTTTCGTGTGTGCATTTATTAGCAAGTAGCGACATTTTTGGGCAGGAATGATGAACGGTGGAGCAAACGGGTCCTCGAATGGAGACCACGGACGTGTAAACGTAGTGTGGGGCGTCCTGAGGCACGATGGACGGACGACCTTAAGAGGGTTGCTGGCGGCAGATGGATGCGAGGGGCCGAAGACAGAGTGGTTGTGGCGCGCCATGGAAGAGGCTATGCCTAGCAGTGGACTGCTGTGGGCTGATGATGATGATGATGTCTGTTGTTGGTATTAAACGTGACGATAATGTGACGTGAACCTCAGAATCGTGGCTTTAAATTTAAATATAGGTATATTTTTTACGCGATTATTGCCCTTATTCATAAACGTCACTCAAGCCTCTATTAGCTAAAAAGTCAACCACAGCTATTCTTTCTATAAAACAACATACTTTAGTTTGCTGTTGACTTCAGCGATCCCCCGACACCGACGACGCTTAGATAAAAATATTGCCCATACTGACGAAATATATTAGGCATTATTTTTTACTTTTTTTAGTCTTCATTTTTTTGTCTGCTTTTGTTTCATCGGGGGTTTTTTAAATTTTAATTCAGGTTATTTCACGTTTTTTACATTATAATTCACTTCAGAATATACGTTTTATTATTTGACTAAAACAAAAAATCCACGATATCAACGAGCTCCCGGATTATGAATTTCCGAACTTAGCCATACTGAAGACATCAACGGGCTCTCACATCTGGGATCTGAACTCTACACATTTAAAAGTTTAATATCTCAAAAACGGCTTAACCGATTTTTATGAAACTTAGCTAAGAACCATCTCGATCAAACTAGCTTTCGATAAAAAAAAGCCGCGTCCAAATCCGTAAATCCATTTACGAGCTACGATGCCACAGATAGATACACAGATACACATGTCAAACTTATAACACCCCTCTTCTTCGTCGGAGGTTAAAAATAGGTTCTGTCTTCTTCTTACTAGAGAAAATGACAATGTGACAAAAAGGGACAAACGAACTTTAACGGCATATTACTTAATATAGGTTTATGAATAACAGGGTAAGACCCGAGTATCAAGATAATGTGTGAAAATCGCGAAAGTTTAAATCAATATTTATGTAAGTACCTACCTAATTGATATTCACGGTAAAACCGCAAAAATAAAAAATGGGGGAAAAATACTAACTTCAATTGAGATCATGAATATTAAAAATTACCAATAGGGTGGGATAATAATTATGCGGTGAGTTTGCGTGCGGTTTCTCAACCGCGGTTAAATCGGATTTGATTTGTTTCTTAAGCTCAGTTTTCCTGCTATCCACTCTGTAGACAAAAGTCACAACAAACGTTCCGATTATAGCAAAATTATAATAGAATATTTGACTGTTTAGTAGAAGCGGAACTTGAAAGGCTCGTCGGCGATTCAATTTACATTTGTTGTCGAATTATTTTGAAGAAGTTCTCCTACAAACTCCATCGGATTAGGGTTTTATCAGGAAATCGCAATACTGAATACAGTGTGGCTGATTAAGAATCGTTTTAGGATGGCAAGCCTGAAGTGAACATGGATGACGAGAAAGCCTGTCTCGACAGAGGTACTCATATGACAAAAATAATCGTATGCATAATACTTACTTTTTGGTTTAAGTGGGGAAAGCATTTTATGTATTGATTTAAACTTTTATAATACCTAGATGTTTCGGACGCAACGTTGCGTCCATGGTCGCGAAGGGACTAAAGAGGCATATCAACGCCAAGTGCGGGTAGTTAGAGAAATCCGTGCAGCTAGAAGAATTTGATACCTGACTCTTCAGTCCCTTCGATACCATGGACGCAACGTCGCGTCCGAAACGTCGAGGTATATAAAAGATACATATTTTAACGTGATCAGTCCCGACTGTTATGGTAATGCGGAAAGTATTTTGCACGAGTCCCGAATTCTCCAAGTTCGAGCCGAGAGGCGAAGGTCGAATCTCGGGACGAGTGCAAGTGACACTTCCGCTCGTGTATCAAACGACTTTTTTAATACATTTGCGAAAAAAATTCAATGAAACCAGAGGCGGTGAGCCAGGCGCGAGTTTTCCTATTCACCACCCGCTGGCGCCTGCGGGGTGGCTGGAAAAGAAAATGCACTAGTGCGAAAATTCCAACTTTCCGGACCGTTGACTTACCAACACCAGGGACTTCGGTTAGCACTTGAAAAGACCACTAATTTGCAAAAAAAAAGACCACTAGTCGAGCGTCAGCCAGTTTGGTCGAATGACAGCGCTATGTCGTATGACTGTCATCGATAAATGCCGTGTTGTACTCGGACACATTTTTCGTAAATTTTTTACTAGACCCAAAGCACCTACATGGTGTTAGTAACTCAATGTTCCGCGCGACATGTATCCGGTAACAGCGACTTTGTGAGACGAAACATTAGGATTGTGAAACGCTTGTTTTATGGCTTAGTTCTTTTTTGTGCTCGGCAACTCCATTGGGCATCATGTAACCGCATCTTCCGCACGATACATAGAGGTAGGCATAAAAAGTACCACTTTTTTAGCAACTGTATTAAAAAGCGTATTAAAATTAAAGTCGACTCCTAGCCATCATCCTCCTAGCTAAGGCTAGTCTACCTATCTAGGCATTCAATCAAGATTCTAGTGAAGACTAAACCATCCTTATTTACAGCCACACAGGCACCCCAGTTAAACCTAATTAAGAACTAGTTAGTTTAGACTGGTGCGTCTGTTAGCAAATCGATTAGTTAACCGTACCCCAGCTGTCAAACTAGCTAACTGCAGGAGCGTACAGTCAGCAGCAAATGTTGTAAACAACCGAAGCGGTCACAATGATCTAAGCACGGCTCTTTTGCTATAGACATAAGAGCTTGTACAGATAATTGTGAACGCTTCGGTTGCTTAGCAACTTTTGCTGCTGACTGTACATTCCCTCGCTCGGCTAACGCGTTGCAGCCACTGATACAGCAACTGCTCGCTAGGAAACTGTCTCGAATTTCAATAACGAGGAAAGTTGGTTGCAGCTAATCACCAAAGTCGCTGCGATCAATTCGAATGCATTTATTGAAAACTTCGGTTTTTTTTTTATTGATAGAGGGAGGCAAACGAGCAAACGGGTCACCTGATGTTAAGCGATCACCGCCACCCATGAGTACCAGCAACCCCAAGAGAGTCACTAGTCCGCTGCCGGCCTTTAAGGGAACAATACACTCTTTTCTTAAAGGCCCCAATGTCATAGTTAGTTGGGAACACCGCTGACGGGAGCTGATTCCACAATTTCACTGTACGTGGCAGAAAATGCCGACGGAAACGTACAGTAGTAGACCGCCGCTCATCAAGGTGGTGACGATGGAACTCGGATTTACGGCGTGAGGTGCGATAGTGGAAGCCAGTAGCCGGTAGTATTAGAGTTTTTGTATTATTATAATTATTGATATTTAAAAAAAAGGCATGATAGCTTAGCGGTTTGACCTATGGCCTCTCAAGCAGAGGGTAGTGGGTTCAAACCCCGCGCTCGCACCTCTGAGTTTTGCGAAATTTATCTGCGGAATTACATTTGTAATTTATCATGAGCATTTCAGTAAAGGAAAACATCGTGAGGAAACCTGCACACTCGTGCGAAGCACTTCAATGATGTGTGTGAAGTTTCCGATCATTCCGAGAGGAGGCCTTGCCCAACAGTGGAACGTAGAAAAGGCTGGTGGTGATGATGATGATTTATATTTTCCATTGTTTAGGCACAGGATCCAGAGGCCTGTTTTATGTTTTTCGAACTATAATTTTTTTATTTTCCTTTTCATCACTACAGGGCCCGTCCATACGCCTCGATTCTATATAATTATCTCTATGGCTCTAACCTGCTTCAGCCGTGCTGTGTGTGAGCGGCGTGCCGTCGCGTAGCCACCGCGCCACGGACACATGCGCGCGCGCCGCCGCCGACGCCGCGCAGCGCAGCGCCGCCGCGCCGCCCGCCACGCCGTGCGTCGCTTGCACGCGCACCTCCCACTCCACGTCCATTACTGATAAAGAAATAACTCTGAGAAACTAATGTCAAATTGCCATAATATTTTTGACATTAATGACAAATCGTCAGACTATTTTGACATTCAGGTATCCTCTGATACTAATGTCAAAATACCTAGTTATTCCCTAATAAGCGTTATACCGGACTAAAAACGTTGGTGAAATCGACCCTTGGAGTAGGAAAGCACGTTAACGCACGATTTCCTCTCTGCCAATAATTTGATAATAAGTATGTGTAAATTGCACAAAGTCAACAGATTGTGTGCGTGTTTTTGGCATTTGTGTGACAGTTTTGTTATAGTATGAGTTTGTAAGAACGTAACAAATTTTCATATGAGCGTAGACGTGTGCTGTGTAAGCGTGTACTGTAATGCTTTTATTTTTATAGGCTGGTTTGGTCGTTTTTTTTTGTGGGCGTAATTAAACGCGACTCGAATATGTTGCAAGCTGCTGGCAACACTCGCCGGACGCGGATGTCGTATCGAGAGCGGCCATTGGCCTTGACACTTTCTCTTTTGGAAAAGACGGGCGTGGCTGTCCCCGTAATATTTTTTGTGTTTATGAATCGGTAAGTTTTCTGCCAGTTCAATGGAGTACTTAATCCAGCGTTATGACGTAGGCCGTCATCGAATATTATTGTTACATGTCATTTTCCTTTTTCGCAGATCTGTTGCTCTGTTGCCTTAACTGGGCATCCTATTGTGTTTGTGGGGCGATTTTGCCGTGTGGTGTGAAGTTTTTCTTGAGGTCTGTGGAGGGTTCGAGCTCTAACACCTCTTTGGAGTCGACAGCGGGTCACGAAGACGTCGCGGGACTCACATTCCTCCAAGGTTGGTCTCTCTACAGTTCCGACAGCAGCTTTTCCACCCTGGGTCCTTCTGACCAAATAAAACTTGCATCGGTTGTCTCTGACGCTGTAATTCTTGTCATAGGAGGTGTTTTACTACGGCGGTGAACTTCCTTCTTGTCGGCGTTCCGGCAAGGGAAGGAGTAATCCTGTGGCTGCATTGTGGGATTGCGGTGTGTTCCTCGGTCACCCCGTCTGAACAGGCGTCGTGAGCTGCGTGGACTCCTTCCAAGGGTGCTGTGCACGAGGCAGTATCCTTGAGAAGTCCCCGGCATCCGTCTAGTAAGGCAGGGGCCGTGTTGGAGGTATCAAACCCTTATTTTTAACCGTAATTTAATAGTAGAGTGATAGGAGCCATTGTGGCAAGTGTAGACTGAGTGGTGTCCTGGTTGGCGAACTGTGTCGGCGTCCACGAGGGTGCTGGGCACGAGACGGCATCCTCGGGGAGGTCACCGGGGCCACCAGGCCGCTGCTTGAGTCGAGCTCAATCTTCAAGTTGTCTGGCCAAACGCGACTGCGACCCTGGAGTGTACTAGAGTATGAATGTACCCCTAAGTAGGTTACCTGGAGCCAATAAAGCTTGTAATTTGTGATCTGTGTATTTTATTTGTGGGGGGGGGGGGGAAACAAAAAGAAACTCCTTACAGTACTCATCATCGTGTCAGCCGAAAGACGTCCACTGCTGGACATAGGCTTCACCCAAGGCTCTCCACTCAGATCCGTCTTGTACTTTCCGCATCCACCGCGGCCCCTGCCAAGCGTGGCGACTAATGCCCTTATTCATAAACGTCACTCAAGCCTCTATTAGCTAAAATAGGTTTTGTCTTCTTCTTACTAACGAAAATGTCAATGTGACAAAAAGGGACAAACGAACTTTAACGGCATTTTAGTTAATATAGGTTTATGAATAACGGAGTAAGGCATTTTTCCCCCGAAGGTACAAGAGCATGTTTCTCATCGTTCTCAAAAAGCGGCAGAAAATTTGTAGTGCATGGATAAACCAAAGGCGTCTCCCATCTGTCTGCTCTATGCTTAACTTAGGATAGGGCGTCACGGCGTCAGGGTGCAATTGACGCGTCATCGATCGACTGCAGTGACGCGCGGCGTCATTAGGCCGGCTCGTCACTCGTGACCTACTTAAGTAATTAACACTCGGTAACTGATATAGGGGTTTTGGGAAGGGATTAGGATCGTTTTCTATATAACCGAGAGACTGATAACGTTAGTGGGATAAATATTGGTATTTGTCGTATTTATACCGGCACTTTTCAAAGTAACGTTGTTTTGGCGGTGAGGTGTAAAGCTTGTAATTGCAATAGACACAATGATAACGGGATATTCTCCCCGGAGCTTCCGATATTTCAACACGGTAGTTATTATACATGCATCATGTTCACGGGCATACTAATCTAAGATTATTTCGGTTATTATCTCGTTTTCGTTATGCCTCGTCAGTATAATTAATTATTTGTTGATTTAAACTTTCGCGATCCTCACACATTATCATGATACTCGGGACTTAATTGCGTAAAAAACATATATTTAAATTTGAATTTAAATACCTCGACTTTTCGGACGCGACGCAGTTAACCCGTGCAGCTAGGAGATGTTGATACCCGCCTCTTTAGACCCTTCGAGACCATGGACGCAACGTGGTGTCCGAAACGTCGAGGTATTTAAATTCAAATTTAAATATATGTTTTTTACGCGATTAAGTCCCGAGTATCTAGATAATAATTAATTATTTTTGACATCCGCTGTCGTCACTTTTCCTGCAATAGGAGTCTTTGTCTAGCTTTCATAATAAGAGTCACACGGCAATAGTTGCCGGCTACATGTAGAAAAACGTTGCCCGTTCAGAAGCCTCTTTAAAACAAACAATGCGTTCGGGGTTATCTAAACAACGACAGAACGACTTAATTTCGCAAAGAAACATTTCAACAAAATTTGAGGCCACACCTAATCGTCACAAACTCCCATCAAAACTTCGCATCGTAACAGTTGACTGAAAAATCGGTCAAGTGCGAGTCGGACTCGCGCACGAGGGTTCCGTAGAAAGATTTTAACGCTTTTCCCCAGTGTTTTAAGAAGTCCAGTGTTAGCAGAGCCCTGCTCCTAAGCAAAATGTACGCAGTGTTTGGTCAACTAATATTCGTCTGGAAATCTACAGACAGACATAAAACTTTAAGATTTTAAGACCTTTCGGATTAGTTGTGCTATAAGCTGGAAGTACCCCTTAGGTTTTTGGAAATCGGCAATTTGTATGGAAATAGCCTTTTTAATTACTGTATCTTTTGATTGCGTTGACTTAGAATTGAGAATTTGATATTAATTTCAGCATGCTACCTCTACGCGTTCCAGAGAAAAAGGGTCTTGACAGACAGACAGACGGACAACAAAGTGATCCTATAAGGGTTCCATTTTTCCTTTTGAGGTACGGAACCCTAAAAACCGCGTCTTAATAAGGTGATGTAGGTGACAGTGCGCCATAATGGATCCGGGCATGAATAATATTGCGGTCGGACTCTGATTTCCCCTGTCGCCTGTGGCCGGACCGGAACGAACGGCGGCGGCGCAAGTCACAGGACACTACGGTAGGAATAGCAATAAAACTACTATAAGTACATCGGGATAAAAACCAACTTAGAAAAGTTGAAATACCCCCGACACTGTCATTTCAAAGTTCATAATTTTTAACCGACTTCAAAAAAAGGAGGAGGTTCTCAATTCGTCGGAATATATATATTTTTTTTATGGATGTTCCCCGATTACTCGAAGACGGCTAGACCGATTTCAAAAATTCTTTTTTTGTTTGAAAGGTTACATTTTCTAGTTGGTCCCATTGTCACCAAGTCGGGATCTGATTATGGAATCCCAGGGAAATCGAGGGCAACCCCCAAATTTTATAGGGACGGATCATGTGTTTCATATATTTTCTAAAGCTATTTAAGTATTTGCATCTGGTAGTCATCATCCCATGTTGATGAGCTGATGATGGAAGGTACAACTCCTTAACGGTTAGGAGTTGGAGGATAATTCTGAAAATGTCAAATCATTATTCGAAAGGGTATACTCTTGAGGTGGTCCCACTGTCACCAAATCATGATCTGATGATGGGATCTCAGGGAAATCGAGGGCAACCCTCAAATTTTATAGGCATGTATCATGTGTTTTATATATTTTTTAAGGCTATTCAAGTATTTGCGTCCGGTAGTCATCATCTCATGTTGATGAGCTGATGATGGAAGGTACAACTCCTTAACGGTTAGGAGTTGGAGGATAATTCTGAAAATGTTAAATCAACGTAAAATTGTGAAATAAAAACCTTTTAACAAAAAAGTAAAACAGCCTTCAAAAAAAAACCTTCGTAATTTTTTTTTAAATAATTCTCTAAAATAATGATAAATAAATAAAATAAAATAAAATGCGATTATTTCGTACAACAGAAACTAAAGCATAAAATTTTATGGCCTAGCACTAAGCAGCAGAAATATGAAGTCGGTGCGGTGCGAGCGGAATATTCTTTGAATGAAGCACCGACTTCATATTTCTGCTGCTTAGTGCTAGGCCATAAAACTTTAGGATTTAGTTTCTGTTGTCCGAAATAAACTCATTTTATTTAATTTTATTTATTTATCGTTATTTTAGAGGATTATTTTACGTTCTTTTTCTAAGGTTTTTTTTTTCGAAAGCTATTCAAGTACTTGCTTCTGGTAGTCATCATTTCGTGTTGATGAGGTGATGATGGAAGGTATAATTCCTTAACGGTTAGGAGTTGGAGGATATTATTTTAAATATTAACGTAACTGAAAATTGTGAAATAAAAAATCTTTTAACAAAAAGTAAAACCGCCTCCAAAAAAAACATAAAATAATCCCCAAAAAGCCATGCGTTTTATGGCCTAGCAGAAATATGAAGTCGGTGCTTCATTCCAAGAATATTCAGCTAGCACCGCACCGACTTCATATTTCTGCTAGGCCATAAAACTCATGGCTTTTTGCGGATTATTTTATGTTTTTTTTTCTGAGGTTTTTTTTTGAAGGCGGTTTTTAAAAACGGGTTGACCGATTTCAATGAAACTTAGCTGAGAACCATCTCGATTAAACTAGCTTTCGAACAAAAAAAACCGCATCGGAATTGGTAAATCCGCTTGCGGGCTACGATGCCACAGACAGATACACAGATACACATATACACAGATACACAGACACACAGATGCAGATACACATTTACTGATTTACTGTTTAATGCTTTGGAATAGCCCTGTATATAGATATTTTTTTATCTTCATCTGATCAAATAACTGACCATGTTAGAACATTCCGAAGGAACTCTACACGGGATCTCGTTCAATGTCCAGAGAGTAATGACGCATTGTATTCAATCATTCACGGCTCTATTGTTATAGACATAAGAGTTGTGTAGATTATTGTGACCGCTTCGGTTGCTTAGCTACTTCTGCTGCTGACTGTACCAATTCCCTTCCCCGCAGTTTCCGCTCTCAGCTTAAGCCTTGCACCAGCGCGCCAGTACATTTTTTATCACCACACCCGTTATAATTAATGGAGTTCTTAGACTAATTCCACACGCGTCTAGACTGAATAAGCATAGTGAAATAAACCGATCACTCACGTATGTCAGTCGAGTATAGATGGACATGTTTCGGACTAATCCGTAGTCCTTCCTCTGGGAGCACACGCCACGCCGGTGGCGAGACGTAAACTGCGCGCCGCGGCTCTGCTCGCGCGGCTGCTCGGCGCAGCTGACGGCGGCTCACAACTACCCTCGTTTTCATCGTCATTTTTATTATTGTCAAAATTGGGGTAGCACACTACACTAATCACATTACTTTGTAAAGGCTCGTTCACACTAGCTGTTGACGCAGTATTCGACACAGCAGCAGCAGCTCGACCAGCCGCGCGAGCGGAGCAGCGGCGCGCAGCTTACGTCTCGCCACCGGCGTGGCGTGTGCTCCCAGAGGAAGGACTACGGATTAGTCCGAAACATGTCTAGCTATACTCGACTGACATACGTGAGTGATCCGTTTATTTCACTATGATTGAGTCTTACGGTAGTTTTATGTTAAAAGTGAATAAGCATAGTTGAAGAACACAATGTGTTTTAAAAAATTTCGGCGTGAAAAGTAATTTGCCACCTGTGACTGTGTAAACAAACAGAGGCCCGAGTGCGAGTATTCGAATCCTGCGTAACGTAAAACGTAACGTATCGTATCAAAATATTCGAAATCGAGAAACTCCGTACTAAATTTTAATTCCAAATACGCTGTTAAGCCGGTGCAATTACAGGCACAAGAGGCATTTCATCTTAGCTCTCTGGGTTGGCAACGCATCTTCAAACCCTCCGGGGTTGCGGATGTCTATGGGCAGTGGTGACTTATCATCAGGTGACCCACTGGCTCGTTTGCCTTCCTCGTTGTATAAAAAAAAGCCGTGACTTTTGTAAAACAGTTTATTGGCACCCCGATAGATGTCGCTGTACTGTGTTTGTGAAATGCTGAATCGCGCTGTCTAGAGTTTCTAGCGGCCTCTAGAAGGCTGCCAAATTATGAATAAATGTCATTCCCTGAGAAACTGTGGGAACTGTGGTGTCATTCACTTTGGTGCGTCTCGACATTCGAACATACGCTCACGGGCGGGTTCTATTCCAAACGTCATACAATTTTTTCGATAATACTACTCCAGTAGGACAGGTTCTTAGCTTGACCCAGGACCAAAATAACGGCGTATCTCAGTCATGAAGCGAGGCCAGATACCAGGTTTACGCGATCAGTGCTTAAATTTTTGTAACCGCCCATAAAATTTTTGTTAAAAATTCGGGTATTATGCAAAGCAGTGCAAAGGGCCTATAACTGCCAGCTGCCGCGGCTAGCTTCGCCTAATTAACTTTTCCTCGGAGAAATATGCTGAAAAAATGCTCAAATAAATTATCTTAACACGTATAAATTTAGTGTAGTCTGTTGCAGTTATGTGTAAGAAGGAGGAGACAAGTTGTTTAAGATGAAACTAGGTACCATGAGAATCAATCATAGTGAAATAAACACATCAATTACGTATAGAATACATAAATTACGTGTATATGAGTTGAGAATAGTAGATGCACGAGAAGAGCCTTGGCACGTAGTGTACGTTTCGCTGCCGTCGAGTCGTGCGATCCCAGAAGAAGGACTACGAATTAGTCCGAAACATGTCATAAAATTTTAATTTTTCTTCAAACAAAATATCACTTAACAACAGTAAATAAAGATAATTAAAACTTTTACCAAAAGTGTACTATCTAAAATGCCGCTAAGCAGCAGTGCTTGCACTGTTGTGTTCCGGTGTGGAGAGTAAGACAGCCGGTGTAATAACGGGCACAAGAGGCATATCATCTTAGCCCTCTAGGTTGGCAACGCATCTGCAAACCCTTCGGAGTTGCGAGTGTCTATGGGCAGTGGTGATCACTTACCATCAGGTGACCCACTTGCTCGCTTGCCTTCCTCGTTGTATAAAAAAAAGAAAATCATTATCGTTTATTAAACCGTTAAACGTCGCAATGAATAAATTCAACAAAACCTTTTTTTCCACAGATATTGCCCAATCTTGTACCAAATAACCAAATCTGTGCCCCGTCGGCGAAAACACGTTTTTAATTTACCGCCGACGCAAACGACAAACAGAACCTAAAAACGGAATTTTATTAAATCTCTAACCCACAGAGCACTTATTCGAGAGTTGCCCTTTCCTTTGCACTTTTTTATCTGCAACTGTTCGAGCGAAGGAGGTGAATGTAGACAGTTACCTACTTAATTTGTAACATCTCTAAAGACTCATAAAACAAAACCCTCACAGGATAAATATTATTTTTTTAATTAAATATTTTAAAGAAGAAATTTGGTCTAACCGTAAGTTATCACCGCTGCACGCTGCCCGAAGGCACTAGCAACACTGCAGAAATTGCAAATGCGTTGCCACACTAGAGGGCTAAGAAGAAATGCCTCTCCCGTAATTTCACGTATTGTCTTACGCTCCACATCGGAACAACGAGAACATAAGAGTAACTCTGCAAACACCCCTGCTTTGTGACAGAATTAGCGAGTAAGGTTTATATTTTTGACACAGAGAAAAGTGTACATTCCCACCTCCAGTATTGAGTGCTCTGTGCTCCAGCTTTACTTCAACTGGCTCCCACTTACCTGGCAAATTAAGTTTGCAATATTTAATAGGTTAAAGAATAAATCAATACGGTCGATTCGATTAGAGGAAAACCCAATCATTTTCTAATTATCCTTTTCATTTTGCAAAAAGGTTACCGGGTTACGATTTGTTTGCTCTTTTAGCTGATTTGCGCGGCCATCGGCTGCGGGATTAAAAATTAACTGCTTATTTTTTAGCGAGCTTACTTTTTCCAGGAAGCTTTATTGAGCTTTTCGTATAGTTGCGGATTTTGAAAGTCATAGCGAGTTCAAGTTCTACTTTATACCACGCAAAAGAAAATAGGCGCCACAACTAATTTGATCGTTCCGTGAAAACTATATTAAGCAGTAATAGGTATCACGATTTTTTTAACCTCCGACGAAAAAGAGGGGTGTCATAAATTTCACCTCATCTGTGAATCTGTGTATCTGTCTGTGGTATCATAGCTCTCGAACGGAAGGACCGATTTCGAAGTGGTTTCGAAGCAGTTTCTTTTAATCGAAAGATGGTTTAGTCGAGACGTTTCCTGTCAGCGTTTTTCAGGTACAACATTTTGAAATGAAAAATGTCGGTGGGATTTTATCAAGTTCAGATCCAAAATTGTGAGAGCCCGTTGATGTCTTCAGTATGGCTAAGTTCTGGGAACCCGAATCCGTGAGCCCGTTGACACTACGAAAACTGATCGTAAAAAAGTGTCATAATACAAAAATTAAACAAAAATTTAAGAAGCCGCCGACATAAAAAGCCTTGAAGCAAAAAACTAAATTTCTGAGCCTGTGCCCTATTTCATCATTACAATTGTCAGTTTTATATGACAATTCGAACAACATTTTTTTGACAATATGAAGCGCACTAAAACAAAAGCTCTTCAAGTCAGCAGTTGACACCGAATTGTCATTGAAAACCGACAATTGGAAAATTGGTGAAATAAGGGCCATTGTCGTATTTTTGTTTTTGTAGGACCTCTACGAAAAAGTTAACACAGTTCCTAATTAACGGACCGGGCCCAGAAATTTTACTTTTTGTAGGTTTCTTATTTGCAATGCGTGTGAATAAATCTCTCTCTCATCAAAACGCCACCTCGAGTGCCAAATCAAAGCACTTGCACCATCAGATTATCGAGGTATAAGCCCTAACTAGTCTCTTCCACCTGAGGGCCCTCGACTCTTTTCTATGAAGGGGCGTTAGGGAATGGATGGCCCTCCACGACAAAGGGACATTGTGAGGGTAGATTGACAATGGGGATATAGTGAGGTTTTTGTGATTTAAGTTATTTGGGGATGGTGTTTTTAGTTGAAGTGTAGGTTAGATTATTATTTTTATCCTTTATGTATTTAGGGGCTTTGGCATAAGAATAAATAATAACATAGTAAAACGGAAACTCCCGCTCCGGCTCGGGCTGAAGGTCACGGTATTAGAGTATTTGTTAAACAGACCACTCAGTCAGACTGTCGCCGCACGCGCGGTTGGTTGTTTATAATTTGGTTGTAATAGTTTTACGTGAGCCTGTATGCATTTTATTTTATATTTGTAGATAAGTAATACTTACTTAAATCACCTTAAATGGCTTCATTTGGTATGGCACTTATAATAACTTCTTATTTAAAAGTGCCTATAATATGTAGACCTTCGTAATGATTTATAAACCTCATATTTTGTAAAACTAGAATAAAAATAATGATTTTAAAGTAAAGAAAAACTTATGTTTTAGCGATATTATCTTTAGACGTAATCAACATTTAACAGCAATCAACCCTAGCAACACGCCTTGACGACAGAGGGGTGTAACGACGTGAAGGGGGGAAGTAGGTATATAAATGGCGGCGTTTTGGACTCGGTCAAAAGAGATTCTGTTCTACTATGTTATTATTTATTCTTATGGCTTTGGTCACTAATTAACTTTCCAGACCTATAAAAACTACAAAAATATAAAGAAATCTGAGGGTCGAGCACGATTTGACGAATGCTGCGTAACGTTACGGATATCGTATTGAGATCGAAATACCTAATACTAAATTTTAGTTTCAAATACGCTCACGGACGGGCGCTGTTCCAAACGCCATACAAACTCGATAACGTTTACTATTCGATTTTACGTGACGCAAGTTTCGAAAAGTCGTGCTCGACCCTCAGAAACCATGGTACATACTCGTAATTATGCGTTTAGGTTGGTTTAGGTTATTTGAAAATGAGAAAATGTGTTTCGGTATAATTAGCTATTAATTCGTCAATAATTATGGCTATGCTATGAATTAGTAAGTTATAACGAAACAAATGGATCACTCACGTATGTCAGTCGAGTATGTCCCGACATGTTTCGGAATAATCCGTAATTCGTAGTAATACAGTACCTATACTCCTTAGTGAGTGATCCGATTATTTAATTATGATTAAATCAGTAAATTGTATAAGTAATAAGCAGCGACACGCGTCGGCTGCGCTCGACCTTTCTCGACGATGTTCGGTCAAATCACCCAGCTATCCTGCTTAGCGGGGACGGCGTGATTGTCAAGTATGGGTTTTTAAATGTATATTAACTTACATAAGAAAGGTAATTCTAGTGCTTTTATCTACACACATATCATAAGTCCTCTATAATGCGTTTAAAAACCGTAGAAAATTACCAACATTTCAGCATGTCGTCGACTGCTCGCCGACAGCCGCCACCAGCAGTAACGGAATGTCATTACCACATCGAATTCGATGTCGTAATGACTTTTTGGTATCGAATTCTTTGTCGTTAAAAGTTTCAAAGTTGAAACATCTTTTTAACAAGAAAGTTCCTTGACAAACAGATCACTCACGTATGTCAGTCGAGTGAAGCCCTACGAACAAACATCTTCAAAACCTGAAAACCTGTAAATTATATTTACAATAAAAAAAAACAGTATATGAAACGTCAGCTCGGTATGTTTGTCTATGATAAAAAAACCAGTCAAATTCGTGACCGGCATGGGTATTATAATTATGCCTTCGGCTTCTGAACCTATCTTAGAGTACTTATAATATGTGTGTATATAAAGTAATGTATGCAACTCAACATAGTTAGCCCTTGAAGCATTCGTGTGATCCTATTATGAAACTCAGCTTCGCCTCGTTTCATAAAAACACACTCGTGTTTTAAGGACCCTCATTATGTAGCAGTTGCGTTAACTACTATTATCTACACACATATCATAAGTCCTCTATAATGAGTTCAGAAACAGTAGAAAATGACCAACATTTCAGTACGCCGTCGCCTTCTCGCCGACAACGCAAGCCCTGGGACCTGGGCACCACCCACCATCACCAGCAGTAAAGAAATAGTCATTACGACATCGAATTCGATATCGTAATGACTTTTCGATATCGAATTCAATGTTTCAAATTTGAAAACCAACGTAATTTACAATCTTAGTGAAATAAAACGGATCACTCACGTACATAAGTCGAGTTCAGTCCGACATGTATAAATAAGATGTGATTTTTTTTTATTACAATAAAAAAAAAACGTTTTACGAAACGTCAGCTCGGCAAGTTTGTCTATGATTAAAAAGAAAACAGTCAATTTCACGACACACGTGGCATACTTGCAAAATATTAAAAGACGCAAAACATAATAAAGTAATATTCACAATCGAAACTCCCGTGACACAAGCCGCACCTCACGAATGTCATTTTTGTTCTTAAATTCTTAATTACGCTTCTATACATAGATATTATTATTCGCAAGCTATGATTAGGTACATAAAATTGTTGCTTAATTCAAAACGTGTAGCTTTAAATCCTATTTAGCTACAACAGTCCAAGTCATACTCGTATCTGTGTGTAATTAAATTACTTAGGTACACACCTTGAAGATTCAAACAGAATGTCATAATTGAAAACAAACGAGCACCACTGATTTGATTGACCGATGTGGCGTGTGCTCCTAGAGGAAGGGCTACAGATTAGTCTGAAACATATCGTGAGTGATCCGTTTATTTCACTACCACTGATTTATTTCCTTATTCCTCGTGTGTCGCTACCTTTTCCTATAGCGAATCCCTCGCACCTATCCGGTTCGTTGACACGCGTTCGCCCCGCTAATCCAACCGCGCTTTAGCTGTTTATCACGTCCGCGTGCGTGACAAGAATGTCCTTATTCAATATCCGACGAAAGGCGAACGGGGCCGATGTTAACCGAAGGTGAGGATACTTTCTTGTGTTAGACAATTTTTTTAATGAGCCGCATGGTTTGTGCACTGTGGCCTTGGGTAAAAAACGAGGAAAGGGGGGAGAGGGGGTAATCAGTGCCCTAAGCACGACTTGTCGAATCCTGCGTCACGTAAACTCGAATAGTAAACTATAACGAGTTTGTATGACGTTTGGAACAGCGCCCGCCCGTGAGCGTATTTGGAACTAAAATTTTGTATGAGATTTCTCGATCTCGATACGATAACCGTAACGTAACGCAGGATTCGACAAGTCGTGCTTAGGGCACAGGTCTCTGTTTCACCAACTCTACAAATGTCAGTTTTCAATGACATTTCGGTGTCAGTTGGTGACTTGAAGAGCTTTTGTTTTAGCTCGCTTCATAATGGCGAAAGAATCTATTTCGAATTGTCATTGTTAACTGTCAATTTTATTGTAAAGTTCGTGAAATAGGGGCCTTAGTGTCACTCAGTCGTTGTATTTTTTGTGTATTTTCTGATAAATGTATTAAATTGTATTTTATCATCATCATCATCACCAGCCTATTTTGTAAAAGACGTTTTGTGGAACGTAAGTTTCACTGTTGGGCACAGGCCGCAATGAGAGGGCTTGGGCACCCCAGTGCGGATTAGGAACTTCACATACGCCATCGAATTGCTTCGCAGGAGTGTGGTTTTCTCACTATGTTTTCCTTCACCGAAAGCCTCGTGATAAATTACAAAATTCCGTCAAAATCTGAGGTGCTAGCCGGGGTTTGAACCCTCTGCTTGAGAGGACATAGGTCAAACCACTTGGCTATCACGGGCGCTCTGAGTTTTTCGGAACTTATGTGCGAAATTACATTTGTAATTTATCATGAGCTTTTCGGTGAAGCAAAACATCGTGAGAAAACCTGCACACTCCTGCGAAGCAATTCAATGGTGTGTGTGAAATTCCCAATCCACACTGGGCCTGCGTGGGAACTGTAGCCCAAGCCCTCTCATTCTTAGACACTGTGCCCAGCTGTGGGACGTAAAAAAGGCTGGTGATGATATATTTACATAATAAAAGCTATTTACAATGACATTAAATCTAAGCTAAAACTAAATAAACTAAAACTTAAAACTAAATTAAATCTAAATAAGGCCCCCGTGGCATGGTGCCCAAAAGGCTGGCAGCGTTGCCTCGCTGAATAGCGATGCTGATTCTTTGAGAGAGAAAACTGCCAGCCCTTTGGTCTTAAGGTGCATCGACCAAGCGCTTTTGCAACTCTGAAATACATGATCTCAATTGGAAAATCTTTTTGTATTTTTTTATTTATTTTTTCAATTTTTTTTATTTTTACGGTCTTCCCGTGAGTATCAATTATATTTTTTAATAAACTCACCGAAACATGAATACACAGAAAAACCAGAAAAAATACCAACCCCGGGAATCGAACCCGGAACCTCGACACTCCGGGTCGCGTGCCCACCCTTACACCAGAATTGCTTCGAATTGAATTGGTTCGATTCCCGGGGTTGGTATTTTTTCTGGTTTTTCTGTGTATTCATGTTTCGGTGAGTTTATTAAAAAATATAACTCTGAAATAAGCTTGTAAGCGCCGGGACCCCATGAACCCATATTAGTTCGACATTATTTTGACGTAATTTGCATCCGTCAGCCGCCCACTGACTGCTAATTACCTTTCTTCCTTTCTTTCTTTTTTTTTTTTTTTCTTTTTACCTTTTTTTTTTCTTTCTTTTTTTCTTTGCATTGTCATTGTATGCTAATTACCCATTTGACGATTACCCACACTGCAGCCTTTGCAGCATTGGCGACGGATCTGCACTTGAGGCGAGCGCTTGCGGCGAAAACTGGAACTCCGCTCCAGAGGGCATTGTTCGCGGCGATTACGGCCAAAAGAGCGCTCGAGACACAAGTATGAGCGACAACCGCGTTACGCCCAAATTGCTGATACTTCAGCCTCAATGCGTTATAAAAAAAAGCCGGTTTTATGAGAATTGTAATAGTAGTAACTTTTACTTACGGAGGGTCGAGCACGACTTATCGAATGCTGCATAGCGTTACGGTTATCGTATCGAGATCGAGAAACCTCATACTAAATCTTAGTTCCAAATACGCTCACGGGCGGCCGCTGTTCCAAACGTCATACAAACTCGACAACGTTTACTATTCGATTTTACGTTTCGCAGCATTCGTAAAGTCGTGCTCGACCTTCAGCTTCAACGCGTTATAGAAAAAAACTAATTTTAGGAGAATTGTAATAGAAGCAAGTTTTGCTTACTGAAGTTGGAGTCAAAAGATTGGAGAGAAAAAACAAAAAAAAACTTATCTAGAAACATAAAAAATATTTTTCCAACTTTTTTTTTACTGTTTTCCCGTTTTTCTAAGTCTATTATTATCTAGATATTTACTGAAACAAGAATACACATAAAACCACAAAAATATGACTGACCCCGGGAATTGAACCTGGGTTCTTGACATTTTGATGTCACGCGCCGTAACATACCCATGTTAGCATTACTCTGTGAGTCTCGCCTATTATTTCTACGGCTTTTCGCTCTGGTAATGGACAAAATAAATAAAAACCGGTCAAGAGCGAGTCGGACTAGTGCACCGAGGGTTCCATGTCATCATAATAATGTTATATTAATTATTATGTCTTTCTTTACGTGCAGTTCCTAAATGTTATTTTAATGTTATTTTACCTTTGGGGGAGAGAACGGTTTTTATACATTTTAATCAAAAGTCGAAAACTGTGCAGCTTAAAAAATAAAAAAAACGGACAAGTGCGAGTCGATCTCGCGCACGATGGTTCCATACAAAGGTTTTAACGCTTTCCCCCAGTGTTTTATGTTGTCCAGTGTTAGCAGAGCCCTGCTCTTAAGCAAAATGTAAGCAGTGTGGGAGGGGGTCATCTTATATTGGTTCGTGAATTCTACAGACAGACAAAAATTTAAGATTTTCAGAATTTTCTGAGTGGTTGTGCTATAAGAGCTACCTTCATACCAAATTTCAAGTTTCTAGGGCAACAGTCTATATTTGCATGACTATACTGCACTACTTCGCGGAGGAACTAATTTATTTTAATCCATTACTTTTAACCGTTTTGTTACGGAACCCTAAAAAAGGTAAGCCTGTGTGTACGAGTAGAGGCAAAAATGTACGCCGTCAAGAAAGAAATTGCCAAGTCAATGACCCGAGAGAAACGTTTTGCTGACAAGGGCTTCGCGAGCTACGCCGTAGCTCGTAGCTCGTAGCACGTAGTCCGTAGCCGTAGAGGCATTTGAGTGGTTTCACTTTATATTAGGTTTTTCTACCTCTGCTTTGAAATACCCACAGTGGTGAATTACTTAGTTTTGTTTTGAGGTCAAATGCAGTTTTTAGATAAAACTAGTGGATCTGTGAGCTGCAGTAACACATTTTTGATCTCGATCGAAAAAAAATAAATACGATACAGGTATTTTTTTTATTTTGAAACAAATTTTCACGAGTATCGGTTGTAAAATGCAAGCTGTAAAGGAGAACAAGCCACTTGGGCAGCCGGACCATACGAAAGCATTTTTGCCCAAACTGCAAAGGAGACTCTTCGCTTCACGCTCGCACGCTCGCTCGGGCAACTCCAGAGTTGCGTAAATTAGTTATTCGTTTCATTACATATTTTACATACCTATTGATTAGGTTCAAGAGACAAAATTATAACTCTTAAATTGGCATGCTCTATTATTTTTTACAAAGTTCACGAATGATCGTTTCATTGCTTCCTTTCAAAAACTTAGCAAGTATACCGTGCTCTAAGCAGGAATTGTCGAATCCTGCGTCACGTAAAATCGAATAGCAAACTATAACGAGTTTGTATGACGTTTGGAACAGCGCCCGACCGTGAGCGTATTTGAACTAAAATTTTGAATGAGATTTCTCGATCTCGATACGATAACCGTAACGTAACGCAGGATTCGACAAGTCGTGCTTAGATCACAGATCTCAAATCAATCTCTTGCAAAGACACACTACACCTAACAACGGCCAACACATCACATGAAACCGAATAAAAAGATGATAAAAACATCCTTCAGCGGATACCACCGCATCCCGCATCCCGCACCCCGCCCGTGCGAATTCCGTCAAGCGTTTATTCCATTAACGGACCTCAACAAAGGCCCGGACCTCAATCTCGACCCTTCGACCTTCGAGTATAAAGAATCGTATTTGCATTCTCGCCTCGAGATTGATCCAGACTTGGCTTTCCGAATGTCAATACGCTGGGTCAAGGGTTAACCGCACCAAACCACTTTGGACCTTAACCCCAATGCCGAGAGCCACATTTACTTCAACCGCGTTATGCTTTGTGAGACCGCTGGACTGAAATCGTTTTTCGTATATTGAATCTCGGTTTTCACCTGTTTAAAGCAATTTGTCGAAATTGAAAATGTGTACACGTCAACATTTAATTTGAGCGAAACCTTTGTGACACCGCGCTGACAAAAAGCTTTTTTTTTTGTGAAACGACGCCTAGCAAAATCGGTTTTAATTTTTGTATTATTGAAAAATATTCCGAAAAATCAAAAGCAAATCAATCCGGCGAACCAATGTTATTCAATGATGATAAAAAAAAACTATATTTCGTGAAAGCAACTTAACAATAGTTACAAATGTATTGAGCTCTTTTAGTAGGTATGTAGACACCTTGTGTCAGGAGGATGACGTTATGAAGTTCCCAATCAGCACTGGGCCCACGTGGGAGCTATAGCTCAAGCCGTCTCATTCTGATACGGCCTGTGCCCAACAGTGGGACGTAATTAAAAAAGGCTGGTGACGATTATGATAATTTCGAAAAATATCGTATTATTTTAGTTTCGCTCGGGTCCATCAAGTAAGTGTCATATTTTATGTCTTAAGAATGAAATTCCGTTGCATAAATTCAAAGTGGGCGACATCATAAAATGATTATCCCGTCAGAATAGCCGACGAAAGATAAATGGCACCGCACAAATGGAGCCCCCGTGAAGCGCAGTTTCTAATATCTGCATAAGAAGCGCTAAAAACAGCAGAAAGTTTTATAACTTATAACCAAAGAAATTGAATTTTCGTAAATCCCTGCTAAGTATTTGACTGTCCAAAACTGTCAAAGGTATACACACACACACAGTAAACACACGTACCCAGTACGTACCCATGGATCATTGCGTCTTGTATTTTTACTCTATTTTTTTGTACACTAAAGTATTTACTTACTTATCAAGACAAGATTTACCTGGATTGTATACTGGGAACGGCTGTGAGCTGTGAGTGTAATGAAAAATGTCTTACCATAGTGAAATATACGGATGACTCAGTAAAGTCAGTCCGGTCTACCCCGAAATGCTTCGGACTAATCCGTAGTCCTTCCTCTGGGAGCTCACGCTTCGCCGGTAGCGAAACGCAAACTAACACCACCAGCCTTTTTTACGTCCCACTGCTTGGCACATGCCTCCTCTCAGAATGAGAGGGCATGGGCTATAGCTCCCACGCGGACCCAGTGTAGATTGCGAACTACACACACATCATTGAATTGCTTCGCAGGAGTGTGCAGTTTTCCTCACGATGTTTTCCTTCACCGAATAGCTCATGATAAATTACAAATGTAATTCCGCACATAAATACCGAAATACTCAGAGGTGCGAGTTGGGGTTTGAACTCACGACGCTCTGCTTGAGAGGCCATAGGTCAAACCAATAGGCTATCAAGGCTAACGCAAACTCACTATGATTGAATCTCATGGTATGTACTTTGTAGTTTCATGTTAAAAGAGTCTCACCGGCCTCAACGCGCATATCTCGCGACAGGATTGCGCCCACGCTGCTTGCGGCGCGGCAGCGGTACGTCGCTGCGTGCACGTCACTGCGGTACTGTGCTGCGCTGAAGGTTCCCAGCCACAGCGTGCCGTTCGGAAGGGCACCTCTGTGAACAAGGATAAAAAGAGTTTTGTAATTTTTCTGAATACATTTATTTTAATAGAATCACCTTTTTTTATCTAAAAACTCTGATAACTAATGATAATAATGTCAAACATCAAGGGATACTAAGACACTGAATCACCTAATCCTAATCCTAACTAGTATTATAAACTAGAGAGCGCTCGCGGCTCCGCCCGCGTGGAATATTATATTATGCAGGTACGGTATATATTTAAGTAAGGAATCTCTATAGCAATAGGAAAGTATCCTCTGGGTAAAAAAGTAATATTTCTAATGAGTCCGTCAGACAGATTATCGGGAAAAAAATATTGGACACGTATTTTTTTGCTTTATGATCAATAAAAATTTGCATAGATAAAATATAAAATTTCCGTAGACTGCAATGCAGGATAATGAATGGCTTTCTTTATCCCTGAACGGCAACACTGGCATAGATAATAGATCACTCGCTTTTGGCTCGAAATTCTTAAGTTTCTTCTCCTCTCTCTTTCTTATTCTTAATATACAGAACTTACACACCCAATATCAAATTTTCTTAAGTTTTTCGCGATTCCCAAGATCAAAGAATCGAATTGCTTTAAAAATCCGGAGAAATGATGCGTTGTTTAAGAGAAACGTGTCAAAATGGTGTTGTAGAGCGCCATCACGCTCTGTCTCGTTTCTTTTATTCCGTTCTGGTTTTTCGACTTTATATATTAGATGCGAAAGTAACTCTGTCTCTCTGTCTGTCTGTTTGTTACCTCTTCACGGGACAACCACTGCACCAATCTAGATGAAATTTGGTAAGAAGATAGTTTGAATATTGAGGAATGCCATAGGCTACTTTTTAATCGGGAAAAATATGTAGTTCCCGCGGGATAGCGATAACCGAAATCTACGCGGATGAAATCGCGGGCAACAGCTAGTCACCTATAATTGCTTGTCCGCGCCCGGCGAAGCGGTGCCGTATCTATTTTTGTATATCAATGCTGTTTACTTAAAAGTTTTAAATGGTACAGCTTTGGTGCAGAAAAGATAATCCAGCACGTAATTAAACTTGGCCCGCGCGGACGCTCGGTCGCGAACTCGGAAGCTCGTCTTTATTTAGCTAAGTACTTATCTGTCTATTTATCATACAAGTTCTGTGGCTGCAAGTGAAAACATTTAAGAATGGCTCGTTGTAGTTTTGAGCCCTCGATGCAAGAGGGTGTTAAGTTTGACCGCTATGTTTGTGTGTCTATCTGTGCCTAGACTTAATGTCCAGCAGTGGACGTCTTCCGGCTGATAATGATGATGACAGTGATTCCAACTCAACCATCGATACATACATGGTGTTTGGCATAACGATGTAGGAACTTTAGAAGGTGATACAGGGGACTATTTGGAATAGTTTGAAGCCTATATGCTTTAGTCCAATACGTGATAGTTTACATAAAAAATAAATTTTATACAAACTGTGCAAACAATGAAATTTATTTTTTTACAATTAACACCGCAATTAATTGATTAACCAGTCACAAAAAAATCAGCCCCCCCCCCCCCCTTTGTACTGATTTTTCTTATTTGTAGGTCACCATGAGTGGTTTCCGCCAAAAAAATAAACTTTATCGGGCTGCGAAAAAAAAATTCCCAAGATATTAATCTTCCAATTAGTTTAAAAACATGCTTGGTATGTTTAATGTAATTGAAAATAAAAATTACAACATATTTGCAACAAAAAAAAAAAAACACTGGTCAACATGTTGAACGCCACGACCGAGCAAAAAACCTCCCCGTACGAAGTAGGCAATTATGCAAGTTTATTCTTAGATCAAATCATTCATTTTTTACAATTTAGTATCTCTAAATAAAAAAGCAAATAAAGACACTATTGCACGCACTTTATTTTGCAAATTTTGCAATTAAATGATTAATCGATAAATAAATACAATTCTCCCACTTTCGCCACTAAATACAATTTTAAAATCACATTTTATTAGACACAATAAGTGTTTTCTGTCAAAATTAACCTTTTTACAGCTAATTAAATGTAAACAAAAGCTACCTAGGATATTGATGGTTATTATCCTATCCTAAGTAGTTATTATTACGCACACACACACATACTAAATTGAATTGGCTGTAAAAAGGTACATTTCTGACAGAAAACACTCATTGTGTCTATCAAAATGATGAATGTTGTGTGTGAAGGGCTTCAAACTATTCCTAATAGTCCCCTGTATCACCTCCTAAAGGTCCTACATCGTTATACCAAACATCCTGTATAACATTAAAAATAGGCCAAGCACCTGTTCAGCGCTGACAAAATGCGGCCCTCACTCATTAGCTGTCATTAGACTGACATAATGTCAAACATCAAGGGATACTAAGTCACTGAATCACCTAATCACCTAATCACCTAATCACCTATAATGTACGGCTTGTCCGCGCGCGGTGAAGCGGTGGCGTATCTGTCTATTTTTGCATATCAATGCATGTTGCATACTAAATTGTTCAATGCAATAGCAACACCGAAATTGTTGCATTACAGTCATTAAAAACTTGGCCCAAGCCTTTGGCCGCCATCAAGGAAAATATAATAGAATTGTTACATTTTACATTACAATGTGGTAACACCCCCTCTTCTTACTTAACTGTCATGGTGGAAAACACGGCTGTAATTTGTCCTCAAGAAAGTTGTTAATTTATCCCATGTCACCGCCCTCAGCAGATTGAGATTTATTGCATATAGTATTGTTCAATGCACTTAACCTAATAATAATTTGGAACATGGTGAATGACAAATACACAACTTGCAATTTGGTGTGCAAGTTGTAAAGGTTTTCGTAAGTGACTCATAGTCATTGCTCTCGAGTGTAGACATCAATGTCTATGATAATGAAAGTGGACGGACGCACTGCAATAAAACAGAACGCAACACGAGCCTTTTTTTGCGCAACTCGGCACGTTGTCAGCGGAGGTAAATAACAGACCCACAGCTATTTCACGGGCCAACAACTCGCGCCACTGGAATTAGGGGCAGGGATCCCAACTTAAATTAAAGGCACTGCTAACGATTATGCAACGGCGCTTTTTGTGAGGTGATAAGAATGGGGTGACTGTAGGGAAAAATGCAGTGGCCAGTTCGAGGCAAAAAAACTGGCCAAGTGCGAGCCAGATTCGAGCACCTACGGTTCCGTAGGGATCTAATGTTTTTTTTTTTACTTCCAATGTATGTTACGTATGTGTTGCAGCTGAATTTCAAAGCAGCTGTATCTGATTGAGTACAAATTTTGCATACTTATGTAAGTCCGGTGGCGATACAATAATCTGGTAGTGAAATTCTGGTGGTGCGATCGGCATCATTTCCGCAGGATGGAACTCTGTAACGGCATTAATCAGCTTGAAATTTGATATGGATATGTGAGTTGGATGACAAATATACATGTACAGCCTAAAAAAACTTGTAAGCAGGTATTCAAAAATATGTTTTAACATAAAACTTGTCTAGAATTTCAATAGTTTTTACTATTAGGTAACAGTACCCGTCACTGCAAGTTCAAGTCTGTAAATCATCGATTCTCAAACAGCTCCACTTGAATAATTGCAGACTGCTTTTGTCAGCGTTTAGAAGCCTTATTCTGATGTTTAAGGATAATAAATTTGTTTTGACCACTGAATAAAGAAATTGTTAAACAGACATATTGATTAACAGCGCACATCAAGGCGCGCAATTATAATTATAACAAAAATAAACTGTGTCCCTTTTTAAAAAACGGGCTTACAAAAAATAATGTTAAATAAATAATCACAGTTTTTTTACGCACTTACTTCATTCAGTTTACGTTTTTGTAAAAAATTCGAGTCAATCCACCTAATAGAAATAAGTAGGTGAAATATTTTTTCAAGATTTGCCTCAAACGAACTGACTAACAAACTAATGAACAAGGCAAGTTCAATAAGAGTTTGAAAAACGTATTAATTAATAAGCTATTTTAATCACTTTCAATTGAATACAAATACAATACAATACAAATCATTAATTTCGGACTTAAAATCCATAGTATTAAAAGTTACAAACTTAAAGCTATGGTTAGTAAATAGTAGGTAATAAGCTCAATTTCAATGAAACCTCGCCCACGGATTGGCGAATAAGCCCGCACAGAAATCCGTTTCCAGAAGAATGGAGTTGAAAGAAATCGTAATCATTGACGTGATTACTGCCAATACGGGAAAGGACAATGCAACTGCGCTTTTGAAAGAACCTTTTCAAACCAGTACCAAGAGTCTGCAAGTAGAAAGTTTCATCATCATCATATCACATCACATCATCATCATCATCATATCAACTGGAATCTTTTGGCGAGGTACGTAACTTTCTAAGTCAATTTAGACGAACGTCATATTCTTCGTTTTGAGACAATTTCAAGGGACATCGTGTTCTCCGTTAGTCGTCTTCTCAGTAGGTTAACTTCGTTCAGAGACAATTTTGAGGAACGTCATGTGCAGAGTTAGTCGTCTTCTCAGTAGGTTAACTTCGTTTTGAGACAATTTCGAGGGACATGTTCTGAGTTAGTCATCTTCTCAGTAGGTCAATTTAGTTTTGAGACAATTTCGAGGGACCACATGTTCTGAGTTAGTCATTTTCTCAGTAGGTCAACTTCGTTTTGAGACAATTTCGGGGCACAACGTGTTCTGGGTTAGTCATCTTCTCAGTAGGTCCACTTCGTTTTGAGACAATTTCGAGGGACTACATGTTCTGAGTTAGTCATCTGCTCAGTGTAGGTCAACTTCGTTTTGAGACAATTTCGATGGACGACATGTTCTGAGTTAGTCATCTGGTCAGTGTAGGTCAACTTCGTGAGACATGTTCCGAGTTAGTCATCTTCTCAGTAGGTCATCTTCGTTTTGAGACAATTTCGAGGAATATCATGTCCTGAGTTAAAAACGTCCACTGCTGGATCAATGTCCAAAGCCCAAGGCAGGCCTTCCCCAAGTATCTCCACGACAATTGGTTCTATGCTACCTTGCTAGAGTTTTTGTAGGTAGATCAATACTTTTCTCTGACAAAATTTTTGGTAAACATGTTTGGGCAGATAGAATAAACTTAATGGCTATATGGAAAAGTGTTTTGGCATGGATCCTCGATATATTTGTTCAATATAGTGGCAATTAGCTAATTAAGGCTAGCTAGGTGCTAAGCAATTCAATTTGGCTGGGCCCGCGGAGGCCGTTGCGGGCAACAATGGCCGCCCTTAGCTCGTAAAGGCTGTCTGCAGTTATAGGCTCGTGAAGGTATAAGGGAAAGGCGAAAGTGGAGCGTGTGTCAATGGAATACAGTCATGTGAATTTTTTTTAAGCTTTCGAACAGTGTTCAACATTTATTCAGAACGGGATATTGATCGCGATTAATACGTAGGTATTAACTGCTTAGGTTAGGTCGTTCAGAGGCCCGAGCACGAATATTCGAATCCTGCGTAACATAATCGAGTAGTAACGTTATCGAGAAATTTGTATGGCGTTTGGAACAGCGCCTGCCCGTGAGCGTATTTGGAACTAAAATTTAGTATGAGGTTTCTCGATTCTGATACGATGACGTAACGTAACACAGGATTCGTGCTCGTCCTACAGGTTCACTTCGTCCATAGTCCCATTTCGTCAACTTCCCAGCTCGTCAATAATCCCATTTCGTCCGCATTCCCATTTCCATCGAATAAAAAAGAGCTGTAGGAGGAAAAGGAAAATTCTTATTGATCTCAGGAGGAAGTGTGATATTGAATTGGGAAAATACTTCAAATTGTATCAATGCGTACTGAAAAAGACACTTGTAACGGCAAAAAAGCTATATATTAGAGATACCTTAAAGAGAGCGAAATGTAAGTCAAAAGCAGTGTGGCAATTAGTCAAAGAAAATACCGGAAATAATACATCTAACCATAAAACAGCAAAATGGAACATAAAGTATGATAATGACATAGTAACCGACCCGAAATTAATTTCCAATCTTTTTAATAAGCACTTTCTTGAGGTCGGTGAGAAATTGAAATCAGATGGTAGCGAATTAAGCTTTAAAAAGTTTATCTCGAATAAAAAACTAAACAATAGTAAATCCATGTTCATGAAACCCATTTCAGAGCAAGAAATTATAAATATTGTTAAACAATTTAAAAACAGTAATTCTTGTGGTCCTGATGATGTCCACACTTCTCTTCTGAAATTAAATGTTGATATCCTCTGTGTTCCTCTGTGTCATATATTTAATGAACACATTAAAGTAGGAATTTTTCCTGACATGCTCAAGCACGCAAAGGTAGTTCCGCTACATGAAAAAGGCAGTACTGCAGACATAAACAACTATAGGCCGATTTCACTATTGTCTGTCATTGCTAAAATATTTGAAAAATGCTTGGCAAATCGTATAGAAAAACATTTAAACGATAATGGCTATCTGTCGGATAGACAGTATGGATTTCGCAAAAGTAGGGATACGACCACAGCTATAACTGAACTCGTATCAGAAATCATGAACAACCTTAATGAGAACTTAAAGTGCATGGGTATTTTTTGACTTAAGCAAGGCCTTTGATTGTCTGCGGCATCCGAGGGTCTGTCTTGAGTCTACTTTCATCATATCTCAGTAACCGTATGCAGTTTGTTGAAGTTAAATATACGGATAGTTTGGGAAACGTGGAGACTAGTAGATCCGACGAATGCATTGTACGACTAGGTGTTCCGCAGGGCTCTGTTCTGGGACCACTATTGTTTATAATTTTCATCAATGATTTGTCCGATAATATATCCTGCGGAACCTCATACTTGTATGCCGACGATACTTGCCTAATTTTTAAGGCGAATAGTTGCGAGCAGTTGTCAGAAATGGCGTCCATTATGAATGCTTCCTTTCTGAATGGTTTGACGCCAATGGACTTAGGCCGAACTATAATAAGAGTTTTTATATGGTTTTTAAACGAGCTGTGAATTCTATGGATTGCACGCTGGATCTTCCTATTAGTCGATTGAACTCAATACGGTTTTTAGGAGTTGATCTGGATCCTTATCTCAGATTTCATGATCACGTGGACAGTGTGGCAAAGAAACTAGCAAGTGCATGTTATTCTTTGAAAACTATGGCGAAAATTGCTGACGAGCACACTTTTAAGACCATGTATTATGATAATATTGAAAGTATAGTCCGTTATGGAATCGAAGTGTGGGGTAATAGTACGTCGATTAAGAAAATTCTCCTTATACAGAAAAAGTGTATAAGGTTGATCGAGGGGTACTTTCCTGAAACTCATAGACACTTATTCATAAAGAACAACATCTACACAGTAATTTCCCCACACATATACCAACTTTGCCTTTATGTGTTTAAACACTTAGGCTCACTTAAAATTGAAAACAATTCCCGAAGATACCCCTCACGGCGCAGTCTGGATCTTGTTCTACCTGAGTCGTACTTTTTACAACATAAAAAAAGCATAGGTTATGTAGCAATAAAGGTTTATAACCACCTTGATGTTGACATAAGAAAGTCACAAAATCTGAGAGAATTCTCCAATAAGTTGAAATCTTATTTAAAATTGAGACCATTTTATAGCCTTAACGAATATTTTGCTAGGATATTTGACTGATTTATGCAAAATTATCGCTTCGTCTACGTATTTATGCGTGTAATATTAAAATTCATTAAGTCATATGGGTATATCTAATTTAAGCTATTGTATTTCTGTTAAGCCAAAGTTATTTTAAATTATAATTGTATCTTCTTTGACATTATTATTATTTTATGAAATATTTAACAAAGAGAAATTGCATTTATTATACCTGTAATATAGCATTATTATATTAGTATAATTCTCTGAACTATAATGTATTGCATTGAATTCCTTAACGCAATAAATGATTGAATACTGAATACTGAATACCATAAAACTGATAGCTTAAGAGGATTAATTTGGTTTTTTTTAAGGCGGTTTTACTTATTTATATCACAATTTTATGATTAAAAAACTATGGAACCCTTTAAAAAAAAATCATCAAAATAAGTTATTTAAAATTGGTGGAGTAGTCGCGAAAGTTTTGGTCCCCTAGATGGAGAGAGATACCTATCTCTATTGGAAACCTCCCCCTCCCTAAGGTGTATTTTGTATGAGACAGAATAAAAACGGTATATTGACCGCGATTACCTTAGAGGTTTGATGAGCTCCCGATATTTCGACGCAGTTACATGCATCATGATCACGGGCAGTCTAATGCAATTAACCGCGAATAATTTAGAACTGTTAGTATTTGAATGGCTTGCTCCTGCCTGGTCCCGCTAGCTCTTATGCCTTGTGCTTGTAGCTGGAACATACCGTCCGCCGTTGTCCGCACCGCACGTAATACGGCTCGGACAAGGGCGGATGGCCGCGCCGGGACCATACGGCTTAATGACAAAATATACAACAAACTACACTTTCGGTTTTGTTGTGTATGTGTACTTATTATTAAGTACCTATACAGGGTGCGTTTTAATCGTCTGTTAGTAACGGACAAACCGCTCTGTCCACCGGGCCCCTGTTTCACCATCTTTACAATTGTCAGTTTTATATGACAATTCGATCTACACTTCATTGCCGATACGAAACGCGCTAAAACAAAAGCTCTTCAATTCAGCAAATGACGCCGAATTGTCATAATAAACTGACATTTGTTAAGTTGGTGAAATAGGGGGCTGGTGTTCTGTTATAAATTTATTAAATAACATCAGCATGTTTCATTATTACTAAGCTAACCAAACCTAAATTAAACCTTCGTAACTCCCTCATAACATAATTGACCAAGTTCATAAGCTTCCTTAAGCTACATCATGAATACAATACAGGCGAACCACTAACCAGATTAGCCTACTTACTGCATGTTTACCTTTATGAATAATAACTAATTCCAGAGAGAAATGGACGTTTATGTTATTAGCGCTGTTTAATTT
Source organism: Clepsis dumicolana (assembly GCA_963691665.1). NCBI lineage: Eukaryota > Metazoa > Arthropoda > Insecta > Lepidoptera > Tortricidae > Clepsis > Clepsis dumicolana. Next base: position 357,114 of record OY829508.1, on the reverse strand, counting down.
GATTCGTCGTTGGCTTGCCCCCCAGAGTACAAGATAAACCAGAGGGTCGAGCACGACTTTACGAATGCTGCGTAACGTAAAGTCGAATAGTAAACGATGTCGAGTTAAGACTTAACGCAGTAGCGCCATCTATATTCGTTTCTTCTTTGCATTCATAGCACGCGGTCCTAGTGCGTCACACACACCATTGAACCATTGACTTGATTAAAGTGCAAATTAAAGTTATCGAGGTTTTTCCTCACTAAATTACACTCATCATGTATCATGTCAGCCGAAAGACATCCACTGCTGGACATAGGCCTCCCCCGCGGCTCTCCACTCAGACCGGTGTTTTCCGCATCCACCGCGGTCCCGCGATCTTTACCAGGTCGTCACTCCATCTTGTTGGAGGCCTACCGACAGCTCGTCTCCCGGTCCGCAGACGTCATTCGAGAACCTTCTGACCCCATCGGCCATCAGTCCTGCGAGCAATGTGCCGACGAAACTTAAGTGGCTTGGGCGTGGCACATTGCTCGCAGGAAATTACACTCGTGAACTCTTTCCTTCTATCCCGAGATAGTTCTGAGGATGCGAGGTCCCATCTCTTTTTCCTTTCGCTTGATAGACTGAAATGCATGACTGTAATATTATGTAGTACTTGTACATAGAGACTTACAAGTCATGATCTTAGAGCAGGAAAGGTGTTAACGCGCGATTTCTCCTCTGCCAAAATTCTAACATTAAATCTGACCAAAATAATCCGGGTCTGTTGATCGTGTGCGTGTTTTTGGCATTTGTGTGCAGGTTTTGTTTTATAGCATAGACGTGTGCTGTACGCGTGTACCTCGTCGCTCTCGAAAAGCGGCAGAAAAATTGTAGTGCATAGATAAGCCAAAGGCGCCTCCCGTCTGTCTGATAATAGTTAGCAATTTCATTAATTCGATTTGCAACTGTAGCCCATTATTCCCTTCAACAATTCAAATTCTCTAAACGTCAACGCTAAATTGAACAAATCCCCTTGCAAATGTCTTTGCAAAAGACAAATTGGATCGATGATATTACAATGTGGATCAAATCGCTGACGAGGACCGAAGGGAGGGTTCGGAATAAAATTATTGAAATTCCTCAATCACCTTTACAATTCGAGCCGTCACTTACCAGCTGAGGTAATTAGTCAGTCTATTCCAATTGCAGGATGGCTTTTGTGGGGTTCCTTTTCACCTAGTAGATGTTGCAAAATATTGCAACCGAAAAACTCACAATATTTTTTTGAAATTTTGAGACAGCAGCACGAATATCAATCACCCTGTGATAAGAATATTGAAGGCGACAGTGTTTTTTTTTTTTTTTTGAGTTTTTTGATTTTTCAGTACACTTAATTAACTGGTATACGGCAATAAAATAAAATTAGTGGGTCTCTGTGCTGTAGACCACGCGAGCTCATTTAAGATCATTTTTCGAAATTTGTGTTTTTTAGGATTACTCATTTCCAAACATTGAATCGAAAAACCAATCCACACAACTATCGAACACCTTCTCAGCAAATTTTACGAGAATCGGTTTAGAAATGCGACGAATACGTTTGAATCGCTCGTTAGATAACAAATTGAAAATGTCATCAGCATTTAGGTCAAAAAAATTGTAACCACTGTAAGCAATCATCATCCTCATCAAACAGGCCTTTCCCAAAGATCTCCATGTCGATCGGTTTTATGCTACCTGCAGAAAATGGCTCCCCGCGATCTTTACCAGATCGTCCACCCACCTTGCGGGAGGCCTACCAACACTTCGCCTACTGACCGCTATTTCACCAACTTTACAAATGTCACTTTTCAATGACAATTCTGTGTGAATTGAAAGAAAGAAAAGAAATCATTTATTCGCGCCATTTATATAAAGATCTCTCGGCGCGCCTTATAGAGGCCTCCCGTGACCAGAGGGCTGGCCAATACTTCGCTCAGCGAATCAGCATTGCCATACAACGTGACAATGCTGCCAGCCTTCTGGGCACCCTTCCCATTGGCGGCGATCTGGGAGAGATTTTTTACCTTTAGTTTAGTTTTAGTTAGTAAGTATTTAGTATTTTAAATTTTAGTTTTAAGTTTTATAATGTACCTACCTCATTATAATTTATTTACTTTTTTGAATAAAATTTATTCGTGACATTAATACGAGGCAACAAGGAAAAAAGACACAGGATAAAGTTTGTCTCCAACTGGTCCCATCTCAGCGTGATGCTGGCCTTGCAGCCAGCGCTGGTCTTCCGTTTTAACCACCAGGTGATCAAGTACATCATACAAAATGTGAGGCAAAGAAATCTAGTTCGAATTGTCATTGTAAACTGACAATTGTAAAGTTAGTAAAATAGGGGCCTAGTACGCGGTCGTAACTCTAGAGCCTTACCGCCCAAACAATACTAAACAATACTTAAAGCAAATCTAATAAAAACCCAGAAAAAGTCAAGTCATCTAATAACCGCGGAACCCGGCCAGCGTCTGCGGAGAGTTTCAGAATGCCAAATCGTTTTAATACAATCGCAAGAAAGATTAATGGTTGATTTTCGGTTTAGAGAACGGTTGAGAGAATAAGCGGCTTTTGAGCGGAGCGGGTCGCGCGGGGGTCGGTCGGGGGGCCGACCCTCGACCATTAATACGACTCCGTCAACTTCGAGATTTGATTCCTGGTTTTTTGCTGAAAGGGCTAAAATGTATATGAGTTATTTGCCCATTTATCGCTGAAAGGAAGGGCCGGTGTTTAACGTACTCGTATCATTCCGGTTGTTTTTCACTTAGCCGGATTAATAGCCCTAGGTCTCACATAAAAGGTTTTGAGCGTGACGAGGGTCGTTTTCGATTTTAATTTTACTTTTTGTTTCAGCTTTTTCGCATCTCGGCCTATTTTTGTGACTCGTCAGGTAGTTTTGAAAAGCTTTGTTGAGTGAATAAATCCGGTACATAGCATTTTCGAGTATTTGCTTTGCTTCGTTGAGCAAATGGGCCAAGGTCATCATTGTCATAATTATTTTACTTACTTCACTTTAAAACTTAGCAATTGACAACATTTCATATTTTTCACACCTGGAAATTAATATGGGTATCGAAAGGGCTTTGCCTCCTGAGCACAACACTATATTTATAAAAATGTTATATTACTTATTTTTTTAAATACAAGAGAATAAAATAAAATTACCAATTCTACCAAAACGGCGCAAGAATGGGTGTAATACTTTTGCCTTTTTCACGAAAAAAAAAAGTAACAATCACACGTAGGTTTGTTAATGTCAGATAAATTTAACATCTTGCTTTTGTTTTTTTGATCGTGACAAGACAAAGGCAATTGATCCATCCTGGCGCCGTTTCGGAGTTACGTCCTTTTGGAATAAGTACCTTTTAATAAATTAATTACAAGTCCTAATGAAAATTTAAAACCGTAGGTTTGCTCCTCTTTCAAAGTAGAATACAGACAATTAATCAGATTATAGTCTCAAAAATATGAAATGTTGTCAATTGTTACGTCTTCCAATTTAGACTACTTTGTATGTTAGTACAAATAAAACAAATCCTTCCTACAAGTTATAAACTCGAAAGTTTGTGGGTGAGTGAGTATGTTTGTTATTTCATCACGCTGAAACGGCTAGACGGATTTGGATGAAATTTGGAACAGGGTTAGGTACCCTAGATTAAAACATAGGCTATCTTTCATCCCGGAAAATTGTATAATTCAAGCGGGATAGCGATAACCGAATTCTACACCGACATGGTCGCGGGCAACAGTCAGTAGGTATATAATTTTGTGTGCGATACCGACACACGCGCTTGCCTCTGCGGGTCGAGCACGACTTTTCGAAACCTGCGTCACGTAAAATCGAATAATAAACGTTGTCGAGTTTGTATGACGTTTGGAACAGCGCCCGCCCGTGAGCGTATTTGGAACTAAAATTTAGTTTGAGGTTTCTCGATCTCGATACGATAGCCGTAACGTTACGCAGCATTCGTAAAGTCGTGCTCGACCCTCTGCGGTTACTAAGGTTAATGCCTCGAGCGATTAAATCTTTGCGCCAACAATTATATATTATTTGTGTGACCCTTCTCTGACCCACAACTACCTGCCGAAGGGATAAGTCCGTCTTTGTACTCGAATTCGATTGTTTGTAACTTGTGTTTTAATCCTGTTTACTTACTTCCTACTCTGCTCAACTGGGGAATCCCCCATAGCACACCTTTAAGTACCAATTAATTTTCGTTCGACGGCTATAAAACAACGTCGACTGATCCTGAACAATTTGAATTATACTTTTTAAATACTCACTGAAACATGAGAATACACAGAAAAAATGCTAACCCCGGGAATCGAATCCGGATCCTTGATATTCCGTGTCGCGTGCTATATCCCTACATTACGATTAGCATAGGGAAACATACAGATTTTTTTTCATGTATAAAAAAATACATATATAAATAATATTCACGGTTACGGCTTAAAAATATACTTAATTGATATTGACGGAAAAACTAATGCGAAAAACCGATAAAGATCACAAACAATTTGTTCACGGTAGCACTTGAAATTTCATAACCATGTCTCGTTAAAACACAAAACTTGCGTGAATTAAGTCCAATCACAAACTTCGCTCGTATTATATGTAATCGTAATGTTGTACTAACTTGGCTCGCTAAGCAAATCTATTATGACTCGGCCGGGTTCTCGGGTATTGAAATTTCAGCGCCACACTTGTTGTTTATTAGCAAAGTTGGACGGATACGTTCCATTCGCACCGAATATAACGCCACATACATTACAACTATTTACATTTAATTTTCATTAATACACAATTCATGCCCGTGAAAGTTGCAAACAAACTCTGTTACGTGAAACAATGTGTTTTAGTTTTTAATTAGGCGATAGATAATGTTACATACTACTCGGAGTCAGCCCAAGTTTTGCTTTATTTACATAATAAAAGCAATTTACAATGACATTAAATCTAAGCTTAAACTAAATAAACTACAACTTAAAACTAAATTAAATCTAAATAAGGCCCCCGTGGCATAGTGCCCAAAAGGCTGGCAGCGTTGCCTCGCTGAATAGCGATGCTGATTCTTTGAGAGAGAAAACTGCCAGCCCTTTGGTCACAAGTTGCATCAACTAAGCGCTTTTGTAACTCAGTTTTGCTTAGATTAAACTGTATTCTGTTATGTAGATCAATAGACATATCAATGAACAAAAACTTTTTACAATTTCCAAATCAATCAACTAAATAAATATCGTGGGACAATTGACACCAATTTTACTGCCCAAATTAAGCAGAGCTTGTGTAGAGCTCATTTTAGTCCGCTTCATATTGGCAAAGAAATCGAATTGTCATTGCAAACTGTTAATTGTAAAGTTGGTGAATTAAAGGCCCGATCGTCAATTATTATACAAGATAAATACTCAGAAAGCAATATAGAGCTAAATAGCCGTAAGTAAATATTTTCGGGCACGGTTAAATGGTGTCATTTGTTATAAGTGTCCACAATAGATGACACGTAGTTTAGAGGGTGACCATAAATATTGCCGTTTACCCATGGACGGGGGTAAGACGATACGTCAATTATTACACGTAATGGATTAAATTAGTTTGTTCCTCCGCGAAGCAGTGCAGTATAGTCATGTAGAAAGAAAACATAAAATCATCATGTAAAAGCCATAAGTTTTATGGGCTAGCACTAACAGAAATATGAAGTCGGTGCGGTGCGAGCGGAATATTATTTGAATGAAGCACCGACTTCATATATCTGCTAGTGCTAGCCCATAAAACTCATGGCTTTTAGAGGATTATTTTATGTTTTTTTTCTAAGGTTTTTTGAAGGCGGTTTTACTTTTTTGTTAAAAGTTTCAATTCACAATTTTATGCAGTGCCCTAAGCACGACTTGTCGAATCCTGCGTTACGTTACGGTTATCGTATCGAGATCGAGAAATCTCATACTAAATTTTAGTTCCAAATACGCTCACGGGCGGGCGCTGCTCCAAACATCATACAAACTCGTTATAGTTTACTATTCGATTTTACGTGACGCAGGATTCGACAAGTCGTGCTTAGGGCACTGATTTCACATTTTCAGTGTTATCCTCCAACTCCTAACCGTTAAGGAGCTGTACCTTCTGTCATCAGCTACAAAGATACAGATCAAAAGATACAGTCACATAATTACATACTTACATACATACATACTTACATGAACCCTGAAAACAACACACTCATTTTCTTTGGGCAGTCGTGTAAAAAGGCTATTTCCATACAAATTGCTGAAATCCGGAAACCTAAAGGGTACTTCCAGTTGTCCTAGAAACTTGAAATTTGGTATGAAGTTTGCTCTTATAGCACAACCATTCAGAAAGGTCTCAAAATCTTAAATTTTTATGTATGTCTGTAGATTTCGCAGATCAATATAAGTTGACCCCACACTGCGTACATTTTGCTTAGGAGCAGGGCTCTGCTAACACTGGACTTCTTAAAACACTGGGGAAAAGCGTCAAAATCTTTTTATGGAACCCTCGTACGTGAGTCCGACTCACACTTAGCCGGTTTTTTCTCAAGCTTATAAAAGATATCTCAAGAAACCAGTACGGATTTCTAAACCAATTACCCTCTCTCGTTACCATCGGCACAAAACGGCGAGCTTAAGGTTCTCCGGCACCCCTTGATTACACGAGTACCCATTGCGCCGTCTTTGTCCCACACAAGCCTCGGACTTTTCGCAGTCCTTAAAAATTTCAATGGGCCATGAAACAGCCCACCTGCTATTGTGTGCGGCGATCCTCCATCCCAGGATTCCCCATTATGTGAGGGATAACGGCCGTGATTATTTTAAATGTGTTTTAAGACGGGATAAGGTTCGAGGGATTTTTTTCATGTAGTAAAAGTGAGTTAATGTTTATCTCGAGGTTTTGTAATTTTTGTGGTTTGTGTACGATGGTTCTGGAGGTAGGTAAGGTAATTTTGCAGTAGAACTAAGGTTATAGATATAGCCCGAAGAACTGAGAAACTTAAGTGGCAGTGGGGCTGGGTACATTGCTCGGTCAGAAGATTCTCGAATGGCGTCCGCGGACCGGGAAACGAGCTGTCGGTAGGCCTCCAACAACATGGAGCGACGACCTGGCGTGGATCGCGGGACCGCAGTGGATGCGGAAAGCACAAGACCGGTCTGAGTGGAGAGCCCTGGGGGAGGCCTATGTCCAGCAGTGGACGTCTTTCGGCTGACATGATGATGAATCACAGGTGTGGTGCTTATAAATTTGAACAAAAAATTAGCAATTCAAACTAGAGTACAATACATAGTCGAGATTATTTTAAATTCTCTTTGACACACATAGCTAAAGAATATTTTTTCTTAATCAAGTGCTCCATGTAAATTATTTACTGTTTTTGAAAACGTCTATTAAGTTACATAATTTAACCCCAAGTGGGTTAACTTGATGTAGGTATTTGTATCGTTTGAAGTTTCATCAACCCGGGGTTAAAGTTTAACCCAAGTCAGTGCAAGTTGGCCTTAGGACACTAACCTAGGTTTGTAAGCTTTAACAAATACAGACAATGCAGACAGTAAAAGACTATGACTAAAAACGGCCACTTTGACAGCCAAAAAAAATACTCAAAAAAGCGACAAACATAAACACAATTTAACATAAAACGAGTTGGTTCTAAACGGGAGTTAATTGCAGAATTCATCTACCTCCACGACATGAACAACTCATTCCAATTCCGATTTAAATTCCCCGAAACAAGGTCCGTTTTGGAGTGTACTCGGGGCTGTGAATTATTTGTAATATAAATAAGTTTTGGAGGGACCCTATCTGACGAAGTTGGAGTTTCGTGTTTTGTAATGAATAACAGGTAAGTGTCCGTTTCATTCTAATTAAATGTAGTTTTGTTCTAAGTTCTTTCGAAAGTGGAACGCATTTTGCTAATTAGCACCTTCAGGGATTGATATTTTGCTACCCATTATTTTAATGGGACTAAAATATCTCTGTTTAGAAAATACTGAGCAGTCATATTTTGATTCGTATGTTATTTTGTTAGGTATGTTTTAGAAACAAGTTATACGAAACATTAAAAAAAAAAACCTTAGGAAAAAAACCTAAAATAATCCTCTAAAATAATGATAAATAAATAAAATAAAATAAAATGCGTTTATTTCTGACAACAGAAACTAAAGCCTAAAGTTTTATGGCCTAGCACTAAGCAGCAGAAATATGAAGTCGGTGCGGTGCGAGCGGAATATTCTTTGAATGAAGCACCGACTTCTTGCTTAGTGCTAGGCCATAAAACTAGGCTTTAGTTTCTGTTGTCAGAAATAAACGCATTTTATTTTATTTTATTTATTTATCATTATTTTAGAGGATTATTTTACGTTTTTTTTCTAAGGTGTTTTTTTGAAGGCGGTTTTACTTTTTTGTTAAAAGATTTTTATTTCACAATTTTACGTTGATTTAACATTTTCAGAATTATCCTCCAACTTCTAACCGCTAAGGAGTTGTACCTTCCATCATCAGCTCATCATCATGAGATGATGACTACCAGACGCAAATACTTGAATAACCTTAGAAAATATATGAAACACATAGTAGGTACGTGCCTGTAAAATTTGAGGGTTGCCCTCGATTTCCCTGTGATCCCATCATCAGATCATGACTTGGTGACAATGGGACCACCTCAGGAGTATACCCTTTCAAATAAAAAAAAAAATTGAAAATCGGTATACAATTGACGGAGTAATTGATGAACATACATAAAAAATATATATATATATTCATACAGTGGAACGTAGAACCTCCTCCTTTTTTTGAACTCGGTTAAAAAGGGGCTACTTTGCTAAAATAGCGCTATTTAGGTATTCGGATAGTAAACTTAAAATTGACAGCAATAAAATTACACATTGTACCTACGGTAAAATTAAGTACTTTTTTTCCAAGTCCAAAAAATCCTGACAAGTTGTGAGACTGAAGACAAGTATTTCGATAGCACCACCTTACTCGCTAATCCCGCCTCTCAGCAGCAGTTGTTGTGTTCCGACGTGGAGAGAAAGACAGGGGGAAATTACGGGCACAAAAGGCATTCATCTCAGCCCTTTAGGTTAGCAACGCATCTGTAATCCCGCTGGTGTTATGAATACCTATAGGCTGCCGGTGATCACTCTTTACATCTGGTGGCCTATCTCGTTTGCCTTCCTCTTTGATAAGTAACTTAAACAAAAGTTGAAAAACCCCCAACATTGTCATTTCAAAGTTCCGTATATCAAAAACTTATAAACTGATTGCAATGAAACTTAGCTATGAACCGTCTTAAATAAACTAGCTTTTTATTAAAAAAACAGCATCGAAATCGATCAATCCGTTTGGGGGCTATGATGCCACAGACAGATGCACAGATACACGTCATTTCAAACTTACAGCACCCCTCTTTTTATTAAAAAAAAACTAAAACTATCTTGTGATATTGCTGTAAGTCTCAAGTGGAACGAGGTTAGGCTATAATGTGTAAATCATGTTAACGTCAAAGGTTACAGTGTATCAAGATTGATGTTGAGTTCAAGTTTCAAGTTACTCGACACCCACCATAATGCTTTCGTCATCAATCGCTATCTTCTCAAAGGAGCTTCAAACCAGCTACAGAGCTACAGTAGCTAGTTTGAGCATTATTGCTTTATTTTAAGGTTCCGTACCTGAAAAGAAAAAACGGAACCCTTATAGCGTCACGTTGTTCCCTTAACTGTTTTACTCTGGAACGTGTGGAGATATTGGACATAGTAGAAAAACCTTTCCTACGGCCAGGCAAAAATCAATCTTATGACAATGTCATAAACATTTTGACAGGGGAAAGCTTTTCCCACGGGCCAGGCGAAAATCAACCTTATGACAATGTCATAAACATTTAGACAGATGAAAGCTTTTCTCACTTTAACTATAACGTTGTCTGTAACCAATATAAAATGGCCTCATACTTACTACACATGCTTACAACATGCTGTAATTAATTAAATAGTATCAAATCATCGGAGATAGTGCAACACCGCGTAACTAGCACTGGTAAATACTGCGTATCTGCACAACACCCATAGGGAAAACCCGCGTAACTGGCATTGGTTGATACCGCGTATCTAACAAACGTAGCCAAAGCTTCTCCTGTAAAGTTGGGTTTTGTGTAGATACGCAGTATTTACCAGTGCTAGTTACGCTGTATTGCACTATCCTCGACGAAACGTTTTTTTTTATATCGTGATTTGAATTATATTTGCTTGAGTATATTATTATAGGAGTGTACGTTGTACAGGGTGTAAGATACGCCGTTGCATTCGTATTCCAGAAGTGTGTTTTTATTTGTTTTGTGACTCAACGCTCTTGTCAACGCTCGCCAACGAAGCTGAGCAACCACGCAATGAGAGCTAGTTTCGAGTGAGGTCTATCTGTTTCCACCAATCATAGGCCAGTATAGCTTGTTTCTCTCTTGTCTCAAGTCATTATAAAACACTGTCATTGTCAACCACTAGAAAAATCGGAAACAATGAAATACCTTGGAATTGTCATCGATTCTAATCTAAATTTCGAGCCCCATATTGAAGAATTAAATAAAAAAATAAATAAAAAAAAATATCGTGGGACGATTGACACCAATTGACCTAGCCCCAAACTAGGCAAAGCCTGTACTATGGGAACTACACAACGGATAAACATACTTATATAGATAAATACATACTTATATGTATATTAAACATCCAAGACCCGATAACAAACATTCGTATTCACCATATAAACATCTGCCCCGGCCGGGGATCGAACCCGGGACCTCAAGCTTCATAGTCAGGATCTCTAACCACTGGGCCATCCGGTCGTCAAATTAAGTGGACAAACTAGTAAATTAATCTTTATTTTTAAGAAATTGAGGCATGTAGCCGATAATATATTATTGAAAAGAATTTACCTGGCGTTGTGTCAATCTGTGTTGAACTACACAGTATGGGGTGGAGCTCTTAAATGTAGTTTAATTCAACTGGAGAGAGCACAACGAGCTGTTTTAAAAGTATTGCAATTTATGCCAATTTTGACCCCCACAGATTGGGTTTACAGCTCTGCAAAGGTTTTAATGGTCAGACAGCTGTTTATTCTGTGGATAGTCTTCTTAAACTTAAAGTTTCAGGAAAATACACCGAAAAGTTTCACACTAGTTTCAGTAAAAGATTCTACGCGTTTAATGGACCGTATATTTACAACAAAATAAATAAACTTTTAAACATATATAAAACGACTAGACAAAAATGTAAATTGATGGTGACTGAATGGCTGTTGCAAAAGGATTACCAACACACAGAGGACATACTCACCATACTAAAATAAAATTCATGCGCGAACACACACATTCACACACACGCTAACATACACACACAACACACAAACACACACACACACACACACTTTCATTCGTGAACGTCAATAGTCATAGCCCAGATAATAATTTTTATTAGATAGCCTTTAGTTTCTTCTCATTTTTTTTCCACCTGTTTGGCTTCTCGCTTGATTCGTAACTAATACGAGTACCTTTAACAATGTTTTCTGCTTGTAAGTTGCAAGACCATCAGGTGTTTTTCTTCTTTTTTACTTATAGTTACTAAACTCAATAGTTGCTATGTTACATCATGATTTTGATACGGGGAGGAGCACCTGTTTATCCTATAATACAGGTTTTACCTATTTAGGAAACAGTCTCTAATTTTTAAGAACTTTTGTATACGATGTTTTATGGCTTAATAAATTATTATTATTACTGTGTCACAGCTGTTCACGTCGATCAAGGATCATGAAAAGTAAACGGATGGACAAAGCCCACACTTTGAATCGTTCTTATTTACATTCAGCGCCATCTACCTTGCTTGAGTGACACATTAGAACCGCTGTTTTGTTATTATTTGACCCGCTGGCTACGACCTTGGCGCAATCTAGAAATTGCCTAAATTTTAATATGACTGCGGGGAACGATTCGAAGTATGGATTTTGACACTCCGTATACTATCCTCTTTGACTGCGATAGACAAACATGAAATAACATAATCATAGGTAAAGTTTTACAAAATTGTAAGTAACTAGTTCTGCTGTTGCCCGCGTAGATTTCGGTTATCGCAATCCCGCAGGAACTATACAATTTTCCCGAATAAAAAGTAGCCTATGTTATTCCTCAATATTTAAACTATCTTCTTACCAAATTTCATCTAGATTGGTGCAACGGTTTTCCCGTGAAGAGGTAACAAACAACAGACAGAGAGACAGAGTTACTTTTGCATTTATAATATTAGTTAGGATGCGATGAGTGGCGATATTTTCCATTTCAATGAGATTATCATTCCAATTATGATTCTGACACAAAAGCGGATCACTTTGGCCTGTAAATTTTCATTAAGTGACGAACAATTTTCGTTAATTCACATATTATAAAGGGCATTTGTTCATATTTTGTATTGAATTAAAGCTTGATCAACTATATCGTTGTGCGTAGTTGACATGCACAAAGCAGTTATAGCAGGAGATGGTAACGCACATCTGTCCCTCTACCAAACATTATCACTGTCAATTTGCATATTGGTCATGAAAAATGTTTAGCTGTGTGCGTATTTCGCATTTGTGTGACAGTTTTATTTGTAACCCTCGACGAAAAAGAGGGGTGTTTAAGTTTGACCTGTTTATTTGTTTGTGGCATCATAGCCCCTAAACGGATTAACCGATTTCGATGCGGTTTTTTCAAACGAAAGCTAGTTTAATCGAGATGATTCTTAGCTAAGTTTAATAAAATCGATTCACCCGTTTTTAAATTCTGGACATTAAAATGACAATGAATCGTATCGAAATCGAGAAACCTCATATTAAATTTTAGTTCCAAATACGCTCACGGGCGGACGATGCTCCAAACCTTATACAAATTTCTCGATAATTTTACTACTCGATTACGTTACGCAGGATTCGAAAACTTCGTGCTCGACCCTCCGGCCCCCTCGAAATGAGTAGCAGAAAAATGTAGTGCAAAGTTAAATTGAAGGCAACTCCCGCAGAGTGCTTTGTGTTGGCATGTCATCATGTACATGTACCCTTCATGTATTATTCAGACTCGCATGATTGTTTGACTAAAGTTCCGCAAATATATTATCGCCGCGGAAACAAAGGCGATGTAAATGGCTGTAAAATAAGGTTGTTGCGGGCTGTGTTGTGAGGGCAAACTATTTTCTACGTTTTAATATTTATTTCGGTGTTATTTCACTCTTTGGGTACGTGGTACTATTAGCTTATTCTGCACTTTGGGTGCAATTTTAGTAGGCCAATTCGATATAGCTTATATGTATACTTTGTCTCTTAAATTACTTCATCTACACAGATATCATAAAGTCCTCTATTACGCGTTCAGAAATAGTAGGTATCTAATGACCATAATTACAACAATCAATATCCGTCCTTAGAAACCAATACAATTTAAAAATCGGTCTCAATTAAAAATAATTGTCGATACGAAACGTCAGCTCGATAATATTATGTTTGTCTTCGATTAAAAAAAACAGCCAAATTCGTGACAGGTTTATAATATCGTTACAGGTTAAATAAAGTACTTATAATAATATATGTGTGTAGATAAAGAAATGTATGCAACTCTAAACAATTAGAGGATCACAAATCACAAGAGCCTCCTGCGATCCTCTTGTGATCCTATTATAAAACTCGACTTCGCCTCTTTTCATAAAAACACGCTCGTGTTTTAAGGCCCCTAATTACGTAGCTAACAGTTGCATAACCTAATAACCGTACAAGCCTTTCTTAGTTTCTAATAAATATATGTTTCTTTCTGTTTCTTTCTTCTTTCAAATATTACGGCACATTCAATGTAATCAACAATTCCTCTTCAAACCGTCCCCAAAGTCCGCCACCGGCTCACGAAGTTGCGGTCAACATCGTGCTTTGTGCAGCTCGCGACAATGTCAGGCAATCACACCCTTTCAATTAATTAGGGTCATTCGTGCCTTCGCCAGGCCTTTGCTAGGCCTTTGCGAGGCCCGCTGTTTACAGGCGAAATTGAATTGTACAGTGTGCTACCAGGAGTATGCTGTTACATTTACATTGTTAAAGTGGATGGAATCGAACGAACAAAGAGACCGTTGAAACAGTGTTTTTGTGCATCGGTTGTTTAATGTTGCCGATAAATTCGTTAAAATTTCACTTGCCATAAGTTTATATACCAGATCGTATACTTAGGTACCATATTAAAGATAACTTTTATTTTTAAACCCCGACGAAAAAGAGGGGTGTTATATGTTTGACCTGTGTATCTGTGTATCTGTCTGTGGCATGGCATCATAGCTCCCAAACCGATAGACCGATTTCGATGCGGTTTTTTTTAATCAAAAGCTAGTGTATTGTGTGTTTCATTAAAATTGGTTCAACCGTTTTTGAAATATTGAACTTTGAAATGACAATGTCGGGGGTTTTTCAACTTTTCGACGTTGGTTAGTTATCCCTAAATGAAATGCTCGTTTACACCTTTGAAAATAAAGGTAATTGTGTTGCCGCAACATTATGCTAAGTGGTAATAATATGTCCTAGATTACTTATTTATTTATTATTTATTATTTAAATATTTATTTATTATTTAGCGCCGTGGCCCCTGCTGCGGCACAATGCTGAGAGGGATCCTGTTCAACGTCTTTGTTTACTTTTTAATTGTTTTTTATTATACTTCTTGTGTACGTTGAATAAATATTTTTCTATTTCTATTTCTATTTAAATACTTGCCTAGAAAGAGGTTTTTTTTTCAAATTTAGGTACATACTGTTTTTTTATGTGTAAATCGAATTTTTCTTTCTCTCTATCATATACGACTTCATAATAATGAACAACTCAACTTGACCTTGAACGAATCAACTTGACCTGATATAGATTTAACTAACGTTGGTGGATTTTTCAACTTTGCTGGGGGGGGGGGGCGCCCTCGACGTCATCAATTCGAATAATTTCAACTACGTAGGCCTGACGTAGGCATAGTTCAGAAATGCCCATGACATGCGCAAATGATTTTTAGTGCTCAAGCTTTGTTTATCAACGTTTCATAAGTAGATTAAACCGAAAATCCAGTTTCAAAGTAGAAAACAGACAGTACTTAGTAATAAAATTAAGACCTACTTAGTCTTGTTTGACTCGAATGTAATTACTGTGAAATTCCAAATCAAATATTAACTCAACAAGTTGAAACATCGAATACTTCACGAGACGGACGGGGCCTTGGAAGATCTAACGGTGATTATTTGAGTTTATCCAATGTCATTATTTGACTTGGATTGGATAAAGCAGCCAGTGTAATTACGGGCACAAGAGGCATTTCATCTTAGCTCTCTAGGTTGGCAACGCATCTGCAAACCCTCCGGAGTTACAGGTGTCTACGGGTACTGGTGATCACTTACTGTCAGGTGACCCACTTGCTCGTTTGCCTTTCTCGTGTAAAAAAAAGGTGAGCGAAGCGTCTCAGTTTCAGCTTGGACAAAATTACCTTCGTTTGTCCGCCGTCTCTCTGGCTTACCAGCTGTCCAGCTATTCGGCTGTTCTCCTATACAAGTCACACTTATCAAGCAATTCTCGTGAAATTTCGTGATCAGGTTCAATAATTATAATAAGTAAGTCGGTAGTTACAGATTTTCTTTTGTCAATTCGGTATTTGGAAATTACAAGAAAAACGAAAAATTTACAAAAATGAGGTCGCTTGTCCACAGCTCACAGAGCTACTAGTAAAGTTATTCATTAGACGTAACTGCTGACCGCAATTAGCTCATGGATGATGCATGTAACTGCGTCAAAATAATTGGAAGTCATCTTTCTAAACATTAGTAAGGTATTTAATCGCGGTCAACATCCCATTGTTAATTACGTGTAATGTAATTAACCGTATAAAAGGAACTCGCACTTAATTTTACGTCAGGTACAAGTACGTCAAGTTAACCCTAAGTTAATGAGTTAACTTTATAATCCAAGTTAACGCAAGTCAGGCCCAGATATTCTTTATTTATTACATTCAGCAGGCAAAAACCTTTTACTCCTTCTTTCTGTTTAAATCTTTTTCACAGCGAAATTCCATAACTAATCTTACTAATGACTTCACAACCAGTAGAAGTTGAGGTCTGAGGTTAGTAATGATAGTATTAATTGTTATTTGATCATTTCTCACAATAACATAATAAACTAAGAAAAGTTGAAGATTTTAATGAAACTTAGCTAAGAACCATTTTGATTAAACTGGCTTTCGACTAACAAAAACTGCACTGAAATCGTTCCATCCGTTTGGGAGCTATGATGCCACAGACAGATACACAGATACTCTCTTTTTCGTCGGGGGTTAAAAACTCCCGCGACAACAAGAAAATTTAAAGCCGAATTTAATTACACCCTCAGAGTTAAAAAAGGCGCTCGCCTAGCTAGGTAAGGCCTGAAATATTCCTATGATATTAAAAGTAACAAGTCATAAGTTATAGCGGTTTTAAATAAACTCACACGACACAACGAGACACGAGACGTCCCGGGACTCAAACCGTAGCCTTGAGTCTATTATGGGAAAGGGCTATGTTTGCACATGTAAATTTTTTTTTACGCCCGACGGTTTCCAAATGAAAAATGTTTGAAAAAGTACCGCCCGGTTCCTTAACTCCGAAGTTTGCAGTGAAAAAAAAATCTGAATTTAAATAAATTCACGATTTCACTAAAAAAATAGTAATTTTACTTACTTAGTTCGTCAATTTGGTTAACAAATTCGTTAGCAGATCAAAATAAGAGACAGATTGACTCAACATTGACTTACTAACACCATGGAATTTAGGTCTAGTACAAAATTCATGAAAAACGTCTCTCATTACAACACGGCATTCTTCGATGACAGCCATACGTAGCGCTCTCGTTCGACCAAACTAAGACTGACTGACGCTCGATCAGTGGTCTTTTGGCTCGGACGTTTTCAAGCGCTAACCCGAAGTCCATGGTGTTGGTACCTAATTCAATGATTGGGAACGGCTCGCAAACCGCTCGGCGTTCAACTCTTACGCCGTGGCTCGTTCCCTGCTACCCTGATAATGCACTGGTATTGCATCGATTCTCGGCAGTCTGCCAACACGTTCGTAATCCGTCGTGAGGCAGAGTTTTTTAATCTATCACATGACTCTCCCTTTTAATGGCTAATTGAAATTGGATTAACACGCTGGCACTTTTGGCGCTATTCACTACAATAAGCGTAAAACGGGCTGTTACGTGGAAAAATTTCGACGTGTATATCCAGTACTAAAATTAAATGATACTAGAACTAAGGTTACAGACATATCCCGAAGAATTGCGAAACTTAAGTGGCAGTGGGCGGGGCACAATGCTCGCAGGACTAATGGCCGATGGGGCCAGAAGGTTCTCGAATGGCGTTCGCGGACCGGGAGACGAGCTGTCGGCAGGCCTCCAACAAGATGGAGCGACGACCTGGTGAGGATCGCGGGATCGCAGTGGATGCGGAAAGCACAAGACCGGTCTGAGTGGAGAGCCTTGGGGAAGGCCTATGTCCAGCAGTGGACGTCTTTCGGCTGACATGATGATGTTCAGTACTAACCTTGTGGTAAGAGCACGTGACAGGGATTGTCAAGGAGCCGGGTCCGCTCCCAAGGGTTAGTCATAATTCTCTGGTTTTCTGTGAATTCTTGTTTTAGTGAATATTTTAATTTATTATTACAGGATGCGTTTTAAAGAACCGTCGAAATTTCGGCCAGAGGTTGAGCAAGTCTAAGTGACCACCCTGGCTGAATTTTTGACGGTTCATTAAAAGGAACCCGGTATAAGTTTAGTACATTCAGCAAAAATGACCGTTCGCAAACAAGCCTGTTGATAAGGTAACAAGAAATCCCACTATTTTGTTCCCGCTGTTACAAAAAAACAAGTAAATGTGAACCCTGAATAAGTTAAATTGTGGCCATTTGCCGCAGACGGTGGGAATGGTTGGGCAACCAATAGCCAGGCTCCCCGGGACAGGCGCGCTGCAACCGGCTTGATATATGGCCAGCTTTCAGCCTATGCTATGATGGAATGAAGATATTCGAGGCCCTGGAAACCCTAGAGACTCTAAGCCATTTAGATTAAGTAAGTATTAATTCTGGGACCCTATACATCCCTTTGTAATTCAAATATTCACAGATATTTGACCTGGAGACCCTATACATCTCCTGCTCAATTAAAACGTGCCAGTAAAGTAAAGTGTTCTGGTTTTGCTGTTCTAATAATTATTTTTTACATTTGTTTCTAAAATACGGTTTTTTTTCTATCTTAATTTTTTAATGATAGAGTGAGGTTTCTTTGTGTAATTTATCTGTGATTACGTATTGTAAGAGCTAATGTAACTTGTTTTTAGAAAAAAATACTTTGTGCCAAGTTTCTTGCGGCACATTCTTCTTTTCAATCATGGTCTTTCCGACAGCGCTGGTAGACTCAAAAAAAAAATGACTTGTAAAAGAGCATTCAACTGCCTATTTGCTGAATAAAATTTTGAATTTTGAATTTTGAATTTTGAGGGACGAAATCACGAGAGACCAATCGGTCAGTAGGGCCTTTCATTTGATGTTAACATGTTGCTTAACGTATTCGCTGCCACCCATTTGGCCTGAGAGTTTCTCAGGTGCCGCATTCAAATTACCTGTAAAATGGCGACAGAGCAGAGGCACTGGGTGAAAGTCAGGAAAACGCATATGTGCGTTGCTGGCAGTGAATGCGTTAACTTTTCTTACTACCTACTTATACAGATAGTGTCACTGGCTTTCCATACACAAGGACATCGCATCGCTATCAGCGGGACAACACAGATGTGCTTAGAAGCAATGTGACCACACTTGTGTTGACAATCAACATGTCGACTAATGAGCCACGAAGGCGCAAAAGTGTGCTGGATAAAGTGACGGAATATAACACTCACAGTGTAAGAAAATAATGGTGTGACCTGCCACCAATATTGTTAACTCGGTCAATACAACATCTGCGTCCGGCGAGTGTTACCAGCAGCTTGCAACATTATTAGAGCCGTGTTTAAATACGCACACAAACAAAATAGCCTATAAAAATAAGGGCATTAGGACTAAACTTATTCAACTAAATGACCGCTTGTTTAGCTCACTCATATCTTAAGTTCTAACGCCGATTATTAAGGAGCAATGATAATTACACAGTAAAGAATAGGTTACGATTCTAGTTGAACGTTTAGAAAAGAAAAATTTGCATAGTTGGTCGCCACGTAATTTTTGTGGAGTTATATAAAGTGGACTGTCAGAAAGAATGATTAACTGGGTCCTTTATTAATCTTCAACTCGGACGCGGTAGTCTACAGCTGGCCTAGGACATCCCCAAGGATCTCCACGATGATCAGTCTTGTGCTACCCGCAGCCAATGATTTTCCGCGATCTTTACCAGTTCGTCCGTCCACCTTGCAGGAGGCCTACCAACACTTCGTCCTCCGGCTCCAACGGCAATCCAGTGGGGATGTTTAAGGTGTGCAATTTGCTGAGCTATATCCAGTAACTTTAGTTCTTCTACGGATCTCCTCATTTCTGATTCGATCTCGTAAGGATACTCCAAGCATAGTTGCTAATATTTGAACGACCTTGAGCCTTCTTATGCGGCTCAGTCTTAGTTCCATACATCATCACGTATATCATCTTACCGTTTATATTGTACAGTCAGCAGCAGAAGTAGCTAAACAACCTAAGCGGTTACAATTATCTACACAAACTCTTATGTCTATAACAATAGAGCCGTGCTTAGATCATGGTGACCGCTTCGGTTGCTTAGCTATATCTGCTGCTGACTATATTTTATTATCATTGTCTAGGAACCTGCGTCCACATTGATGCAGACGATAAACGTCAGATAGAGCCCCATTTATTAGCGCCGGCCATGAACGAGCGAAGTCCCTGACAGAGACGCATGGCGCGTCACAGTTGTGTATTATTGTAATGCCGCGGTAATTGATGGAAACCGACTAGAACTGCGTGATGTTTAAATTGGAAACTGGAGGCTTTTTTGTGAGTTATGGCCCTTTTGACGGAAGCGAACGAGCAGAAAAATAAAGAATTCAGAGGTGTTTTGTTGGGGCGTTTCGGGGTGACTTTGAAATACGCGATTAATAAGTTTCAGATTGAATGCGAGCTATAATTTTGAAGGTTTGTTTAGGAGAAAACTTAAGAAGTTTTGATATTTCATTTTTTTGTAATGTTTACTGGAAAATAATCGGGTAATTTTTTTGCGACTGGAACCGAAAACGTTTCTGTAAATATTTTACATGGCCTACGTAGAATAAGTTAGCTTAGGTTGAGTTTACTTTATGTCATTACTGAAAAGCTGGTGTTTTCGGTCCAATTTCAATTACGGCAAACGACTATTCGACCATAGGACCATAGATATGATGTATGCGAGACAATAATAGACCCGTAGAAAATACATAAAAACTTTTTAAACGCCAATATAGTTAGTTGGTTTGTACAACATTTTAAATTCGGTGAGAGGTTATGTAAACATCAAAGTTTCGATAATATCAAACAGAAATAAAAAGACAGAGCAAAGTGACATGACTAATTTGATATAGAAACAATAATTGAAATAAATTATCAACTTTCACTCACTTCTGATTTGGTAGCCGCTGATTAGTATATAATTATAGAACTCTCTCTCTTTCCAATAATATAGCCATATCAAATTCGATTTGAACTCCCAAATAATCAGCTGACAATATGCAAACTCCGTGTTATCTAAGCTAACCAAATAAATCAGTCAGGGCTCCCCTGGGAGCCGCTCCGGCTCGGCGCTAACGAGCGGAACGGACAGACGGACCGACAGTCGCCAATTGCTTTTGTCAACTGACTGCTAACTCTTCGCACTGGAGTGCAAACTTGACCTATTTATTGGAATAAGATATTGAAGTGTATGCAAGAGATTGACCTATTGATAAGATATTGGAGTATATGCACGGGAAGAAGGGGAAAGTTTGGAATGTACATTATTTCATGCTTGGAAATAAAAAAAAATATTTTTATGTTAATCACGGGACTCAATCACGTAAAAATTAAGTATTATAATACTTTGACGTTTCCATGCGAACATGGTCTCGCAGGGACTGACACACATGAAGCGTGTACTCCCAGAGGAAGGACTAGTGATCAGTCTGAAACATGTCGGCTTAGTCTACTGGCATAATAATTATTATTGTGAGTGATCCGTGTATTTCACTGTGATAAAGAATATACTTAGTAAAAAACCTTTTTTGAAACCCAAGTGACGTAACAAAACGACCGGATGGCCTAGTGGTTAGCGACCCTGACTATGAAGCTTGAGGTCCCGGGTTCGACTCCCGGTCGGGCAGATGTTTGTATGATGAATACGAATGTTTGTTCTCGGGTCTTGGATATTCAATATGTACATAAGTATGTATTTATCTATATAAGTATGTCTATCAAAATTCAAAATTCAAAATTTTATTCAGCAAATAGGCAGTTGAATGCTCTTTTACAGGTCATTTTTTTTTAGTCTACCAGCGCTTTCGGAAAGACCATGATTGCCAAGAAGAATGCGCCGCAAGAAACTAGGCACAAAGTCATTTTTTCTAAAAACAAGTTACATTAGCTCTTACAATACGCAACCACAGACAAACTACACAAAGAAACCTCACTCTGTCATTAAAAGATTAAGAGAGAGAAAAAAATACCGCAATTTAGAAACAAGTGTAAAAAGTAATTATTAAAACAGCAAAACCAGAACACTTTACTTTACTGGCACGTTTTAATTGAGCAGGAGATGTATAGGGTCTCCAGGTCAAATATCTGTGAAAATTTAAATTACAAAGGGATGTATAGGGTCCCAGTTGTCCGTTGTCTAGTACCCATAGTACAGGCTTTGCCTAGTTTGGGACTAGGTCAATTGGTGTCAATTTGACCCATGATATTTATTTATTTATTTAAAAGATAAATAAATAACTAATTAAATATATAGTTTATTAGACCACTGTTTTTTTTGCCTAATGCCTTACTACTTAATCGATGAAATAGTCGCCAATACCTCATTAAGCTATCGAAGTTTTCTAATAAAATCAATATTGATGGTATGCAAGCAATTACAAGTCTTAATACGCAACTAGTCTAACACAATAAAGACCGAAGGATAATGAATAACAATATTATATGTATGCAAACCACAGAGGGTCGAGCACGACTTTACGAATGCTGCGTCACGTAAAATCGTATAGTAAACGTTGTCGAGTTTGTATGACGTTTGGAACAGCGCCCGCCCGTGAGCGTATTTGGAACTAAAATTTAGTATGAGGTTTCTCGATCTCGCTACGACAACCGTAACGTAACGCAGGATTCGTAAAGTCGTGCTCGACCCTCTGCTCGTGACGCGTTGCTGGCCATTGCGAACCATGCCCCTATTTCACCATCTTTACAATTGTCAGTTTTATACGACAATTCGAACTACATTTCTTTGACAATATTAAGCGCGCTAAAACAAAAGCTCTTCAAGTCATCAGTTGACACCGAACTGTCATTGAAAATTGACAATTGTAAAGTTGCTGAAATAGGCTGCTGCTCCTGGCAACTTTATCGACAGCCGACGTGTTCATAATAACAGTTGCAAGTAATAAACTGTTTAATACCGAAACGGAAATCGCAGAACAACTTAGATTCCTAACGGCCGTTCCCAATATTCAATCCACGGATAGTTATCCTTATCAACAGTTACATTTTGACGGATTACCCATAGAAAATGTGTCAAAATGTAACTATTGGTAAGGAAAACCCTCGGTGGATTGAATATTCGGAACGGCCGTAAGATAATTATGATGGCAGCGGTGCAATAGAAGAAGAAAGAATAAGAAAATAAGGAAAACTTACATTGTTTGGTATTGTACCTCGATCTTGGAATTATGCAACTTTACTTTCCAGGATTCAAGACTGTCTTTTAATGTAGGGTATACAATAATTATAATTCCAAATTGATCTTAATCCGTTCAGCCGTTTTTGTTTGATTGCGTAACAAATACCTAAACATATTCCAAACGTTCCTATTTAATAAAAATAGTTGAATGCAATATCGTTTCCAATATTAATAGCACCTCGGGCCCCTTTTAGATACAGATTTTAGAAAAGGTCAAACTCTGGTATTCAAAATAATTTATTGAATAATTAATTAATAATAATTAATATATAATAAAAAAAAAAAAAATAATAATAATTAATTAATTAATTATTATTATCATTATTATTTAATTTATTATTTGCTCTGGTATTCAATTACAACCGACCCTCGAGAAACCCTTTCAAAAGTTTGTGACAAAATCATTCTTACAATATTTAGCCGGCGCTACAAATAGAAATGTCCTCCGGTGACGGAAAATAATTACCATTTGTAAGCCCCACTTGTCCCCTGGGGGAACAATCGGCCTTGTCCCGGGGGAAACAAGTGAACAAGGCAATAACCCTGTTACTTAATACCGGGGTATCAATACAGCCATTAGTGTGGGTGTGGACACACATTAACGTGACAAAGCCGCTCGCCGCGAGAAGCTGGAATTTCAGTGCGATGGCTTTGCGTAACAGATACGTCGCTAGAGCGACTAGGGATTTTGAGAAAGTCATACAATGTCATAGAATTTTTTGTCGCTCCTACGAACTCACACCAAAGCAAAACTGTCACACAACTGCCAGAA
Source organism: Clepsis dumicolana (assembly GCA_963691665.1). Taxonomy (NCBI): domain Eukaryota; kingdom Metazoa; phylum Arthropoda; class Insecta; order Lepidoptera; family Tortricidae; genus Clepsis; species Clepsis dumicolana. Next base: position 333,370 of record OY829508.1, on the reverse strand, counting down.
ACACGCACACAATCTCGATTGTGTGCAAAACATATTTTTTTTAATGAAATTTAATACTTCACTTATCATAATAATATGAATGTTTTGAAATATATTTGCAAAATCACATTTGTAATTTATTATGAGCTTTTCGGCGAAATAAAACATAGCCAAAAACTTGCGCACTCCTGCGAAGAAATTCAATGGTGTGTGTGAAGTTCCAAATCCGCACTGGGCCTGCGTGGGAACTATAAATAGCCTAACCTCTCTCTTAGGAAAGAAGGTCTGAGCCCCGAGCACGAGCATTCGAATGCTACGTGACGTAATCGAGTAGTTACGATATCGAGAAAGTATGACTTTTGGAACAGCAGCCCCTGTGAACGTATCTGGTAGGTTTTTTTTTTTACTATACAAGGACGGCAAACAAGCAAGCGGCTCACCTGATGGTGAGTGATCACCGCTGCCCAATAGACATCCACAATCCCAGTTTGTTGGGGTTTGCAGATGTGTTGCCAACCTAGAGAGCTAAGATGAAATGCCTCTTGTGCTCGTAATTACACCGGCTGTCTTAGGTACCAAAATCTAATACAAAGTTTGTCGATGGCCATACGATAGCGATTACGTTACGCAGAATTCGAATATTCGTACTTGGGGCTCCAGCCAGTAGGACGTAAATAGATGATGACGAATGATCATATCGCAACCCTACGGTCAAATTGAAAATGTAGCCAATAAATGGCCACAAATCATATCTTGTCTGTACCGTCCGTCTGTCAACACATTACGGCGACATCAATCAGAGGAGGGCGCTATCGGTTCGACACTTTTCCGCAAGAGTGCGCTCGTGATGTCGGGCCAGAGTTAAGAAAGGCAGATACCTCAATGTACCTGAACTACGCTTCGTTTTTCCGTACCTGATAAGGAAAAAACGGGACCCTTATAGGATCACTTTGTTGTCCGTCTGTCTGTCTGTCTGTCAAGACCCTTTTTCTCTGGAACGCGTAGAGGTAGCATGCTGAAATTAATAATTATCAAATACTCAAGCCTGCATTACCTCGAAGCTGTGAAAAAATCAAACTTGTAAGTCAACGCAATCAAAATATACAGTAATTACTGTTTTTAACTTTTGGTAGAAATCTTGAGTTTAATACTTCTTGATTCCGTGGCTCACAGATGATTATAATAGACAAGACTATTCAATAATACACACAAGAGAAGCCAATAATTTTATTGTTGTTACCTAACAAAAGTAATTAGAGAGCGTACTTACTAAAATTCCATTTCCATTTCGTTTTCACAACCAATCCGTGACAGTAGGATTTACAAGGGTTCGAGACATCGAATTAAATAATTTACGATACGAAATGTAAACATTTTAAATGGCTTACCTGATTTAAATAGTAAAATTCACTACTCTACGGAATCGTGACGAAGGACTAACATGGATAGCATTGACTTGACAGTTTTCTACACGAGCAATCCACGACGAGCTGATACACCACAGTTGAATACGATAAGCTCTGTCAGTTTTGACATGAACCTACCTTGAGATTCAATAATTGTGAAAAAAAATAACGTATGTCAGTCGAGTATAGCCCGATAGGTTTCGAACTAATCCGAAGTCCTTACTACTGCTTCATTATTTTTGTTTATGTTTTATCTGAACTGCAAATTTTAATTTTACCACGCACTGGTTTTACCGTAATTGTTTTGGTAAACAAATAAGTAAGCAGAAATAAATGTGAGTATGAGGGAAGTCGGAAGTCAAAAATTTGCTAGTCTAATTCTATGGAACTTGCTAATTATGTAAACAAAAAAAAAATCAAAAATTCAAAATTTTATTCAGCAAATAGGCAGTTGGATGCTCTTTTACACTTCATTTTTTTTTTCAGTCTACCAGCGCTTTCGGAAAGACCATGATTGCCAAGAAGAATGCGCCGCAAGAAACTTGGCACAAAGTAATTTTTTCTTAAAACAAGTTACATCAGATCTTACAATACGTAACCACAGATAAATTACACAAAGAAAGCTCACTCTATCATTAAAAAAAAAAAGAGAAAAAAAATACCGTATTTTAGAAAAACAAACCGCCATGTGGAAATTTTCTCTGAAATGATGAATTTACGAGTACTAGTGACGGGCAAGACTCTTACTTACTCCTCTACTTTTTTTAAAGACACTTTAGGATAGCTAGTGTCGAGTGAGGTATAATGATAACCTTACCTAACCTAATACTAAATCGTACTGACTGCAAAATACTAAACGTGCGAAAACTCCAAGTCCGACTCATTCGGAAGTTTAGTACTTTAGTAAGTAACTACAAATTTAGTTTTACTGTCTACCGGTTTATTATTTCTCACTAAATTTCAGCAGCATCCAAATAATACCAAATTAAATACAGTGAATCATCTGTCTTTGCCAGCTGTGCGCGCCTGCCACAAGGCGATAGGTTTGTGGGGGGTTTCATTCAATGCTTACTCGAGTAATTTTCCGTTGTGACATTTCTCAGCCGTGTTTTCTTGGCGAGTTGGCGAGCGGCTGACAGTAGTTTTGTTCTGTGGGATGACCTGTTTTGCGGGGATGACACGTTTGGTGTATTATAAGGATTTGTTTGTACAGATTTATAAGGAAAATACTGTAAGTAGAAACAGTGCTTTTTGCAACTGGAATAAACAAGACAACAAATGTTTTGCGTTCATGAACGAAGCAGGCAAATTGAGATTTAGGTTTAGTGTGCGTATTAGTTCAAGGGAGAGGTAGGTAAGTATATCTCATTTTCACTCCCTCGCATTGTATTGCAAAGTACACAATTTCTCTTACTGATTCTCGTAAACTGGAGTTTAAGAATCTTATTATACTCAGCGGTACAATTAATCGCCCACCCTATTTTTACCATTTATTGTAAAATTGCTCTTCATTTAAATAACGGTTTTTACATTAATCAAGGTGGGCGGTTAATTTAGCCTCTAAGTATATTATAGGTGTTGAGAACTCTTAGGGAAAAATCATTCACTCGGTGCCACGCCTTCCGTATTAAGCAGCAAAATTGTATTGCTTTTGCAAAAAAATATCTCCAAACGAATAATCTAATCAAAACCATAAAAATAAGATATTGCTAATTCCGAAAAATATATCAAAAGAAACATTTTCTTTGAAGCCAAACAAATTCCTTTAAATAATTTGTTATTTCGGGGACCCCATTACGCCTTTCCTTTTCCGCAAAGCGAAAACGATATCTACCCGATTATGAATGGTGGCACAGAGATATTGGCAGTGTTGCGGCTCAGACCCGACTATCGATAGAATATCGATAATCTACATCATCATCATCATGTCAGCCGAAAGACGTCCACTGCTGGCCGGCGGCCTCCCCCGCGGCTCTCCACTCAGACCGGTCTTGTGCTTTCCGCATCCACCGCGGTCCCGCGATCTTTACCAGGTCGTCGCTCCATCTTGTTGGAGGCCTACCCGACAATACACCTAATCGATATTGATAATCTTGCTTTAGGTCAATCAATGCAATCAAGCGTTACTTTGAAGTGATACTCGCATCTGTTATAGATCAATGATACTCTGCCATTACGCCAGCCAATTACCCATTATTACCTACTAATATACATACTGCTTTTATCGATTGTAAGACTGCCGATAGTATGCCATCACTAAATGTTAACACAACCCGGTACCCACTCACAAACGGCCTTCGCAAAACCAACCATATCTCCTGATGCACTGATTTCTCCTCACCCTACAGCAGGTTGGATGTTAGGGCGTTCTTCCTCCACACACCGGTTTACGGCTTATGGTAATACATTCGTATTGTACTTGCTTTGTATGGAAAACCATACAAATAAAGTATCCGGTCATGGTAATGATGTTCTTAATTGTGGGGGACTTTGAGGCGACCGGCGTGCTCAGAATGCGCTGCAAGCAAGTCTTCCTCTATTACCAACATCAGAATGATGAGTACGAGTAATGGCATTGGTATTGGCTGCGATTGCCGGGTCGAAATGTGGGGATTTATTTTTCTAGGCACTTTATATAGAGGCTGTGTCAACACTGATGAGAGTCACGGGAAAATAACATTTTGCGGATGATTTTCGATGTTTGACCTGACCTCCGTATGCTAACACTAGACATAGTTTAGTTTAGAAGGCACCTGTACCTACAGGGATTAAATATTAAGAAAAAAGTTTATACGTTGATAGAATTTACTAAAATCAAATGAATTTATTAAATCAGGTATACATTGTTAAATCACTAATCTTAACTTCCTAACTAATATTATAAATGCGAAAGGAACTCTGTCTCTCTGTCTGTCTGTTAGTTACCTCTTCACGGGATAACCGCTGCACCAATCTAGATGAAATTTGGTAAGAAGATAGTTTAAATATTGAGGAATAACATAGGCTACTTTTTATTCGGGAAAATTATATAGTTCCCGCGGGATAGCGATAACCGAAATCTACGCGGACGAAGTCGCGGGCAACAGCTAGTTCAAAATAAATAAGAAAACGTTAATTACAAATTAACCCGACCAGTCCCGTCGTCTATCACGAATATTTTTTTATTGTTTTATAATTATTTTATTGCGTGTTTTTTTTCGAGACCGAAATACAATAGAAATCCATACATGGCTCAAAATAATATCTGTTTCTTTTTATGCATGAAAAAAAAGTTAAAATAAAATTCCCAAAAAATGTTTATACCTTCGAGTACATGGGTCGGCAGGAGAGGAGGGGGTATCTATCTATTTCAATGCGATTACAAATAAAATAAGTCCGCTGCTACAGCATTTTCGTTTAATATCCACTTGGTACATCTGATTTCGAAAGAGTTACCTAAATGAAATACTTAGTTTTCCAGTTAATTAGTATAAGTACTGACTTGTTAATTTAGCAAGTGTAATTTCAACTTGCCTTTCGTATAACGAATCTGCCGCTAGTATTTTCAGCCAGAATACCCTTTTAAACGGCCATTCTCAGAGAAGGCGATTTTGGGACGTCCGAGCAAATATCGTAGGTTTCCTTGGGTGTATGAGACATTGAATTATTTTTTATAGTTACTACTAGGTTTATTCTACCTCTGACAGTAGAGTTTTGCACGATACGATACTTGTAACTATTTAAAAAAAAATACCAAAACCCATTATCCTAAGCTCCGTTTAGCGAGCGGACTCCAAAATTAAGAACAAAACCATGTGTACTTTTGTGAAAACTAGCGGTAGCGAACATCAAGTGTTTTATGATCCAAAGCAACTAGTTGGACTATACTTTTGTTATATTAATAATAGCGGTAAGGCACTACTAACTTTAATATGATTTTTTCCCTGCGCGAGCGAACTTGCATCTAAACTCCATCAACGGTTATAAAATCACAAATCGCATCACTGTTTCTAAGCTTACGCGTAACCCTATAGCGCTGCGCGTTCACTTTCGGTCTTGTCGCGGCCGTCGTCTAGATTAGATGCCTGCATGGTGTTGCTGGGCAAAATTACGAACATGAGTATCTAAACTCCATTTTATGTTTTCCGTCTCTGCTAAACTCCGTTTAGTTGATTTATATTTTACTGGTGTGCTTCTGGGTCTCCTTGTTTTGCTATTGTACAGTTCGTTATCCTATGTTTACAGCTGCGATTCCCTGAGATGCGGGCATCACTAAATAAAAAATCGAAAATGGCTTTCTCCCTAAGCTCCATCGACTAAACTCCATCGTATTTTCAGCTCGAAGTTTAGAAAATTAAACGAAAATGTCACTGTATTTATGTAAGCATCGATTATTTTATGCTATATTACATTACATTACAATAAATTTTAACAACCCAACCGTCCCAGTAGGACGGTTACGTTTTTTGAGTGTATGTATATTTATGTGTGTATATTTACTTGGCACGGCAATTGTGAAATAGACTAGATTTTCCTATCATTCTTTGTTTTTGATCTCATAAAAAAATCGTTTTTTTCATACAATACAATACAATACAAGAACTCTTTATTGAAAACCACATAATAAACAAAACAGAAAAAAGGTACAAAGAAAATGAAAGGTAGCAATGGGCGGCCTTATCGCTACATAGCGATCCCTACCAGGCAACCGTAACGGAATAAAGGTAAGATCAGATTAAAGCAGGTGGTGTCATTTACCAGGTGGTGCCATTTAAAGAAGTGACGTAACTAAAACGCAATGTAACGCAAAAAAAAAAAAAAAATCATATTAAAATGTATGCGACTGCTCAACTCCGTCACGATATTTCTAAGCTCCGTCTTGATGAAAAAATCAGTGTCTTATAAAACATAAACTAATTGACTTATTTCAAGGACAAAAGCAGAGAAATGCTTCTTGTAGCATAGATTTTCACATTTTACCTCAATTATAGCTATAAACATAAAACACAAAATCAAGACGGAGTTTAGGCTGAGAACACCATTTCTTGAGAATGACCGTAATATTTCGTGTAGGTAGTACTACTACTGCGTACTTGGTCAAAGCATAACTCACGGGCTGGGACCATTTTAAATTTCTGCTCGATTGCCACGGGATTTTTGAGTTACGTATCGAATTGATGGCTTGGCGGTCGAATGGTTCCTTTCATTATTTATCAAAAGGTATTAGGGTGCTCAAATTATTGCTAGTGTACGTGTAACGATAACGATATTAGTGTTTCTGTTAAAAATCACATGTTCAACACAAGCTTTTTTAACCCCCGACAAAAAAGAGAGGTGTTATAAGTTTGACATGTGTATCTGTGTGTCTGTGTATCTGTCTGTGGCATCATAGCTCCCAAACGGATGGGGCGATTTAGATGCGGTTTCTTTTAATCGAAAGCTAATGTAATCGAGATGGTTCTTAGCTAAGTTTCATTAAAATTGGTTCACCCGTTTTTGAAATATTGAACTTTGAAATGACAATGTCAGGGGTTTTACAACTTTTCTAAGTTGGTTAGGTTATTGATGATTGTAGGTACCTATTTACTTTATCATCCTATTTACATAATATATCCTTACAAAATTTCAAGTCAAGCGGACCATTCGGAGTGGCCAAATTTACTTTTAGTTAGAGTACGACGCAGCATCCATGCCACTTACCGCTGTAAAGTATAAAATGTAATGTTTCCATCTTTTGAACATTTCACCGGGACTAAAGAAGAAGTCGATTCATATTGAATTTATTCGATAAAAATGCGAAGATGTTGGCAGCGGGCAATAGGTGCCTTCGCTATCGCGTTCACGGGCCGCTGGCTGCCGTAAAAATATTAGCAGTACCTTCCCCTGTCACTAAAAGTAATTTGACAAGGTGTTCAGCGTCGGATGAAGTAAATTGGACGGGATGGTCGAAAGTATTGAACATTGTAGAGGACGCAACACTCTTTATGTTAAAAAGCGTCCATTATACAGTCAGAGTCAAAAGTCGCTCATTACTTTTGTACCGTGTCGCAATAAGACACTTGGCAATCACGTATGACGCGCTGTATCTGACCGTACAGTGAAGAGGTACGAAAGTGATGAGCGACTTTTGACGATGACCCTAAAAAAGTCTTGTTGTAAGTGTTGTTAATGGCACATTGCTCGAAGAACTGGAGCCCGAGAATGAATATTCTAATCCTGCGTAACGTAATCGAGTTAGAAACGTCATCGAAAAGATTTGTATGACGTTTCGAACAGCGCCCGCCCGAGAGAGTACCTATTTGGAAGTAAAAGTTAGTCTGATTTTTTTTCGATTTCGATAAGATAACGTTACGTTACGCAGGATTCGAATATTCGTACTCGGGCCTGTGATGGCCGTTGGGGTCGTAAGGTTCTAGAGTGGCGACCGCGTACCGTAAAGCGAAGTGTTGGTAGGCTTCCCGTAAGGTAGACGAATGATTTGCGCGTTAGCAGAATTCGTGTAATTGGTCCGTTGGTTTTCTAAATCATCGTCACATCATCACCACCAATGTTTTACGTCCCAGTGCTGGGTATAGGCCTCCTCACATGAGGTTCCAGCCTGGGCTCGAACCTACGACCCTCTGCTTGAGAGGCCGCAGGTAAAACCATTAAGCTATCCGACTTATTTTATCGCGTTTTATTAAATACTTTCAAAATACATATAAAAATACATAACGTTAATAGCTGCTGATTACATCTTTGACAGCCTTTGTGTGTTTAAGTAACCAGGCATACGTGTTGTGATTTGCTGAATACATATTGAAATAAGGTTTAATCTTGACGTATTCAAATATTATTCACCGAGAAAGTCTTGAAAACGAATGGTGCCAATAAAAAAATAAACAAAAGGAAGTTTCAATGGAAATACTTATTTTTCTCGTAGCAGAAGTATGTTTAACAGAAGATTTGTTTTACTTAGAAAATCATGAATCGAGAAAGGTGTAGGTAATAAATAACTTATTTGCAATTAACCGTTTTTGCACAATGTATTTTTCCCATCATCCTAACACGGGGTCTATAACAAATAATTATCTTTCATCCTAATGTAACATACGGTAGCCTACTCTACCTAACGTACGTGATCTATGTAAAAGATTATCCGAAACATTTTAAGTTCTAGTTACAGAAAATCATGACAAATAATTATTACATTAGGACTAAAAATCAATAAGAATCAAAGGAAACCGTCCTAACAATTATGGTCTGTCTTATTGTAAAAAAGAAGGCAATAAACCTTACAGTGGACTCCAAGTAATCTCATTACGCACGTAATCCGCCAAAAAATGTATTTATCGAGCGAGGCCACAGCACCGTTAACTGAGCTTTACTATTATGTGCCACGTGAAAATGGTACGAAGCTGGTTGCAAATAGGACCTAAGCGTGCGGTGATAAAGCCAGTGATGTGAAAAGGTTGTGAGGTGCGAGGCGAAGATACATCATCCACAATTATCGGAGCGAGCCGAGCAGTAACGAAGACAAACGAGCGAGGAACGTGGCCGCCGGCCGGCCCGCCACATTCGTAACGATATTAAATTTGTCTATGGCATACAGGAGCCGCAATGGTCACAATTTATGGTTTGGGTGGAGGGAGTTATTAGTGGAATTAGTGGGGAAATCACTACGGCCTACGACCTACTTGGTTGCCCCTGAGGGGATACAGTAGGAGCAACTTTTAGCTTATACTTATTTGCACTACATTTTGCCACTTTGCGAGGGGAACGAGGTACACACCTACAGCCACACGTCTACGCTCGTGTCAAAATTTGTTACGTTCCTACAAATTCATACCGAAACAAAACACACAAATACCAACAATGGCCATCGTAACGTAAAATTATTACAAGAAAGGGAAAACGCGCGTTAAAACGTAGTTTTTTCTATGCTCTGTGTGAATCCCAGAAGAAACTCACACAGCAAAAATTCCCTTAAAAACGTCAGCCAATAGGGAAAACTTAATGTTTACAAAAATAAAACAAATGGAAGTGAACGCTTCTTAAACTTTTGAATCCGACGACAGGTTTTCGTTAGGTACTTTTAGATACAACTTTTTCACACTTTTAACAATAGCAAAATCCCATAAATATATAAAACCCTCGAAACAAATTTGGCAACAAAAAACTTATTTAACAAAGTTAATATTGACTGGTGGCGTAACTTGGCGCGAAGAAGCTACGAAGAAGTGACCCGGAGTTTGACGGGAATTCATGATAAAGTGTTGTTCGTAGGGGTAATAAAGACAGACGGCTGAATAAAGTGGGGTCACGGGCAGGGGGCGCGTGGGTGAAAAGTTATTGCCGGGGAAATATTAGCAAAAGCTTTACAAACCGTTCACATATTTGAGAACGATTTGGAAGAAAACGGGTTAAAAATCAAACACGTTTAAAGGGGTCATCTTCTCAAACTGGCGCTTTGAGAGTCGATTACCAGACAAAAATTACCCAGTCGTTATAATGAGACATGTCTGGTGCATTATAAATCCTATGTCAGTCATTGGCAGGGAAAAACATACTCCGATATTACAGTGGCATGTCTCATCTTCTCAAACCGGCGCTTTGAGAGTCGATGCCAAACAAAAATACCCAGCCGTTACAATGAGACATGTCTGGGACATTATACATCCAGTGTTAGTAATTGTCAGGGAAAACATACTCGGATATTACAGTGGCATGTCTCATCTTCTCAAACCGGTTTAAGAGTCGATGCCAAACAAAAATACCCAGCCGTTACAATGAGACATGTCTGGGACATTATACATCCAGTGTTAGTCATTGTCAGGGAAAACATACTCGGATATTACAGTGGCATGTCTCATCTTCTCAAACCAGTTTAAGAGACGATGCCAAACAAAAATTACCCAGCCATTACAATGAGACATGTCTGGGACATTATACATCCAGTGAGTGTCAGTCATTGGCAGGGAAAAACATACTCGGATATTACAGTAGCACGTCTCATCTTCCCAAACTAGCGCTTTGAGAGTCGATTACCAGACAAAAATGACCCAGTAGTTACAATGAGTGAGACATGTCAGGGGGCATTCTACATCCAGTCAGTCATTGTTAGGGAAAAACATACCCGGCCATTACAAAAGAGGTGGTGTTGCTTCCTTTAATTAGAAGGGAACTTCCCCATAAAAAAATATATTATGCTCTCGTTTCGAAAAATACAGTTTCTCGGCTCACCGGCTACCGTAACACCTATTTTGGGCACGAGAATGTCGTCGCAAATTCTTAAAGCCAAGTCAGGCGTCCTGATTGCCTATCCGTCATTAAACTTACATGTCATTAAGAACTGCTTTCACACACTTACTAATTACCCGCATCAGCTAGTCGGCGGCCTCCCGTAAAGGTAACGAGTTGCGTTTGCCCCGACTTTGACGGAGCAGGGGATGCCGCGCGGAGGTTATTACGTTAACGAAGACAAACGGCGGACGGCACGCGAATATGAACCGCAAGGTGAGCGGGTGCAATGCACTGGCGGTAGCGGGTGGTTGGTTACGTAATTAAAACAAGTTGCGAATGGCGTCGGACCGGGAGACGAGCTGTCGGTAGGCCTCCAACAAGATTTTCCATAAAAAAAAATTAAAAAACGATTCAACAATAAAAATCTATTAAAAGTAATATGGTACTGCTCATCAAATTTCACGAGAATAGGTTGAGAAATGCGACCTGTAGAGGAGATTAACCGCACAGACGGCGGACAGATGGACTAAATATTCCAACTGAATTGTAACCCACTGTGGAACCTCTTCGTATAAAATGTCCTTGTGACATCGCATTGTCTGACAAGGAAGATCATTATGACGCTTACTGTGAGAAAGTTCTACGGTGGCTCAGTAATCAAATAGTTTTATAAGAAATAAAAGTTTTTGTATTGTACAAGCCTTCCCGTAGCGAGAGGAGGCCTGTGCCCAACAGTGAGGATGATGATGAAGTCAAGAGCCCTTTCACATTTTTTGCATTTTGAGATTTTTGGTTTGTTTTTTTTTTTTTTTTTGTTAGAAATAATAATTTTACTTCGAAAGTAGAGAACTTCAATTTACAACAACGGGCAGGAGCGGCAGCGGACGCCCGGGAGCGCCTCAAGGTCAGCAAGTACAGCTGTCCCGGCGCCCAATACGAGTTCTTGCCGTTTGGCGTCGAGACGCTGGGTCCTTGGGGTAAGGGTGCGCTCGGGCTCCACAAGGAGCTGAGCAAACGCCTGAAAGACGCAACAGGCGACCCTCGCGCGAGCAGCTTTCTCGCGCAAAGAATTGCTATTGCAATTCAGCGCGGGAATGCTGCCTGCGTGACGGGCACCCTGCCGAGAGGTCCAGGTTTGGTAGGTATTTAATTTTTAATTTTTTAAGTTTTAGTTTTAATATTTTAATTTACTTTGTAGGTAGTGTTAGTCCATTTACAACAACAAACTTTCACCCCCCTTGTCACCCTCTTAAGGGGGTCGAATTCCAACAAGACTGATATAAGTTGCGTTAGTTTTCAACCATAAGTCTAAATAATAAATTTTGTGACTCTTACTTTAGAAACGAACGACTTTCATACACAACTTCATTCCCTTTTTCACCCAAAACATCTACGATCAGCACATTCGGTGAGTTGAGCACGACTTTTCGAATCCTGCGTCACGTAAAATCTAATAGTAAACGTTGTCGAGTTTGTATGACGTTTGAAACAGCGCTCGCCCGTGAGCGTATTTGGAACTAAAATTTAGTATGAGGTTGCTCGATCTCGATACGATAACCGTAACGTTACGCAGGATTCAACAAGTCGTGCTCGAAACTCAGTTCTCCTACAAAACGATAAACTCTCTCCTAATATCAATATAGTTACGTGGCCATACTATCTATTCCTTTCTCTGTCACCTGCAGCTGTCTTCCAGGCCCCCCTATTTCACCAACTTTACAATAAAATTGTCAGCTGACAATGACAACTCGAACTACATTTCTTTGCCAATGACGCGCGCTATAACAAAATCTCAAATCTTCAAGTCAGCAATGGACGTCGAATTGTCATTGAAAACTGACACTTGTCGTGTAAAGTTGGTGAAATAGGGGACAGAGTTCCGCTTTCTCCTATGCCCCGAGCCCGTCTCCCGGAGCTTTCATATACATAATTTATCAATCATTTATCACGTGGGTAGCGCCCGGAATTGTCTCGCAAATGAAATTCAAGGGGTAAGAATTGACGACTTAATTCGCTGCCACGTGACGTAAAGAGTTTGGGGTTTATCAAAGTGTTTCAGCTGAATGAAGAGTTTAGATTTTTCATTGAATTAGCTTTTATTAAAGACACACTATGTCACATGTAACAACTTTGGAATATTCTTACAGTAAATATCATAATCATGACAATGGTTATTATGATATCTATTTTTCATAATCATAATGTCAGCTGAAAGACATAGGCCTCTCCCAAGGCTCTCCACTCAGACCGGTCTTGTGCTTCCCGTATCCACCGTGGTCCCGCGATATTTACCAGGTCGCCGCTCCATCTTATTGGAGGCCTACCGATAGCTCGTATTCCGGTCCGCGTATCTATTTTTAGTATAATAACAATGAGTAGGTATCTGATATCGAATGTACTTTTAATCAAGCCCTTTGATCTATTAATTAAGAAACCTTCACACTCAGTAAGTTTTTGCATAATACTAGTCGTTGATAGTTTAATATCACGCTTATAGGTGCGATATCGGACGTGTTGCCGGTCGATTGACCAGCGCTGGGCGTGGGCAATCCGGGGCAATGACGCGTAAGGGCCATGATTAATGATCGGTTTAAACTTGCGAGCCTCCTAGGCCCAAGTTTCCCACATTAGCGATATAAGTTACTGTTTTGGTAGTAAGAAGTTGAATGTTTCTGTCCCGTATTTGTAACTTGGAAATTAATTGGTTGGTCCATGTTAAGTTTAATGGAATTTGAAAATTGAAATATGAGCATTGTAGTAAGATTGCGGGACCGCGGTGGATGCGGAAAGCACAAAACCGGTCTGAGTGGAGAGCCTTGGGGGAGGCCTATGTCCAGCAGTGGACGTCTTTCGGCTAACATGATGAATATGAGCATGCAAGCAAACAATATGATGCTCCATTACGGATTGGGTGAAACATTTTACAAAATTAAACCTTAGATAGCTACAGTTTCAAAGAGGCTAATCAGAATATAACTAGCTTTGATTCTGTATTATCTAGATCTTTCGCTCAATAATTGTATTCGCAAATCCAAGGCGATATTAAAGCCGTCAGCATCAGACGCAAGGACCTTTGCTCCATTGATTGATGAAACGCCGAGGATGAAATAATGTTGGGACAAGACTGCCATCTCTGGCGCCGTAATTAATGAATACCTAAATGAAATAAAAGAGACAGTCTCATAATTGGATACGAAGAGGACCATTCACAGAAAATATTTACTTGTATCCCAAATAGGAGGAAATCCTAGTTCTGAGAACGCAAAAGGAACGTAACGTGCTAATTGAATAAGCATTATTTCATTTTAGGAAGGCAGCACTCTAAAAAAGGCCTAAATGTGGTTGGGCTCCTGACATAGACGGGAGTGCCTGAAGGTGCTGACAGATTTGAGTATTCAATTGTACCTACTCGTAATAAACCTTCTAAAACATATGGGGCAAGTGTACTACCTCTATACTATAAGGCGATGGTTAGTTTCAAGTCTTTGTAGATGTTTTATAAATGATGTTTATGAAATGAGGAACAGATATTCGTATTGAATATACAATCTTCTGCCCCCACCCGGGGATCGAACCCGGGACCTCAATCTTCATAGTCAAGGCATCTTACCACTAAGCTATCCGGTCGTCACAGTTATTAATAGGAGCGTTCTAACGAGCATTTTAACTTAACTTAAATTAAGCAATTTTGTCGTTGTTTGCCGTCATCTCTTAGCGCCCACACTTTGGGGAGGACGTCCGAAGGAAGAGAGTTGAAAGTTGTAAGCAACCGACTTGAGAAAGTTCGTTAGCGTGATGTAGAACAGTGATGACGTCATCCGCATGTGGCGCTAGGGTCACTACAATACCTCAAGGCACGCCTCGAGCAATTACTAAAACGTTGTATGACGTTCGGAACAGCGTCCGCCCGTGAGCGTAGGTATTTAGAACTAAAATTTAGTATGAGGTTTCTCGATTTCGATACGATCGTAACGTTACGCAGGATTCGCAAACTTCGTGCTCGGCCTACAGCTTGACAAAAAATCAAAAGGCAGCTCAAGTGTGTTCAGTGCCTTAATGTGGGTAGACTCTTCTAAACTAGGTTTTGGTTATGTGGCAAGGCGGAGTTTGGAATGCGGCTTGTAAGACGATTAGAGAACGTTGTGGTTTGCAGACTTAGCGCTGTTGAAGATTAAACCAGTACCTACAAATGGAGATATTTTTGGAAACAATGGAATTAACAGGCGAAAACAGATTTACGATTTACTGCGCTACGCTTTGCAGCGACGTGATAATCTGATAACAATAAGTACTTAAAAGTGCCAGCGTTATTTTAGTCGCATTTCGCATTTTGAAAATAGTACTTGTGAAAAGTTTTACTGTCGAATCATCATCGTAATTCTGTCCTTTTAGTGATACACTCTTGGTTGTAGGCTTTTTCCCTCTTTTGGTGATCCACGCACGGATGTAGGCCTTTTACCTCTTTTGGTGATTCACTTTAAGAAGTAGGCCTATTTGCCTGATTTGGTGATCACTCTTGAATATTGTAGGCCCTCTTTTGGTGATCCACTTTAAGACGTAGACCTCTTTCCCTGATTTGGTGATCACTCTTGAATATTGTAGGCCCTCTTTTGGTGATCCACTTTAAGACGTAGACCTCTTTCCCTGATTTGGTGATCACTCTTGAATATTGTAGGCCCTCTTTTGGTGATCCACTTTAAGACGTAGACCTCTTTCCCTGATTTGGTGATCACTCTTGAATATTGTAGGCCCTCTTTTGGTGATCCACTTTAAGACGTAGACCTCTTTCCCTGATTTGGTGATCACTCTTGAATATTGTAGGTCTCTTCCCCCTTTTGGTGATCCACTTTTAGATGTAGGCCTCTTTCCCTGTTTATTTGATCCACTCTTTTGCATATAGGCCTCTTCCTTCTTCTTCCAGTGTTGGCGATCTTATGCCAGTCTCATAATACTGTATTTGGTTTTTTTTTTCAAGTGATTTTTATTTTCTGTTTTGATTTGTAGGTGCCATTTTCAATGAAAGTATTAACCTTTACCAACCAAATACATTAAGTCTTAAAGTATTTGGTTAAAGTTTAGATAATAATATGGAGTTGCCAATATGGCAAGTCATATTTGGTAGCTTACCCTGGAATCAAGCTTACTCTTATAAGCCTATGATGCACTTATGCTCTTAAGGTACTATACAGTAATTCAATCAAGCTGCTACCATTTTCTTTACATAAGTTATAATGACACGTCGACAAGTTCCGGCTCATTAATCTTGCCCTCGTTATATCGTGTGCCGGATTAGCAGGGGTCGACTAATCGCCATGTTTATTATGGCGGCCGTTGAGCCTATTTCGGAGCGTGTTATGCTATCAATTATAGTAAGGGTCTAGCTGTCGGAAACTTAGTTATGTGTTGTATAATTAGAAATATCGTTCAGAATGACCTCGAAAGCAAGTTTTGGTGTTATCGAGGTCGAAATCAGACTGGTCTCTTCAGAGGAGCTCTCTACAGAGGCTTAGAGCTCTTTAGTAGCCGTTACAAAAAAACTTGCACGTGTACAATACAATAATAACTCTTTATTTAATACCACGTAACAATCAAAACAGACAAAAAGGCACAAAGAAAATTAAGGTAACGAGTCATGTGATTTTAATAGGTAGGTGATTTTTTCACTAGCAGTGATTGCTAATATTGGAAATTAAGGAAATAAATGAGAGAGGAGCATTAGAGCGACGGTAGGCACTATTATACGAAACATATTCCGTGCTAGCATGATTAATCTTCCGTGATCACCTTTCGTCTACTTGCGACGATAAAATTAATATCGTCCTGTAGTCCACCGCGCGATAAAGACACATCATTCATCCGGGGTCACGACACAGTTGGCGGGGAGGGCTAACAAACTTGTTCGGACTTTTGCTGGGAAATGAATGAAATAATCGGGTTTATATTAAAAGTCGTGGTAGCCTATAGTGGTTTGACCTATCTATGACCTTTCAAGCTGGTTCGTGGGCTCAAGCCCCGGCTTGAATCCTGGTAAATTTATTACGAGCTTTCATAATCATCGTAAGAAGCAATGATGTGTGTGAACTAAGCCAAAGCCCTCTCATTCTGAGAGGAGGCCTGTACCCTGCAGTAGTGTGTAAAAACAAGGCTGGTCATGATAATAATGATATTAATTAAGCATCCCATCTTATGCAACATCTACAGTTACATATTTAGCGACGAAAGATGGAGAGGAATTTGTTTATTGATTTCGCTACCCGTTTATACTTGAAATTTAATCATATTCTGTTTTTTATAAGCCCAACGGTATTTCTGTTTGTATGAACGTCACGAGAAGAGATTAATTAGTATTGTCATTCGTACAGCGCGTCACGATACGCTACGTGCTCGGATATGTCTATGCCACACTGCTCTATTTAAGAGTAGTTTTAGTTGCCTCACTTAAAGGCGCGCTCGCGGGTTTTGGTTAGTTCTGTATTCTGAGCATTCATAGTACGAAATTCAATATAACTCTGAATTCAACATACCGGCTTACCATTCAAGCTAAGCTTGCTTCTTTGAAACAACTACAAAGTCCGTCGTGCCCTCACCATGGGGATTGTAAGCCACCGTGTTGTTCGCACGTTTGACAGATATCAGTGCAGTGTAAGTTGCGGAATAAATTTTATTGCTGGGAAACCGTTCAACTGACACAGCGCACCACTTGAACTAAGGCTCGCAGTGTGCAGAGTCGCAACAGTACTCCATCGAGAGGTTACATCATGCTCGTAAGATACAAGATACGTCTTTGTAGCTGGGACGACGTTCAACCGACAAAGAACATCATTTTGAACTGACACTCTGCTCTAGTGACAGTATTAAATGTTTCGTGGTTAAAGACATATTCATAACAGGATATTGACCGCCATTGCCTTACCAGGTTTGGATGAGCTCCCTACCTACCTTCTTACCTACTTTGAACATAACCTGGTAAGGTATTCACGGCCAATGTCTGGCCCAATACTCTAGTGAGAAGTAATGGATTAAACTAGTTAGCTCCTCCGCGAAACACTGTAGTGCGTCATGCGATTAATTTCACCGCCCTCTCTCCACAAATAAAAAACTTTGGCTGGTCTACCTACCTCCGGCATCACTGTGACGTACCACTTTTTGACATACTATCTATGCATGATCTTATACACAACACTTCTAATACTAAAAATTGTAGAAGGAAAGACAGAAAGGGGTAGCCCGCGGATAGGGTATTTAGATCAAAATAAAAAGGAAGATAGATGTGTCTTATCACGAGATAAAAGACCTCGCATTGGAAAGAACTTACTGAGTACAACTGCATCGACAAGATTGATACTCTTAAATAAAATGACGATGACAAAACAATTCAATATGCAGTAAAGAGTTTAAGTTTGAGCTCGTCAGCAGTCACTGGCTGCGTCAGGACTGACCTGAGGCCGGGCACGTCAGCCAGCGGCGCACCGTCCTCGCTCAGCCAGGACATGAGCGGGGCAGGTGAGCCGTGGGCGGCGCAGGCCACGCGGGCGCCGCTGCTATTGGAGAAAGCCAGCCGCGCTGGTGGCTCCATCAGGAACATGAGCTGGCACCATGCAGGACCTGTTGGAGACAAAGTAGAATCAGGCTTCGTTTACGTCTTTATTAGAATAGAAATGCGCGAATTGTGACTTAGGTAAGTACTGCTCGAAAGGTCAGCGTGATACCTGTGTTTGAAACTGCTAATAATAATATCTAGAGAAGCGTAACTCCACCACGGTCTACGGACTGGACGAGCTGTCGGTAAGCTTCCAACAAAATGGAGCGACGACCTAGTAAAGATCGCGAGATCGCGGTGGATGCCGAAAACACAAGACCGGTCTGAGTGGAGAGCCTTGGAAGAGGCGTATGTCCAACAGCGGAAGTCTTTCGGCTGGCATGATGATGACGATAAAGCGTAGGAACTAAGACCAAAAATGTTTCCACCGCATAAATGTCTCGAAGGAACTCCCATGAAGAGAAGGGAAGGGAAGGGGATCCCTTCGAGAGCACGGACGCAACGTCGCGTCCGAAACGTCGAGGTATTTTTTATTTTTCTTGATTAAGTCCCGAGGTTCATGACAATGCGACCTTATTTAACCTGAACTGTGTAGGAACCTCTCTGCCAATACCTTAAACTTCTGTTGAGAGAATACTGAAATAAAATATCTAGTTGTTCGAGCCGATGCAGAGTGGTGGGGAGTCAAACAGCGTGCTTTCTGTTAGTAATGTATTTTCTGCATCGTGGTGGTGTAAAAGAAGAGGCCGGGGCTGCGCTGTGCCAGAGCTTATATAACCTTAAGCAGCGCCCTCTATATTACTTACAAACTACATAATATTTATTATAACACCCTCTGTGGATCGTGCCTTGCACTATATCGATTGCTTTCTAGCTTAAGTTAAATTAGGGACATTATGTTACTTATTAATTGTGAGAGCGTTCGTTAGATGGCGCTTGAACATACTCCCAGCCTTGAAATGGTAACATTTAAATAATATAATAAGTAAGTATAGGTATTACTTGAAATACCTATGGCTCATGATTATGATTTAGGTAAGCTTGCTTTGAATTGATTTGTTACCCTTTCAAAGCTGTACATAGGAAGCTGTTCCTACCGTGGAGGAAGCTGTTCAGAACAACTTCTTCCATGGTGTACCACTAGGACCTTTACCTTACCATTACCATAAGGGGAAATTACCATTGGGAGAAATAAAGTTGATTACACTACAAGTAAACAGGGTAATAAAGTAAAGTAGGTACACGTTCGGCTCTTATTTTGTTTGCCTAAACATCTAGATGTTGTTTTAGTTAATGACATGATTAGGTAAGGGACATATTCTTGCAAACGATCTTCGTACGATGGTGCCCTTGGATGTCTTCATCGTAGCCACGCGCGCCACTCCGTCGGGTCCGGGGTGAAGGCGCAGGATCCTCGCGAGCGGCCACTGGCAGGGTGGGAGGCGTTCGTCCTTGAGAAGGACCACGGCGCCGGCTGTGAGGCTGGGTCCCTTGGAGCTGCGCCATTTTGTTCGTTGCTGCAGTAGGCTGATGTATTCTCGCGACCACTTTCGCCAGAATCCTTGGCAGATCTGTTGGAGTTGTTGAAAATAATTGATTTTATTAGTTGGCACATCTTCGTAGTCGTAGTCGGGTAGGGCCATGATAGGTCTACCTATAAGAAAGTGAGCTGGTGTCAGTGTTTGGATAACTTCGCTGTCATTACAAGTTATGGGACATAAAGGGCGAGAGTTCAGTACTCCCTCCACTTGCACGAGCACGGTGACGAATTCTTCGTAGGTTAATAAACTCTGACCAAGTACTCGTTTTAGATGAAATTTACATAGGCGTACTGCCGATTCCCACAAAGAACCCATGTGGGGTGAATATACAGGGATAAAATTCCATTTGATACCCTGGTCAATACAGGATGATGCTATATCGTCATAATAGACATTAAAAAAATTTAAAAGTTCGACTAATTCATTATTAGCTCCCCTGAATGTAGTGCTATTGTCACTAACGAGTTCCCTGGGCCTGCCCCTACGCGAAATGAACCGTCTCAAGGTCCCCAGGAACGCTTCTGTGCTCAGACCTGTAATCAGCTCAATGTGAATTGCCTTCGTTGCAAAACAAACAAAAATAGCGACATAGCATTTATAAGTTTTATAACCACGTCCTCGTCTATCACGCAGTGTAAAGTGACCAGTGTAATCTATACCTGTTACGTGGAACGGTGGGGCGGGGTTTATCCTGGTGCTGGGCAGGTTTCCCATGACGGGTGTGGGGGTCTCCGGCTTGGCCTTGAAGCAAGTGACACAGTGACTTACTATTTTAGTTGCTAATTTTTTTCCTTGAATGGGCCACATGCGTTCACGTACTGCGGCTAACAGCAACTGCGGTCCCGCATGAAACAGTCGGATGTGTTCGTTTGTCATAATTAATTTTGTAAGTGTGTGACTTGCGTGGAGGATGACCGGGTGTTTTTTGTTGTAACTGTACTGTGACAGGCTTATACGGCCACCCACTCTAAGGAGACCATCTTTAATAAATGGTTTGAGGCCAAGTAGTACCGAATTATTCGGTAAAGGGTTATTGTGTTTGAGTAAGTTAAGTTCGTACGGAAATGATTCGTTCTGTGCAACTTGGTAAAAGTGGTTTTTTGATTCCTCTAATGCTTGCAATGAAATAGGCCCTTTAATTTTATTTGCCTTTTCTTTACAGTTATGTATAAATAAACATAAGCAAAAACTCTAAACAATTTGCTGTCACTCGAGAATCTTGTAAGTAAATCATTAAAAAAGTTAGTTTTTTCATTATCACATTGGGTTACGTTACATGTTGTGTTTTGTTTCAGTTCGGGTAATTGACACGTTATTGACACTTCTTGCTTAGGCCATTCTTGCTCTGGTCTGCTAAGCCACGGGGGACCCTGCCACCATAGGCTGTTACATTGAATTTTATCGGCGTCAACCCCTCTCGATAAAAGATCAGCTGGGTTATCTTTTGATGACACCCAACTCCACTTTCCCGGCGAAAGTGTTTGAATTTGTGCTACCCTATTGGATACAAATCTATTTAATTTATGCGGCTGTGTTTTTATCCATGCTAGCACGACACACGAATCTGACCAAAATTGAACCTTATTAACCTCACACTTTAGTGATTCTTTCACTGTTTGCATCGTGTTAGCTAACAAGTGCGCCGCGACTAGTTCTAATTTTGGGATGGTTTGTTTTTTGATGGGTGCTACCCTTGATTTTGCGAATAGCAAACGTACAATGACGTTTCCCTGTACATCAATAGAACGTACATAGCACGCCGCTCCCATAGCGTGATTTGATGCATCAGAAAATCCGTGCAACTCGATTTTATCGTAGTTTGCTATAACAATATGTCTGGGGATTTTTAATGACGCTAGGTATTTTAATTTTTCGTAAAAGGTTACCCACTCCCTTTGCAGGTATTCTGGGACGGGATTATCCCATCCCCATTTGTCTTGCCACAGCCTTTGAATTAAGCATTTAGCTGTAACAAGTACAGGCCCAATAAGGCCCGTGGGATCAAAAATGCTAGATCATTTTGAAAGTATTATGCGTTTTGTCACTACTTTAGGGATTGATTCTGTTTTAATACAATAAAGCAAGTGATCGTTTTGACTAGACCAAGATAGTCCCAAAATTTTATGCGTGTCATCCCCGAACCGTGTGTCTGTAATGTTTGTTTGTGTTGAGTTCGTATGTGTCATTAACATACCTTGCAGCTGCGCAGAGTTTGATTTCCATTTTCTTAGCTTGAATCCCGCGCCCTTGAGGATGCGATCGGTCTCCAAGGCCACTGCCGCTACTTCCTGAAGGTCGTCCCCACCTGTCAGGAGGTCGTCCGCGTAGAACTCGCTGGCAATGGCGTTGGCAGCCGCTGTGGTGCTACTCGTAGTTGCCACTGAGGCTGTTGCTGTGGATTGTGTTTTTAAAAGCGCGTGAGTTTCCTGTGCTAAATGCAATAAGCATCGCGTAGCGATGTGTGGTGCTGCCTTCAGGCCAAAACTAAGCGTTGTTAAAGTATAGGTTTTTAACATATGGTGTGGCTTCTCGCGCCACAAAATACACTGCAAATGTCTTTGTTCTGGGGATAAAAGTATATTGCAAAACATTTTTTCAATATCGGCGTTAATTACATATGTATGTAATCGAAATCGTAATAGAATATTAATAAGTTTGTCCTGTCTGATCGTACCTTTGTGTTGAATGTCGTTGAGTGAGACACCCGTTGAAGTGGGTTGACTCGCGTTAAATACTACACGAATCGGAGTTGTGACCTTTTCAGGGTTAAGGATACCGTGATGTGCTAGATAGTTAGGCTGCTCGTCAGATTTAGCATTGTATTCAATCATGCGGCCTGCCTGTTCAAAGTCTTTCATAAATTTTAAATATAATTGTTTGTACTGTTCGTCGCGAGCAAAACGTTTTTCTAACGATTTAAATCTCTGTAGTGCAATCCCCCTAGATTCCCCTAACAATTTAGGTGACGCCTTAAGTGGTAGTGTTACCACGAAGTTGCCATCAGAAGAGCGGGTGTGACACTTAAACACATCTTCGCATTGGATTTCATCATGTGACAACTCTGATACCCTCGCTTCTTGCCCCTTGTCACTCATACTGCACTCTTCTATCTCCCAAAATTTACGCAATTGAGATTTTAAAGATAAGTTGCACCTTACCTCATGTTTTCTCGCTACGGTGCTGTCCAGAACGCCTGATATTATCCAGCCCAACAGGGTTTTTTGTAGTATAGGCAGCCCATCTCCGAGTCGATGCTGCCCTTTGCATAGCAACCGGTAAAATAGCTCAACTCCTATGAGGATGTCAATTTCACTCGCCTGGTGAAACCTTTCATCAGCCAGGACGAAGTGCTGCGGAATATTTAAAGACTTTATGTCAATGCACTGATTTTTTATGTTACAAATATTAGGTACGATTAAACAGGACAATTCGGTTGAATAAGGTTGGTTTCTCGACTGTAACTTAATGTTGCAAAGATAGTTTATATTAGAGGTGTTATTGTTAAATCCGATTACTTGCATATTTGTTCGATGTTTATCAATGTTTAGTAAATTAAACGCCCGTTCTGTTATAAAGTTCGACTGTGATCCGGAATCTAACAAAACTCGCAATGTATGTTTATTATTGAAATCGTCTGTGACGTAAACAAGAGCTGTTGATAGGATAACTACCTTTTTATAGTTGTTTTGCACCAATAATTGTGACGTTCGGGGAGGGGACGCGCCCACCTGGGACGTTGTACTCGCGCGCTGCCCTTGGTATGACTGCGGCGCTGCACTGCTATTATAAATGTTATTGTTACCTTGCGTTCGCGCCTGTGATTGCAGCCGAGTAACCTGTGACGTCATCTCATTGGAATGCGAGTTCAATAAAGTAGTTGGTTGTTGTTGTTGTTCGAAATGAGTAGGTATAGTTTGCTGCGCCCGTGATAAATGCAAAAGACTATGATGTTTACCGTTACAGTGCTTGCAGTTCATTGAACGGCAGTTAGTTATCATATGGTTTGGATTGAAACAATTCAGACATACCCTGAGTTTTTTCACCATTCGTATACGTTCCCCCGTCTGCAGAGCGAGAAACCTAGGACATTGGTATAGAAAATGCTTACCGTTACACTGCGGACAGGTTGATGTGTGTGTTTTAGAATCTGAGGACGTGGTTACCATAGCTTTTTTTGCTTGCGCTTCGCGCCCGTTCGACATCCTAGTCTGTACCGTGTCCATTTGGTCTGCTCGCGATCTGATGAATGTCTTGAATTCCTGCAAAGAAGGCAATTCCCTTGAGGTACTACGTTCCTCCCACTTATTTTGCAAGCTAGGGGGCAATTTGGACGATATTAAATGAATCATAATAGGATCCCAATCCTCTGTGTTTATTTTAAGCGATCTTAGCGACCGTAAGTGTTTAGATATATTATCAACTACCGATCGAAGTGCGTTAGGGGTTTCTTGAATCGGTTCGATATCGCAAAGCGCTCTTAAATGATTTGTTACTAATAGCCTTGGGTTGTTGTATCGCTCGCAAAGTAGTTTCCACGCAATATTGTAGTTTTCGTTAGTGTATTCTATTGAGCTAATAACCTCCAAGGCTCCAGCCACTAGGCAACTCCTTAAATATTTAAATTTTTGAATAGGTTTTAGCGCGCTCTGATTAATAAGTGCATCAAAGGTTTCTCTAAATTCTAGCCAGCCCCTGAAATCCCCCTTAAATGTTGGCAATGAGATTTCGGGATATTTTACAGACTGCTCACTGATATCCAACGTGTATGATCTATTCTGATCCTGCACGGGTGGTACCTGTGAGGTGGTTTTAGGCGTATAGCTCTGTAACATGTCCTTTGCTTGTGCAATGGTTTTGAAATACAGATCTTCGAAGCTGTCGCGTTCGGCCATTTGAGCATCTATGTCAGTGCTTAAAGTTTCAATAGATTCTTGGACCTTGTTAAATTTTTTAAAAACTCTTGCAATATTTTCAACTCGTAATTCTAATTCTATTATTTGATCTGCGGTTAATTTAGCTATGGCCTTTTGTGAAGTTACATATTTACGGAAGCTAGTAAATTGGCCTTTGTATGCCGCCCGTTGTCTTTTTAAGACCGGTAGCTCAGTAGCTTCCAGGAACACATCGCCCTCGTCCTGACTATCACTACTGTCGTCTCCCATTGTGCCAGCAAATAAAGGGAATACTGAAACTGAAAGTAGTCAAGAATTTGCGAAATCAAATAAATAATGGAAATACCAGCTCACGTATCTTTTAGGTAACTGCTGATGGCCCCTGGCCCGTGGCTCGTGGTACGTGGCGCGTTGCTGCGCTCGGCTGGCTGGCGTTGAGGTTGCTGGCACGTGTTCTTGCTTCTCCGTGGATGGCTTCTGTCTTCTGTTGAGATAGATGGCTCCACGTGTCGCGTTTGGGTTCTGCTATGTTAGTTAGGTTGGTTGAGTTCGTGTCGGTGGCGCTGGATCGACGCGGCTTCGGTTGGTTGCTGATACGTGGTACGGGTTTGGTTTCCACGCACGATGCTTATTGGTTGAAGGATGATGGTGCGCGTGGCGGCGTTCGAGCCACGCGGTACGTAAAATAGTTGGCACGTGGATTTGGTTTCCACGCACGTTGTTCGATGGTTGAGGGATGGTGCGCGTGGCGGCATTCGAGCCACGCGGTGCGTCAAATAGTTGGCACGTGGATTTGGTTTCCACGCACGATGTTCGATGGTTGAGGGATGGTGCGCGTGGCGGCATTCGAGCCACGCGGTGCGTCAAATAGTTGGCACGTGGATTTGGTTTCCACGCACGATGTTCAATGGTTGAGAGATGGTGCTTGTGGCGTTCGATCCACGCGGTGCGTCGAATAGTTACCACGTGGTTTTGGTTTCCACACACGTTTCTCGTTCGTTAATAGAAACTGATGCACGTGTCGCTCGCTAATGACTTGGACCCCTTTTCTGCACTGATTAGGCTCACCAATAGCTGCAGCTGAGAGGTTGGGAAGAAAGCTGCCGCCGCCTATTCGCTGATTTCTTGCCCTGCGTTTCTTCTTGGACTCCGTTGCCGCTGGCTCCTGCGTGTCAGCCGTCTTGTCTGGATCCGCGGGCTTCCCTTTTTTTTTTCTTTGCTGGATCACGTCGGGGTCACCAAAATTTATGTTCGAGCCGATGCAGAGTGGTGGGGAGTCAAACAGCGTGCTTTCTGTTAGTAATGTATTTTCTGCATCGTGGTGGTGTAAAAGAAGAGGCCGGGGCTGCGCTGTGCCAGAGCTTATATAACCTTAAGCAGCGCCCTCTATATTACTTACAAATTACATAATATTTATTATAACACCCTCTGTGGATCGTGCCTTGCACTATATCGATTGCTTTCTAGCTTAAGTTAAATTAGGGACATTATGTTACTTATTAATTGTGAGAGCGTTCGTTAGATGGCGCTTGAACACTAGTCCCAGGGCACATAGAACTAATGGAATGATCTAATACGCGACTCGTCTCGTATATCGTTTGACGTGCTCCAGACAAGTTCAGAAGCGGCACAAAGCGGATTCCGCGCGGGATTCTGTGCTAGACGAATGCGGTGAGCGGGCGTAGACTGGGAGCCGGCTGCGGAAAACTTTTGTCGTTGGATTATTTTGTTTCAGCTTTCAATGTAGGTTAACGGCAGTAGGACCTTCTGTGTAATCTGTTGCTACCACCATCTTACTAGCTAATCCTACCGCTGAGTAATAGTCGACAAATGGTCAGTCCCCGTAGGTTGGCTAGGCATTTTGCATAACTCCGAGGCTGCACGGGCACTGGTGATCACTTACCATCAGTTGACCCACTTGCTCTTTTACCTTCCTTATAGTATTTTGTAATCGTAATGGTAATTGTAACTATTTATAAAGTCACGGCAGTAGTAGTAATAGTTATCACTACTTATACGTATTGCAGGCAAGCATTTCGTTCAAGTTGATTGGACTGATATGAAGTTAAGACGCAAAGAACATAGGTACTTACAATTTTTTTCAAATTGTGATTGAAATATTTTTTGGGCCTGCGGGTCGAGCACGACTTTACGAATGCTGAATCACGTAAAATCGAATAGTAAACGTTGTCGAGTTTGTATGACGTTTGGAACAGCCCCCGCCCGTGAGCGTATTTGGAACTAAAATTTAGTATGAGGTTTCTCGATCTCGATACGACAACCGTAACGTTACGCAGCATTTATTTTGTAAAGTCGTGCTCGACCCTCTGTAGGTACGACCACGCGTTATGTATGACCAAATGGTGCACCATCCAGTTTATAGAAGACAAGGAGTACACATTCAGATAATACACACACACCCACACACGTCTACATTCTTCTCGTTTGGATACACTTAAAACTTCAACCATCAGTACCTCAATATCGAATGAGATATTCTAAAGCGCAGTCGTCTCTCGGTTTGGTCGGGAACACGATGACAAAATGTCGGATCGTCGGAATTTCAATAAAGCCGGCAGTCGGCTAATTACGACGACAGCGCTCGCGCCGCGCGCCAGCGCAGACCCAGCTCCAGGGTGGAGCGGAGCGGTTACACCCTACGGTGTGATACGGGGGGTAATATTATAATTATAGTAAAGTTAAAGTGAGAAAAACTTTCTCCCGTTAAGATGTTTATGACTTTGTCATAAGGTTGATTTTTGCCTGGTCTTTACCTAATATTGTGTAGACAATGGAGAGAGAATAGATAAAGGGAAATATTATTCTTATTATTATAAATTATGACTTATCATCATCACTCAGAATATAGAACAAACCAGAACCTAAAAATAAGTTTCGTAAAAATCGGATTAAGCGTTTTTGAAATATTGAAGTTTGAAATGACAATATCGGGGGTTTGTCAACTTTTCTAAGTTGGTTAGGTTATAAAGTAACAGTTACAATTCACAAGCAAAAGTCTCTTTCTAACAAAAGGTGATAGAATGAGACTTCCGCTTCATAAGACTCGGCCCTGACGAAAAATGCGCTTTTCTCCACCAAGTGCTGAGGTTGTTTCCCCCATTTTAGCAGCCGCCGACGAACGTGTGTAATTTGTTTTGCATAATAAAAGGTGTTCTAATTGACTCCGTGAAGTCATTCTCTTCGTTGCGTCGGCAAATACTTTGTGAGTACGACATTAAAAATAAATAGGTACCTGACGTCCTTAGGCTTAACGACGGGGTCTTAAATAAATAAGCCGTAAAAGAACCCTGAATACTAGAGACGTTGTTTAACTTTAAGAGAAGAATTAAGGTACGATTTGGACACTATTCTACTAGTAACTAGTGTTAAAGTTTGAATTTATTCAGGGTCACCTTTAATCACCATAATTAGCCTATTTAAGTGACACTTATGGCACTCTTCCTGCATAGGCCTCTTTTCACAATTAGAGGGCTTGTACAATACAAGAACTATCTGTGTCTTCACTTTTAATGCTTCAGGGAAATCGAGGAACATGACTAAAAACCGGATAAGTGCGAGTCAGGCTCGCGCACGAGTGTTTTAAGAAGTCCAGTGTTAGCAGAGCCTTGCTCCTAAGCCAAATGTACGCAGTGTGGGGTCGACTTATATTGGTCTGTGAAATCTACAGACAGACATAAAAATTTTAGATTTTGAGACTTTTCTGAGTGGTTGTGCTATAAGAGTTACCTTCATACCAAATTTCAAGTTTCTAGGGCAACTGGAAGTACCCTTTAGGTTTTCGGATTTCGGCAATTTGTACGGAAATAGCCTTTTTAATGACTGTATATTTTGATTGCGTTGACTTAGAATGTTGATTTTTTCACAGCTTCAAGGGACCGCAGGCTTGAGTATTTGATATTAATTTGAGCATGCTACCTAAACGCGTTCCAGAGAAAAATGGTCTTGACAGACAGACAGACAGACGGACAACAAAGTGATCCTATTGAGGTACGGAACCTTAAAAATTAAGTAAAAACGGCACCCTTATAAAATCACTTTGTTGTCTGTCTATCTATCTGTTTGTCTGTCTTCCTGTCTAGATCGTTTTTCTCTAGAACGCGTGGAGGTAGCATACTGAAATCCATACCAAATACGCAGGCCTGTAATCTCATAAATCTGAAAAAAAAAACAAAATTCTTAACGCAAACAAAAGATACGCGAGTGATCCTATAAGGGTTCCGTTCTCGCTTTATCATGCGGAACCCTCAAAAGATAATAAAGCGCGTGTCAGATATAATCAGACGTAACGAAACTTTACGCGTTCTCTCCTCAACCAAATGGCGAATACGTAAACTTGCTCATACGA
Organism: Clepsis dumicolana; assembly: GCA_963691665.1. Classification (NCBI taxonomy): domain Eukaryota; kingdom Metazoa; phylum Arthropoda; class Insecta; order Lepidoptera; family Tortricidae; genus Clepsis; species Clepsis dumicolana. The sequence goes on along the minus strand of OY829508.1, from coordinate 304,445 downwards.
CGTTAACTTAATGAAACGGAATTACACGGCGCGCGATGGGCACTTAAATTTAGGCGCCGTCTTCTGGACTATAAAAGAGCATTCTGCTGCGTTGGGCGCGCGTAAAGCTGCAAATATGGCACTCAGACTATGCGTACGCTGCACGGTGTGTTACCAGAAAACCGTTTGGTATATTTTTTATATTTTTAGTGATCCATTTCTCAAAAGGAAAAAAAAACATTAGGGCCCTAAGGATCATTTTGCTACTTTTAACATGAAACTACCGTGAGACTCAATCATAATGAAATAAAAACAAGTCGGGCTAAACTCGACTTATATATGTGAGTGATCCGTTTTTATTTCATTATGATCATTTTGCTGTCCATCCGTCCGTCTGTAAGTAGGCCGGGCGCGAAGTTTTCTAATCCTGCGTAACGTTACGTTATCTTATCGTATTGAAATCGAGAAATCTCATACCTGCTAAATTTTAGTTCCAAATAGGCTCACGGGCGGGCGCTGTTCCAAACTTCATACAAACTCGCTAACGTTTACTATTCGATTTTACGTAACGCAGGATTCGAAAAGTCGTGCTCGACCTTCAGGTCGTCGCTCCATCTTGTTGGAGGCCTACCGGCAGGCTCGTCTCCCGGTCCCGGTCTGAGTGGAGAGCCTTGAGGGAGGCCTATGATGTCCAGCAGTTGACGTCTTTCGGCTGACATGATGATGATGAGCGGTGAAGAAAAACATCGCGAGGAAACCTGCATTCTTATATTTAATCACGGACCAACAACCCTCTGGACACCAAATGTCAGGGCGAACGTTTCCGAAACGCATATGCTCATTTGCACCTATAAATCTCTCTAGCCTCCAATCGCGGCTCACTTTCGACCAGATGACAAGCGAGATGACAAGCTATGAACCAATCACGATGCATTCCCCCGGCCCGCTCACCGCGGCTTTTTTCGTAATGACTTTCCAAGTAAATTATAGAAGATGCGGTGTCCAGAGGATGGTTGGTCCGTGTATTTTAATAGACGCCACCAGTGTACGCCTCGACTCATAATCCCCCAGGTGCTCGATAACGTTATACGGCTCCTTATTTCTTCATCTGATGATACCTTATGGATAAGCGTTTCATTGCTATCTTGCCTGACTGTAGCCGTCACCACGGCAGCAAAGGTATTCGGAGTTTGGCGGCCATTCGTTATTTTGAATGGGACGGTTTAAGAGTAAATAAAAGTTGATTGTCTTTTTGTGAGATTCGGAATTTAATGATAGGTACTTGGGTTTTGATGTCTTTGTACAGTTAATCAGTAGATTTTGGTGACCAAAATGGTATGTTTGGTACAAATATGTTTCATTATGTTTGCCAGTTAAAAGATTTATGACTAGATGGAGTTAATAAACAATTAATATGCTCAGATATTACGTAAGTATTATAAACAGGAAGGAAGTATGTTAATACCGCGCCCTAGTAAGAGAGCCGGTGTAATTACGTGCACAAAAGGCATTTAATCTTAGCTCTCTAGGTTGGCAACGCTTCTGCAAACCCGGGTTGCGGGTGTTTATGGGCAGTGGTGATCACTTACCATCAGGTGACCCACTTGCCCGTTTGCCTTCTTAGGCGTATAAAAAAGAGTGAGTTGAAGATTCATAAAATACCCTATTGACCATTCTTTCTGACAGTTCATTTTAATCAATTATCGAAAAGTATAGCTAATTCGAATAAACATTGCGTCATGTTGATTTAGCTTGGTCTTAAAGATAGCTGAGATCCAACAATATTTTAATTATGTATCATGCAGCTGCGAATTTACTAAAACAAATATAAAGTGGAGAACAATGGAAATTGAGTGGGAATCTTATGGACAAATCGCTCGAAGACGTTAAAAACTACTAACATTGTCTTATGTATTGTTCTTCCGAAACGCAAACACTTTACAGTGAAGAGAGTGCTTATGCTTATGAGTAGTTTGCTCCTCCGAGTGAGGATTAAGCACTCAACTAAAACTTCGCAGCACCCAAGTATTCCACTAACTAAAACTATGAAACTGAGCCAGCATAACTTGCGAATAAACGTTAAGTTGCCGAATAGCAGCGGACGGCCGTTACTTCAAACATCCGCTAACCCTTCGGCCGTAAACGCGCGCGTTACGGGAACCTTTCTTGACGAGGGACCCAAATAATAAGCGAAGCCGGGGCATACGAAAACAGGCCTACGAAATGCGAACTTCGAACTTCGTGTCGTGCCGTCCCGCTCGCGCTAATATTATTTAATACAGGAGTGAGCGGGACGATACAATACGAACTTCGATTTTCGGATTCCGTAGTCGTCCCCCAGTGCCCTAAGCACGACTTGTCGAATCCTGCGTCACGTAAACTCGAATAGTAAACTATAACGAGTTTGTATGACGTTTGGAACAGCGCCCGCCCGTGAGCGTATTTGGAACTAAAATTTAGTATGAGATTTCTCGATCTCGATACGATAACCGTAACGTAACGCAGGATTCGACAAGTCGTGCTTAGGGCACAGATCACGGTTAGCAATTGACGATCGCTCGCCTGGCGACTAGCGAATTCAATCCCGCGACCAAATTTCAATCCGGCAGCCTCTGGGACGGAGGCAAACAACCCCGCAGAGTTTTATTGGCAGGGAATGCCCTGGCGTATCTAGTTCGGCACACCCGCGTTTCAATAGACGCAGATCTTTTTTTAGGGTTCCGAAGCCAAAATGGCAAAAAGGAACCCTTACAGTTTCGTCATGTCTGTCTGTCTGTCTGTGTCTGATTGTGCACGGCATAGCTCACAGACAAGTGGTACTAGAAAGCGGTAATTTTGCATGGATACACATATTAAGTAAGTAAGTAAACACTTTATTAATTTTTAAAATCTTGAAAAATATCAGGGGTGTTTGAAAATCATTTCTCTATACAGTTATTCGTTTGCGAAATGTTTAGCTTTGAATTGTTTTGCATTTTTGTTGGAGTCAAGTGTCCCCCCCCCCCCCCTCTACCAGAGAAACTGTTATATTTAGAAATGTGAAAAAAATCAGAGTAGTACTGTAGTGCATATAGTGAATTTATTAGGAAAACTATCAGAGATAAGCTGGTTTTACAGGTTTGTGAGAAATTGTTAATTATGTTTGTCTATGTCAGTAACAATAAATTGACCCTACACTGCGTACAGTTTGCTTAGGAGTAGGGCTCTGCTAACACTGGTTTTAAATAAGTGTGATAAAAATACTTTTAAATTAGGTGTCTATGCCAAGGCTTTTTCGTAATGGCTTAGGAACCCTATCCTGGGCGTGTCCGACACGTTCTTGCCCGGTTTTTTGGGTATTTTATTTTATGTCCGTTCCTGCAAACTCGTAAAAGTCGCATGCGTCATCCTGCATTTCTGAAGCTGCATAAATCATGCGAAACTGTATTGTCTGTCGGCGACTGTTATCGGTAATTAGTTTAAGAGTCAGTGTATATTTTGATGATGTCTATGTAAGCAGAGTATTTGAAAACCACCTTCGAGCCAGTCACCTACAGTACCTGAGACGCATATACCAAAGTGAAATCACTATACAACGTGACCGAAATCCAATTGTACCTACCTACTCTTAAATACACGTTAGGTTCACAATAATAAGAGCTACCTATCGTAGGTCTAGGGCAAGACTAGGGTGAATGGGCATTTGCTAAGCAAGCGTGCTGCGTCGTAGGCTACATCTTCGCTTATCATTAGGGGTGATTGTGGACAAACGCACGCCGATTGTGTATAAAAAAAAAGCTTAGAAGGAGGATAGAAGTTTTTCCAGAGGAGGTCAGGCTTACAAAATGCACTTCCTAACGTTATTATAACAAAATGACCGTTTTCGTTTTTTGTTATTCGAAATCTCCAGAAGATATGTGATATCCGATAGTTTCGTCACAGAAAGCCGATATTTTCCACTTGATTTCCTAATTCACATTCACACAAACTAGGATACGAATTTCACAGATGAAATACCTCGGCAAATACCATCGATCGCCCCGTGAATTACAATCACGGCATTACGTATGCAGGTAGGATTAATATTCAACTCCTTTAACTTAGCCCGACCCAAATAATGCCTTTGATGTGCCAATATGTATGCGCGACAGGCTCGTAAGAGACGTAAATTGAAATTTAGCTAGGTTCACCTTACTACGGCGGTCACCGGTGCGGCCATCTCAATTGGATCACACACACGTCTGCTTAACAAGGGCTGTGGTTTCCTTGGGTCGGTATCGGCGAGGAAATGGACGTGTCGTTCGGATTATAACAGTTCAAGGATATTAGCGGGGTTAAAGGATTTATTGAAAATTGTTATGGGTTACACAATGGCTGTATTAAGATTCAAAAGGCGTGGAGAGTGTTTAGTAGCGTTGTTTGTTGAAATTGCATGTGGTTTCATTTTCAGGGGAAGCTTTACACTGTTTTTGGGGTACCGTAGGCAACAAGGAACCTTAGCATGTTTGTTTTAGTCCGTCTGTGCGTCCGCGGCATTACTAAGAGACACTTGGTTGTACTCATCATCATCATCATGTCAGCCGAAAGACGTCCACTGCTGAACATAGGCCTCCCCCAAGGCTCTCCACTCTGACCGGTCTTGTGCTTTCCGCATCCACCGCGGTCCCGCGATCTTTACTAGGTCGTCGCTCCATCTTGTTGGAGGCCTACCGACAGCTCGTCTCCCGGTCAGTGGACGCCATTCGAGAACCTTTTGAACCCATCGGCCATCAGTTCTGCGAGCTATGTGCCCCGCCCATTGCCACTTAAGTTTCGCAATTCTTCGGGCTATGTTCTAAAGTGTATGTTGCTAAAGTGGTGTAATTTGGCAACTTACATATTAATTATATTTTTTATAAACTCACTGAAACATGAATACACAGAAAAAAAACCAAAAAAATGCCAACCCCGGGAATCGAACCCGGATCCTCGACACTCCGGGTCGTGTGCTTTTCCCCTACACCAAGGCTGGACATAGAGGAAAGGCTGAATTTTTTCCATGTATTCACTTGAACTTACATATTAATTACGCCGACTAAATTGTAAAATACTCTGGTACGATACCTTGATCGGCTTTAAATAATTCATCTCATTGAATGAATATTGCCATACCTTCTCCGTAAACAAGTCCACTGCTGAACAAAAGTTTCCTTGTCAGCAACCAATATTGTAGATACCCACTGCATCCTTCGATATCCAGTCAAGCCGTTGGTCGACGTTCGTGTGTGATCACAAATACAATTAGTCACTTCTTAATTACTGCTTTAAATAATCGCGGTCCCATTTTAACAGTCAAAGGTCTATTTGACCTGATTCCATTACACCCCGCCAATTACTCGGTGTCGCAAAAATCAGTTAGCGTAACGAACGAACAGGATTGAATGTCTGTCCCTTCGCTGATCGAATTACGGGCCCTACCGAGCCCTGGAAGGTTTCATATCAACTGCCTTCCACTCTAATGACCACATCTGAATAGGTTATTTGAAAACAATACCGTTAATGTAGTCCATTGACTAAGTAAGATTATAGACTAGTGTCTCTGTGAGCTGTAGACCACGCGAGCTCATTTATTGAATATTTTTCGTTTTCCTTTTTTTTATAGCCTGTTGAAGTGTCCCACTGTAGGGCAAAGGCTTGTCCTCTAGATCTCCACAACTCCCGGTCTGGCAGAATCCGGAACACCACGCTGCACTCGAAAACACGCATAGCTGACGTGGGGAAAAAAACCGCTAAGCTAAAGTGGGACTGGGCTGGACACGTCTGCCGCATGGAACCACAGAGATGGACTCACGCCGCTACTTGATGGGTATCGGAGAACGTTTTTCTTTTAATAAAAAAAAAATCGACAAAGAAAAATTTGGGATCGCGGTGGATGCGGAAAACACAAGACTGGTCTGAGTGGAGAGCCTAGGGGAGGCCGCCGTCCAGCAGAGGACGTCTTGCGGCTGACACGATGAAATCATTTTGGGTACGTGACAAGATTGATAACAAATAAATTGTCAGAAATGACTTTTCACCTTTTGCACAGTAGTTTGAACCAGTTTCCGTAGCTGCAAAATTGCAGCGCGAAGATAAATTCTAGCCTTATATCTCGTCACTTGTTACTTAAACGTGTTAGCCACTGAGAGTACCTCGAGACACCTTAGGAAAATTCACTTCAAGTAAACACGAATTAATAGACATTTTAAGGCACTCCAAATCCAGATAAACTGTTTATCATAACAGCGCGTCGCTGTCACTTAAACAGCGGCTGAGAGCACTCACCCTAAATGACGAACAAAAATTGGGAACATTTTGATACTGATTTTTAAAAAAAATCGCTGTTTTCGTTTCGCTTGAATCAGTTTGATGGAAATGTTAAAAACTTCATTTTTAAAACAAGTTTTTTTTCCGACTGTACTTTTAACCCCCGACTAAAAAGAGGGGTGTTATAAGTTTGTATCTGTGTATCAGTCTGTCTGTGGCATCATAGCTCCCAAACGTTAAATAGAGCGTTTATGAGTGTAGGTACGCTCGCCGTCGACGTAGCGTCATTAAAAATAATACGCTCTCTCGCGGTGTCCTGTAATTGGCTCCTACCTTTTGAGCGAACAGAGATGAGAGGATAAGTGCAAGAGAGGTGTAGTTGCCTTGTTTAATCATCATCGTCATTAGCAGCAGCATATCCGCCGAGAGACATCCACTGTTGGTCATCAACAAACGTTTAATTTCATCGACAGCAATCAGGATAATTTCATTGTTTCATTGGTTGGATTGGGTTAGTTCTTAAATCAAAAGGTTACGAAAATAAGCCAGAAATAGGTTTCGTTGAAATGAAAATGCGTTAAAATGAAACAGCTATGAAACGTAATAAACCCTTCCCCTGTAAGTATGTCTCAAGGTCTTTCCGAAAGCGCTGGTAGACTCAAAAATTACTTGTAAGTATAACAGTGTCTTTAACCGCTAGTTATTTTGTCGATGCCACAGGCAAATACCTACACACATCAAACTTATAACACCGGTGTAAATGCTAATGACATTATTACTTTTGTAACCATGTCGAACATTATAAATATCCTTACAATTTTCCTATCAGAAAAAACATAATCATAATCTGCTAGACATGAGAAGCAATTAAGTTTTCCTCGAAATACATTTTAACGAAAGGAAAAGTAGAGAAAAGAATCTGAATTCACCCCTAATTTTCCGCTTATTACGATGCTTCTGTAGCATTTATTATCCGAAAGATATAAAATACAATAATATATCTTACTACCTATTTGAAATTGTTAAAAATTTCCCTCATTTCATGGTAATTTCTGAAATATTCCACCCAAAGTCCTACCGCTCCCCCATTTTCGGCCATACCGGCAGGACTAAAGCGCAAAGCATTCACCAAAATGAATACCTACAGCAATGTACTCTCCGCTTAGAACCTTATTTTCTCAAAACATAAGCACGCAATTACACGAAAATTCAGTTAATAGCACAAAGTTCCAAAGTGCGCCAACTAGCCAGCAAAATCACCCATGTCCGTAGACCGTAGGTAGCTGTGGCGAAATTGTGTTTAATTACTGCGCCGGCCGCCAGAGGGCGCTTCCGGCGCCGGATACACACACACTTCCATAGCTGCAGCTGCATAAGCTTCAAGTGGATATATTTTTAGCAGCGAAATGAGGGTAGTTGGAGCGAGAGTTTTGAAATTTAAGAGATTATTTCAAATGTGGTTTAATTTGGATTCCAATAGGAACTATTTTACTACTTGAAATTAATAATGATAAAACCATAGGTAGACTTTTATAACGCTAGCGTATGGATAGGCCTTACGGTACTCTGATTTTGCTACTAATTTTGTGGCACTTATTAGTCCCAGCGATGTGAGCCACGCGCCGCTCCCCGCTGGCGGACTCGCTCCACCGTTTCGATCATCATCATCATCATCATGTCAGCTGAAAGACGTCCGCTGCTGGACACAGCCCTCCCCCAAGGCTCTCAACTCAGGCCGGTCTTGTGCTTTCCGCATCCACCGCGGTATCATCGCATATCGATCGGTGCAAGTCTTCCTGAGAAATATACTAGAGAATAGTACAATACCTCTTTAATTGAACACGACATTAACAATACAGAAGAAAGGTACAAAGAAAAATAAGGTAGCAACGGGCGGCCTTATCGCAACAGAGCGATCTTTACCTGGCAACTATAATATAATAAAGATAATAATGAACTAAGGTTATCAACATAGCCCGGAGAATTGCAAAACTTATGGGGCAGTGGGCGGTTCACATACCTCGCAGAACTGATGGCCGATGGGGTCAGAAGGTTCTCGAATGGCGTCCGCGGATCGGGAGACGAGCTGTCGGTAGGCCTCCAACAAGATGGAGCGACAACCTAGCAAAGATCACGGGACTGCGGTGGATGCGGAAAGCACAAGACTGGTCTGAGTGGAGAGCCGCGGGGGAGGCCATGCACCGTCCGGCAGTAGACGTCCTTCCGCTGACATGATGATGATGATTTATTTTTTCCAAACATACTTGGTAAAGTAACACTTAAAAACTTCCTGGATAGCCGGGTGCATTCCAGAAATTGTCGCCTTTTGCCGGTGCAGTGGGAAGGTATGCGTAATACCGGGATACCAACGCGGCGACCAGTGAACCGTGTAATTTGAACCCAACGCTATGCCTAGAACAACATTCTAGTAAAATATTAAAATACTTTGGGTACGTTTCCACTGAAGGAAGCCCAAGCACGAGTATAAGAATGCTACGTAACGTAGGAAATCGAGTGGAGGTATTGACTTACCAACACCACTATGGATGGTTAGCGCTTGGAAACGTCCGAACCAAAACGCTCGAGCGTCAGTCAGTCTTAGTTTGGTCGAACGACAGCGCTATGACGTATGACTGTCATCGAAAAATGCCGTGTTTACTGGGACACATTTTTCGTGAATTTCGTACTAGACCCAAAGTGTTAGTAAGTCAATGAGAGGAGCGCGTTATCGAGAACATTTGTATGACGTTTCGCCTGTTAGTGTATTTGATACTTAAATTTAATAAAGAAGTTTCTCGGTGGCAATACGATAACGTTACGTAACGCAGGATTGGAATATTCGTATCGGGCCTCTGACAATTGAGACTAATACAATAATACTAATCTTTTTGGTTTTTACTGAAGCGGAGTTGGGCCAAGCGGAGCGGCGGACCTCAATTTGACCAATAACAAAGCTCAAAAACTCCGCTCTGCGTCAGTGGTAGCCTTTAAATACAAAAAAAAAACACAATGATCCTCTAAAGTCATCAGTTTTATGACCATGTTTATATACCAGTTTTATGGCTAAAGAACATGAATTTTTAATTACTACAATACAATGTTGCCCATGTTAACAATACACTTGATAGTAGCGTATACATTACTTCTGATAATAAACAACTACGAGCATACGTCACCATACATTCAGCAATGTATGTCCGTCCGGCGGAAGCTCCGAGTTCGCGAAACCAGAGCGGTTCGCGAAAATAACATGGCTGCGCGAATCATTACGAAGATAATTATTATGAGAGGAAGTAAATTGGGAACAGGGTTGTGACTTCATTAAATAAGTAATAAACCTATCAGGTTGCGGATACTGGTGTAACTTTTACTGTACTTAATTTAATAGCGAAATTTTTGAATAACCATAAAGTATTTATTTAATTAAATATCGATAGCATGATTGTCAGAGCAAGAACATGAATAACCCCGAATTCGAAAACTTAGTCGAGGTTGGTAATTCCTGTAGCACTCGTCAAGCATACAATATTTGTCATCACACTTGCGAGAAAACGAGGCATGCAGTGCTGATAGGGCGTTAGGAGAAGAAAAAAAGTTATAGGGTTTTATTTAGGACAAAAAACAACAGTTAACTTACATGTATTGTTATGACCCTTGTACGTGCAAGTGTGATGAAAAAAAGTTAACGACTTCTCCTAACCCAGGTATGCCCGTAACTGAACTAAACTAACCTAAATGCGAAATATTTTCTAGAATAAATACCTATAAATTAGCACACATAGCACTCGCACCGGCGGAAGCGTAGCGGTGAATAACGGCGAGCGGAAGTCTGTAATTAATATGTCGCCAGCATCGCATCTCCCGCGGGGTTCTGCAGGGGCGAACGCGAAAAACTGCGTTAAAAACCCCGCGACGAACGCGAAAAACTGCGTTAATAAACGACACATTTAAAGAATTTTTGTTCATGATAGAATTTGAATAACAAACTTAGATGATTTTTCCTGGTTTGTGTAGATTGCAGCCCGATCGAAGTACGCTCATCATACACCACCAGCCCATTTATTATCCCACTGCTGCTGATCACAGGCCTCATCCCAGAATGAGAGGCCTTGGGCTTTAGCTTACACGCAGGTCCAATGTGGATTGGGAATTTCACATACACCGTCGAATGGGTTCGCACAAGTGTGGAAGTTTCTCCTTGATGGAAAACTCTGTAATTTTGTACATAAATTTCGGGTTTGAACTCACTGCCTTCCGCTTGAGAGGCCATAATGTCAAACCGCTAGGATAGCTACCGCGACTTTTTACCCGACTGCGAAGATGTGTTTATCAGCCTATGTATGTATGTTTGTTCCTTTGTGGCACTCTAGAGACCGAATGCGTGGGCCGACGTTATTAATTTCTTTTACTATTTATGGGTTTTTTATGTAGGGGGTTTCCGAATTTTCATTACATTTTTTGTCACTTTTTACACTCAATTTCCAAGATATCAACGGGCTCCCTTATTGAGGTTCTCAAAACTTAGCCATACTGAAGACATTAACGGGCTCTCACATTTGGAATCTGAACTTGACGAAACCCACGGCTGAATCACTTGATTAAACTAGTTTTCGATTAATGAAGTCTCGTCCAAATCCGTTTACCCGTTTAAAAGCTACGATGATACAGACAGATACGCAGACACACAGATACACAGGTCAAGTTCAAGTTTGTTACACCCCTCTTTTTCGTCGGGGGTTAAAATTACGTGCGTCAAGCGCATCGCGTTTAACGTAGCGTTTATCGCACAACCTATTCCAAACAACAATCTTAACAAAACAATCTATTCCAAACTAGCTTATGCCCCGTGGCTTTGCCCCCGTGAAATATTTCAAAATGGGCTAGTTCCCTATCCCGTGGGAATTTCGAAAAATCCCTTCTTACTGCACCTCTAGGATACTCAAGGTATATGTTTGTCAAATTACAAGTCTCTAGGTCCAGTAGTTTTGGCTGTGCGTTGTCTGTCAGTCATTCAGTCAGTCAGTCAGTCAGTCATTCAGTCAGTCACGGTATTGTTTTATAGGTATATATAAGAGATATAACAAAACCTATTTTTAGCACATTTTTATGGAGCGTTCTTGTTCGAGGTCCACCCTCTCTTCGTCTCGGAATTTCTCATGTCAGCCACAGAGGCTGAGCTAACATAGGATAGCGAGAAACTACCAGGATATAAGGTCGCCTGTAAGCTACCTTAGCAAGGTCTATCAATTTAAATGATCGATCCCTCTCAGGCCTGTGTTTTGTTAGGAAATCTGGTAAAAACGTATGAATAAATTTACTTCGACATTGAGTTTCATTTTGTTTAGGACTAGCTCCAAATTATAATTTCAAATTAAAATTAGGGCAAATCGCCATTAACCCTTCAATAACTGGAAGCAAAGCCGCGGGTGAAAGCTAGTTTCATATAATTTTCGTATACCTACATCTTTTTTGATGTGTTAAAAAACCCCCGACGAAAAAAAAGCATCCAAAAAAAATTAAAACTAAAAAAAGCAAAAAATAATGCCTAATATATTTTGTTAGTATGGATTAGTATGGATGGAAGTATGGATTGGCCCTTTCAGTTCAATATACCTAGCAAAATTTTTATCTAAGCGCGTCGGTGTCGGGGGATCGCTAAAGTCAACCACAGCTATTACACAGTTATTCTTTCTATAAAACAACACACTGCTGCTTGCTGTTGACTTTAGCGATCCCCCGACACCGACGACGCTTAGATAAAAATTTTGCTAGGTATATTGAACTGAAAGGGCCAATCCATACTTCCATCCATACTAATCCATACTAGCAAAATATATTAGGCATTATTTTTTGCTTTTTTTAGTTTAAATTTTTTTTGGATGCTTTTTTTCGTCGGGGGTTTTTAAATTTTAATTCGAGTTTTTTATTTCATGATTTTTACGTTATAATTCACTTCACAATATGTTTTTTATTATTTGACTCAAACCAACAAAAAATCCACGATATCAACGAGCTCCCGGATTACGAATTTCCGAACTTAGCTATACTGAAGACGTCAACGGGCTCTCACATCTGGGATCTGAACTTAAGACATTTAAAAGTTTAATATCTCAAAAATGGTTCAACCGATTTTTATGAAACTTAGCTAAGAACCATCTTGATTAAACTAGCTTTCGATTAAAAAAAGTCGCGTCTAAATCCGTCTATCCGTTTACGAGCTACCATGCCACAGACAGATACACAGATACACAGACACACAGATACACAGACACACAGATACACAGATACACAGATACACATGTCAAACTTATAACACCCCTCTTTTTCGTCGGGGGTTAATAAAAAAGACAAGTTGCATAAATATTTGTATCTCTAATTGAATGGTAACTAGTCTATTGAGTGCTCTACATTTTGAGATTAAAATCTCGTTTATGTTAAAAGTGACTAGACTAAAATGTTCTTTCCGTGTATGACCTTCATATTGACTATGACATGTTAGTTAACTAACATTTGTAAGACTAGTGAGACAGGGGTATGGAAAGAGCTACATATTTATTTACATATTTAGAGCTACACATCGTGCAACGTTGTTACCAATACCCACATCAAAACCTCTCAAACATATCGACGCTGTTACCCAAAACTTATCAAATCCGCATTCAGAGCCGCGCACTCGCATCAAAATCTCACAACTATCGTTATAATTTAGGGCACGAACTGATAAGTCCACTTAATCCGACTCCGAAGTCGACCGGAGTTATAGAACTGCAAACGCGAGTTTGATGGAGCCGCGCGAGAGAATTACAAGTTGGCGGGAGTCGACTAATCGTTTTGAATTAAAATTGTAATCTTGACTCTTAGGGCGGGGTTGATTTTCTTTTACAGCCGCTAGGGTTTTTGAATGTTATTCCGTCAAAATTCGCCATCGTATTTAAGTTGCTATCTACGTCTAGAGTAACGTTTGTCCCCGACATTTTCATAAATAAATATCATAAATATCAGTGGACAACTGACACCAATTGACCTAGTCCCAAACTAGGCAAAGCGTGTACTATGGGTACTAGACAACGGATAGACATACTTATATAGATAAATACAAACTTAAATACATATTAAACATCCAAGACCCGAGAACAAACATTCGTATTCATCATACAAACATTTGCCCCAACCGGAGATCGAACCCGGGACCTCAAGCTTCATAGTCAGGGTCTCTAATCACTAGGCTATCCGGTCGTCAATCCGGTAGTAAAATTATGCGTGCTTTTAAATTTCTATCCATGTAATAGCACCTTAAAACTTACGAGGTTTTTATCGTGAAATCAATTTTCAGGACGATATATTTCGCTGTCGTGTCTTACAGCCAGATAAAAAACAAAAACATCTCACGATTTTGTTGGCGTTCAGCACATTTTGCTAAAGAATTTTTAAATGCTGTAGATTAAAAACAAAATGCTGAATTCGTTAAAAAATTGTCGTTACAAATTACTGTGCACACACATCAAACTTGTAAAACCCTTATTTTTAGGTCGGAGATTAAAAGCTACTTTTGAAATCCTCTTTTTAACCGACTTCAAAAAAAGGAGGAGGTTCTCAATTCGTCTGATTTTTTTTTTATGTATCTTCCCCGATTACTCGAAGACGGCTAGTCCGATTTCAAAAATTCTTTTTTTGCTTGAAAGAGTATACTTTCTAGTTGGTCCCATTGTCACTAAGTCAGGATCTGATGATAGGATCCCAGGGAAATCGAGGGCAACCTTCAAATTTTATAGGGACGTATCATGTGTTTCATATATTTTCGAAAGCTATTCAAGTACTTGCGTCTGGTAGTCATCATTTCGTGTTGATGAGGTGATGATGGAAGGTACAACTCCTTAACGTTTTGGAGTTGGAGGATAATATTTTAAATATTAACGTAACCAAAAATTGTGAAAAAATTTTTTTAAACAAAAACTAAAACCGCCTTCAAAAAAAACCTCAGAAAAAAAACATAGAATAATCCCAAAAAGCCATGAGTTTTATGGCCTAGCAGAAATATGAAGCCGGTGCTTCATTCCAAGAATATTAATTTATTCAAAGACTTCATATTTCTGCTAGGCCATAAAACTCATGGCTTTTTTGGGATTATTTTATGTTTTTTTTTTTCAATTTAGCACTTTAAGCTCGATAGTTATTGAAGAGCAGACATTGTTCGCTTCTACAGAAGCCTTAAGTTCTGATTTCTGATCCCATAGTTCGTCTCAGGTATTCAAGTTTGAATCAGGTTTTGGACTAAAGTTAAGTGGAATTGCTGAAACTTTAGATTAGAGATTATTAGAGCATCGACAGTTGAAAATTAGTATTAGAGAATAAGGTCACTAATCACAATTAAGTACAGTATTTTAGTAGGATGGCGGATAGCCTAGTGGTTAGGGACCCTGACTATGAAGCTTTAGGTCCCGGGTTCCATCCCCGGTCGGGGCAGATGTTTGTATGATGAATACGAATCTTTGATCTCGGTGCTTGGATGTTTAATATGTATATAAGTATGTATTTATCTATTTAAGTATGTTTATCCACTATCTAGTACCCGTAGCACAAGCTTTGCCTAGTTTGGGACTAGGTCAATTGGTGTCAATTGTCCCATGATTTTTATTTAAAATATTACTTATTTACATAATAAAAGCAATTTACAATGACATTAAATCTAAGCCAAAACTAAATAAACTAAGACCTAAAACTAAATTAAATCTAAATAAGGCCCCCGTGGCATGGTGCCCAAAAGGCCCTCGCGAATAGCGTTGCTGATTCTTTGAGACAGAAAACTGCCAGCCCTTTGGTCACAAGTTGCATCGACTAAGCTCTTTTGAAACTCTGAAATAAGCTTGTAAGCGCCGGAACCCCATGGACCTAAGGTTACAAACCCGATTGATTTTTATTTATTTATTTTACAAGCCTGCTGTAGCTAGTTTCACGATAAAGAGGTCTCTTTACAAACCTATACAATACAAATCGTTCCTTATTGAACACACAACACAGATCAAACATAAGACCCCTCATTTTGGGTTGGGGTTTAAAAACAGCGATACTGAACCCTGAATTTATATCCATCCTACACGCACCACGTCCATCATTCCCTCTTGGCGTCCGTGAACAAGCTAGTATACCCGTCATAGAAGAGGGTCGAGCACGACTTTACGAATGCTGCGTAACGTTACGGTTATCGTATCGAGATCGAGATGAAATAGGATGAAGGAGACCAAGGGGGTTCTTTAAGTAAAATCACCCATGCCAAATAACTGAGATGTTGCATTCACGATATCTCAAGTTAAGACAAGACTTACAGATTAGTTGCACATATTTATTAGCTAATTAGTGCTTACTAGCTATTATTCAATTACGTGCGTCACATGTTGTAGGGAGTAATGTTAAGTCACGGTTATTGTACGAGTATTAATTTACGTGTATAGCACAGAGAAACCACATACTAAATTTTAGTTACAAATACGCTCTCGGGCGGGCGTTGTTCCACAGGTCATACAAACTCGACAACGTTTACTGTTCGATTTTACGTGACGCAGGTTTCGAAAAGTCATGCTCGACCCTCAGATAGAGTGTAACAAGCGTAAAATCGAAAATAACAAACTTTTGATGTGACATACGATCGGCGGCCGCTCACGCGCGCCTTCATTTGCCCAAAAATTGGCAATATTAAAGTACGTCCCCGAGCGGGTGGCTCCATTAACATTCACCGAAGCTTTAGTTATTGGGGTTCAGAACCAACGTTGTAAAACGGAACCCTTGGTGTGACTCGGTCTGTCCGTCCGTCACAGGGTTACCTCAAGAACTGCTTATGCTCGTTTCTCAAATTTCACAACTGAAACGTAAATATACAGAAAGACCAGAAAAACAAATTCTTGAACTGTGATTTGAAACCAGGCTCTCCATCATACCCTGGTTTCGTGCTACCAACTGCGCCATCTGAGCAATCATTGGTAGCCGCGAAAAACTCCATTCACGTTTCAGTTTAATTCAAACTACTGCTTATGCTATTGATTTCAAATTGGAAATAGTTTTAGATGCTTAACCCAAGTATTTTGCAAATTGAAAGTAAGAAATAAATTACCTGTTTTTATTGCAACAGGGTCTGGAACCATTTCAAAGTGGGGTTACGAGGTCAATTTGGGGAAGCATGAGAAATGCTGTTTTGAATAGTTTTTGTTTTAGCGCGCTTCGTATTGGCAAAGAAATGTAGATCAAATTGTCATTGTTAAACCGACATTTGTAACTTTGGTTCAATTCGCTGTCAATATTACTGACTTGAAGAGCTTTTGTTTTGCCAATACGAAGCGCGCTAAAACAAATGCTCTTCAAGTCCACGAAATCGACACCTAATCGTCATTGAAAATGGACATTAATTTGTAATTTAGACTTATAGCAATGAGAAATACTTTATTAACATAATAAAAGCAATTTACAATGACATTAAATCTAAGCTTAAACTAAATAAACTATAACTTAAAACTAAATTGTATCTTAGACTTAATCATAATGCAGCGATCATGATGCATGCAACTGCATCGACATATCGGGAGCTCATCAAACCTAAGGTAATCGCGGTCAATATCCCGTTTTCATTACATCTAATGCAATTAACCGCGAATCATTTAAAACTGTTATTAATTTGTAAAGTTGGTGAAATAGAAGCCTGATTGTATATAGTGTTGTAGAAGAATGATGTTATATATAAAAAGAGGTAGATATAGTCATTATGTCATCAGCTCACCGAAAGTGAAGCGCAGAAAAGGCCACAATTGTAGGCTCTTTGGCCTCAGTCGCTCTCTAATAAGGTCCAAACTCAGTCATCCCATTAGAGACAGGCAAAGGAAGCTAAGTCCACAGAGCCACGTCTTATTTATGTATTGTTTATTAATTAGGTAATTTAGTTTTAAGTTTGTTT
Source organism: Clepsis dumicolana (assembly GCA_963691665.1). Taxonomy (NCBI): domain Eukaryota; kingdom Metazoa; phylum Arthropoda; class Insecta; order Lepidoptera; family Tortricidae; genus Clepsis; species Clepsis dumicolana. The sequence continues at coordinate 287,263 of OY829508.1, read as the reverse complement.
GGTTGCCCTGAAAACCAGCGTCAGATATCCCAGTCGTGACACATGCATTACTTATAATGTTTTTCTATACCTACTCACCAAATAAATATTTTCCTTCTTTCTTTATTTCCCTTTCTTTCTTTCAAACTTGCGCGCAAAAGTCAAAATGTACGGAACGGACGTATGATGATGAAGTAAAGATACTTATAACAAGTAATGAAGTTATTTTAACTGCTGTTAAAAGACAGTTCCTCATCGTTAATTAAATTACTCTCTCTTTTTTACTGGCCCATATTGTTTCGGCTTCACATACCTCCATTAACAGCTCGTGTTCCCCCGCAACAAAGTCAACATTCACTTCGCGTCGTAAACGTGGAATTAACCTGTTCAGTTCGTTTTATGTCTTAGCTGCAGTTACTGTGAGCGTTACGAGTGGATAGTAAGAGATAATTTTGAATTCGGTACTTATGTACTTAACAGTGTTACATTGATTAAACTACTCTAGATTACTTAGTATAATTATCAGAGTTTCAGAGCACTCGAAATTATATGCTAAAAACCACAGATTTAATAAAAAATAGCCCAGGGGCGACTAGGACTCGCGCACCGAGGGTTCGGTACAAATTTTTAGGTAATGTAAATAGTTCGCCTATCGCGGGAATTGAGTCAAGAAGTTTTTTCCCGCTTTTCCCCAGTGCTTTAAGTTGCCCAGTGTTAGCCCTGCTCCTAAGCAAAATGCACGCAGTGTGGGGTCATTGGTCTGTCTATGACATAATATCTGTATACACAGACAGACATAAAATTTTTCAGATTTTTCTGAATAATTGTGCTATAAGAGCTACATTCATACCAAATTTCAGGTTTTTAGAACAACCTGGAAGTGTTACTTCGGTTTCACAGTACCTACTGCAATTTGTATGGGCAAAACCTTTTTAATGACTGTAGTCATTAAAAAAAATTCGAGTGCGTTGACTTAGAAGTTTGATTTTTTCACAGCATCAAAGGACTGCAGGCTTGAGTATTTTGATATTTAGTTCAGCATGCTAACTCCACGCGTTTCAGAGAAAATGGATCTTGACAGACACACAGACAGACAGACGGTCAACAAAGTGGTCCTATAAGGGTTCCGTTTTTCCTTTTGTAACCCATTAAGAGGACGGTCGCGTGAAATTATCCCCGCGCTTGTGTCGCGTGTGCCACAAGTGCGTGAATTGGGAAAATATGCATTAATAAATTATTAAAATGCCTAGACGTATCGGAGCGATGGTACGTCCATGGTCTCGAGCGGACTGCAGAGGCGGGTGCGAAACGTCGAGGTATTTTAACCGACTTCAAAAAAGGAGGAGGTTCTACGTTCCACTGTATGTATATTTCGATTACTCCGTCAATTGTAAACCGATTTTCACAATTATTTTTTTATTCAAAAGGGTGTACTCCTGAGGTAGTCCTTTTGTCACCAAGTCATGATCTGATGATGGGATCTTAGAGAAATCGAGGGCAACCCTCAAATTTTACAGGCACGTACTATGTGTTTCATATATTTTCTAAGGTTATTCAAGTATTTGCGTCTGGTAGTCATCATCTCATGATGATGAGCTGATGATGGAAGATACAACTCCTTAGCGGTTAGGAGTTGGAGGATAATTCTGAAAATGTTAAATCAACGTAAAATTACGAAATAAAAATCTTTTAACAAAAAAGTAAAACCGCCTTCAAAAAAAACCTTAGAAAAAAAACGTAAAATAATCCTCTAAAATAATGATAAATAAATAAAACAAAATAAAATTCGTTTGTTTCGGAGAACAGAAACTAAAGCCTAAAGTTTTAGTCGGTGCTTAATTCAAAGAATATTCCGCTCGCACCGCACCGACTTCATATTTCTGCTATTTTGCGCTATGCCATAAAACTTTAGGCTTTAGTTTCTGTTGTCCGAAATAAACGAATTTTGTTTTATTTTATTTATTTATCATTATTTTAAAGGACTATTTTACGTTTTTTTTCTAAGGTTTTTTTTAATAACTTACCTATACGTGATTAATTAAACCGCTTCAGTACGAGAAGCGTCTTAAGTTGTGGACAGGTCTTAGACAACAAAATACAGCATAGAGAAACCACAAGACGTCCACTGCTGGACATAGGCCTCCCCCATAGCTCTCCACTCAGACCGGTCTTGTGCTTTCCGCATCCACCGCGATACCGGGATTCCGCGATCTTTACCACAACATAACTCCATAGCTCCATCTTGTTAAAGGCCTACCTACAGCTCGCCTCCCGGTCCGCTAACGCCAGAATAGTTACATAACAATTATAGCACATAGCATGCAACCCAATCCATCAACAAAACACGTCATTGCAATAAAAATTAATCGCGTCATCTGTCCACGTCAGTCAATCGATCACGCGCTGGAGAAAAATAATTAATCCCTCACAATTGCAACAGACAGCCTGAATTAATTTAGCACATAGACGGGTAACGAACCCGAGCCTTTCACGTCGAGTTCATTAGGAAACCGTCACGACACTCTCATTAGAGGATGCACTTGTATGCGATCCACACCCCCATAATCCCGTGCAAACAGGCACCCTACAGCTCTCTGATAAGACCTGCTATTGCTTCTTACCGAAGTTAGGATCTCATGGTATTCCGCATTTAGGTTAGCGTACGGTTTTTCAAATTTGGCTTCATTTTAATTAGACGCTTTTTGTACAAGGAAGACGTTGCTTACTAATTAAAGAAGATGCTAATGGCGGTAAAAATAACGTTTTCAGTGACCCAAAGGAGGGGTGTTGTTAGTTTGAAGTGTGTATTTGTTTGTCGGTGGCATTCAAGCTTCTAAGCTGATGGATCGATTTGAACGAAGTTTTTTTGTCGGAAACTAGTTGAATCGAGACGGTCCTTTGCTAAGTTTTAGCTAAACCAATTGAGCCGTTTTTGAGATATTGAACTATTACTTTGAAATGAAAATGACGTTTTCAACTAGTTGTCGAGGGGAAGTTTCTCAAATGTAAACATTATTAATTATTGTTGCACCCTTATACTTAAGTTTATACCTAAAAACTAAGCTAAACTAAGCTAAAACACTAAAATATCAATAAATTAAAACTACTTAATAAGTCTAAAATAGGTAATGTCTAAAAAAGAAGTCCCCTTTGTGCATGGTACCAAAGATGCTGGCAGCGTTCCCTCTTAGAATAGCTAGGCCTTTGTCGGAGAAAGTAGCCAGCACTTCGCCCCCCTGTGACATCGACTAGCTTCTTTGATATTGCCTCAGTTACAGTCATCATCATCATTATCATGTCAGCCGAAAGACGTCCACTGCTGGACATAGGCCTCCCCCAAGGCTCTCCACTCAGACCGGTGTTGTGCTTTCCGCATCCACCGCGATCCCACCATCTTTACTAGGTTGTCGCTCCATCTTGTTGGAAGCCTATCGACAGCTCGTCTCCCGGTCCGCGGATAGTACGGCTAGTTGTAGTTAGTTAGTTACAGTACCAAGTACATTTATATCTGTACACGAGTATGTCAAACATTCATTTCTACCCTTAATCTTTCCCGTTTAAAGTCATCTATGTAAAAATAAGTCCTTGTGCACATACTGCTCGTATTGTGTAAGATGCTCAGTCCTCCGCGTGATTACGCCACGGACTCAAGGGCCCATTGTTGGCTACGTAAAAGCTGGGAAAGCTACCGGTATAACTTGTATCTGCATCGTTGGACTATATCTTTACGGCGTCGGGTGATTACTTTACGTAAGTTTTCTGTATTTTTATGCTACCTTTTGTTTACTATATTTGTATTACATTTAACTAACACTTGTGGCTCTGTGAGGTGTAGACCTCGCGAAATAATTATTTTGCATTTTCCGATTATCATTATTTTGAAAAAAAAAAAGTCAATTCGATAAAAAAACCGGACAAGTGCGAGTTGGACTCGCGCACGAGGGTTGCGAAGAAAGATTTTAATGCTTTTCCCCAGTGTTTTAAGAAATCCAGTGTTAGATATACGCAGTGTGGTGTCATCTTATATTGGTCTGTGAAATCTATAGACAGACATAACATTTTAAGATTTTGAGACTTTTCCGAGTGGTTGTGCTATAAGAGCTTCCTTCATAAAAAATTCAAGTTTCTAGGACATCTGGAAGTACTTTAGGTTTTCGGGGTACGGCAATTTGTATGAAAACAACCTTCTTAATGACTGTTTCTTTTGATTGCGTTGACTAAGAAGTTTGATTTTTTTCACAGCTTCAAGGGACTGCAGGCTTGAGTATTTGATTTTATTTTTGAACATGTCACCTCCACGCGTTCCAGAGAAAAAGGGTCTTGGCAGACAGACAGACAGACGGACAACAAAGTGATCCTGTAAGGGTTCCGTTTTTTTTTCAAGTACGGAACCCAACAAATAACAATAATTATTGAACCTAATCACGGAATTTTACAAGAGCCAGTTGAGAAATACAACCTTAGTCTCTGGCGTAATTTTAGGCACAAACACAAACAATTTTAGGCACAAACACAAGCAATTTTAGGCATAAGAAAGCGTCTCAATCGCATTAGCGAATGTGTCAAATACTGTGAATAGTTGTATGTACTTACCGCTCTATAGAGACGCTGCTGATTTGCCCATAGTAATTGAGACAGTAACGCGAATGCCATCGAGACGTTTTCTTCGATCTAAAATTGCACTAGAAACTCCGTAGAGGAGAATCAGCCAGGCCCCCATTTCATCAACTTTACAAATGTCAGTTTTCAATGATAATTCTGTGTCAGTTGCTGGCTTGAAGAGCTTTTAAATGAAAATAATCGATTTATTGATTATTTTTGTTTTTGTTTGTTTTGTTGTCATTGTATGTTGAAGAGCTTTTGTTTTATCGCGCTTCATATTGGCTAAGAAATGTAGTTCGAATTGTTACCTATTATAAATTGACAATTGTAAAGTTGGTGAGATAGGGGCCAACCGAGTAACCGGGCCAACATAAACATAGACATAATTCGACATCAAAATATACACTGTTTCTATTCTCTATTTTGTTTAAGAAAGCATTTTTGTCCAAGCTGAAACGGTTACCTGGAAGATATCGCTTATTAGGGGGAGATTCGCCTTTGTGTCTTTTTGTATCGCTTTTGTTATTTAACGTGCTTCGTGAAATAATGTGTTTACAGACATACGAATACTACGAATACACACGTATAATCAATGCATAATTTGTCAAAAAAAGGTGTTGTTGGATTCCGAAAGGTGGATTCCACAGCATAATAAAATTAACGTAGTGAAGGCTTATAACAGAAAACAACTCGTATTTTCCTAACTAGAAGTAAATAACGTATTCCGAGAGTAAGCGAAAACAATAGAAAGTTAGAGCAAATTCAAATATCTCATGAATAGTCAACGCGTCCCGTCCGCATAGATACTAATTAATTGTGTTTTATTCTTCTTTGGAAAATATACACGTCCGAGACTTATATTACTCATTACTTTTTACCTATTTCCATGTTGTTAATTTTCCTTTTTGTTTTAATATGACGAGTGTCAAAATACCTACTTACGCAATTATCATGTGGATTAAGAAAGCGGTTAAGTACGAGTAAAGCATTATTATTATAATGTAGGCCTAAAGTCGGTGTAAAACTATTAATTACATCTATCTAGAAACAGAAATAACTTACGATCCTAATACACTTTCGCGCCATAAAGCTGACCGCGGCCATTTTGTGAGAGTCAGAAGCACGAAATGGCGCGGAAGGCGCGCTGTGGGCGCGGGCGGTGCGGCTCGTACTAAGCGTTATTACTCTGCTCCGTACATTGTCGGGTCTTATTGGTTGACTGCTACTATTGGTTGGTACTTACTACTCAACGACATTGTACCTGAGCCTGTATTGTAATTTTTGACTGAAGAAAACATCTCGATCGCGTTTGCGCAATCATCTTAATTACTATAGGCAAATTGGCGCCTCTATCGGCACGTATGAACAACAAACCGAGTTGAGTTGAGTGGTATTTGACACATTATCGTCGATTACACTCTAGGCGTACTGAGCCGAAGACACAAAGGTATGTCCAGTCGGTGCCCTAACATAACTATTCACTTTTATGTAGGTACAGTTAGAATGGAGAAGTGGATACTTACAATGGTAGGGAACGAACCCTACAAGCCAAAACAGGACTAAAGTATCTATCTTTATAGATCGCTACTGTTTGCTTGCATACAATGTCATTATTATGTGGTCGGATACAATAGTACTTTATGCAACTGCTACATAATGAGTGTTTTAAGGCCTAATTATGTAGAGTTGCATACATTACTTTATCTACACACATATTATAAGTACTCTAAGATGGGTTCAGAAGTCGAAGGCATATATCATACCCATACCTGTCATGAATTTGACTGTTTTTTTTAATCATAGACAAACATACCGAGCGGACGTTTCGTAAACTCTGATACTCTGTGGAACGCAATCTGACAAGACGTCAAATGAGAACGTCATCGTATTTAATGCAATTTTAAATATTTTTACTCGGCAATTTTAATAAATAATCGTTGCTTATTATAATATATATAGCTCGATACCCACTCACTGACTCACTGACATGCTGTTTTGAAGAACCTACGATGGGTGAGGTGGAACTGTATACATCATCGTATCCAAAATGCCGCCCCGACCCCAGGAAAAATACGAAATCGACCTGAACGTGGAAAGTAACCTGACTCTGGTAGCGGCTCTCTGCAACGGCTCGACCTACCGAGTTTGCCCGAAACTAAAGTCGCTCAGAACAGCCAGCCAATGGGTGAGCCGGTAAAAATCTTTTCAAAATGGCGAAAACAAGATGGCCGCCATACAAAATTGAAACGCGATTATCTCGCAAACCAATCGAGATTGACGACAGGTGCTCGACCAAATGTCATTCAGGGTGGGAGGGGTAATGTATCGGGATATTTTTTTTTCCAAGATGGCGGATTCAAAATGGCGGCCATTTTCTTTTTTGCTCTGATTCGATTGAAATTTTGCATCCAGGGCTCTTGAGGGCCACTGAATCAAACGCCGTAATTGGTTTTTCGATTTTTCAATTTTCCAAGATGGCCGCCATACGATGGAAAATCTGGCTCACTGACATGCTGTTTTGAAGAACCCATAAAAGGTGGGGTTTAATTCTCTACAACATCGCATCAGAAATGCCGCCTCGACCACTAAAAAAGTATGAAATTGACCTGAATGTGGAAATTGACCTGACACATGGGTAGTTCTCCGCGACGACTTGACCTACCGAGTTTGCCCGGAACTAAAGTCGCTCAGAACAGCCAGCCAATGGGTAAGCCGGTCAAAGTTTTTCAAAATGGCGAAAACAAGATGGCCGCCATACAAAATTGAAAAGCGAATATCTCAGAGGCCAGTCTAGATAGATACAAGGTGCTTGAACTAATGTTGTTCAAAATAGAAAGGGTAATCTAATGAAGCAAATTTTTTTTTCCAAGATGGCGGATTCAAAATGGCGGCGAAATTTTTTTTGATTGATTCGATTGAAATTTTGCATCCAGGGCTCTTAAAGGGTACAATATTCAACGCCATAATTATTTTTTCGAATTCTCAATTTTCCAAGATGGCGGCCATACAATGTTATGTCTGACCTTAGAGGTTGGGTTCGACTCTAAACACCATCCCATCAGAAATGCCGCCACGACCAACAAAAAAATACATAATCGACCTGAACTTGGAAACTGACCCGACACATGAGGTAGCTCTCTGTAACGAGTTGACCTACCGAGTTTGCCCGGAACTAAAGTCGCTCAGAACAGCCAACCAATGGGTGAGCCGGTCAAAGTTTTTTCAAAATGGCGAAAACAAGATGGCCGCCATACAAAATTGATTGTTGGTTAGTTTGGTAGTTTGATAAGTTGATAGTTGGTTAGTTGTTTAGTTTGGTAGTTTGATAGTTGGTTAGTTTGTTAGTTGGTTGGTTGATTGGTTGGTTGGTTAGTTGGTTAGTTTGTTGGTTGGTTGGTTGGTTGGTTGGTTGGTTAGTTTGTTGGTTGGTTGGTTGGTTAGTTGGTTAGTTTGTTAGTTGGTTGGTTGGTTGGTTGGTTAGTTGGTTGGTTGGTTAGTTGGTTGGTTGAATGGTTGATTGGTTGGTTGGTTATTTGGTTGGTTGGTTATTTGGTTAGTTTGTTAGTTGGTTGGTTGATTGGTTGTTGGTTAGTTGGTTAGTTTGTTGGTTGGTTAGTTGGTTGGTTGGTTGGTTGATTGGTTGGTTGGTTATTTAGTTAGTTGGTTTGTTGGTTGGTTGGTTGGTTAGTTGGTTAGTTTGTTAGTTTGTTGGTTGGTTAGTTGGTTAGTTTGATAGTTGGTTAATTGGTTAGTTTGGTAGTTTGATAGTTTGATAGTTGGTTAGTTTGATAGTTTGATACTTGGTTAGTTGATTAGTTTGATAGTTTGATAGTTGGTTAGTTGGTTAGTTTGGTAGTTTGATACTTGGTTAGTTTGGTAGTTTGATAGTTTGATACTTGGTTAGTTTGATTGTTTGATAGTTTGATACTTGGTTAGTTTGTTAGTTGGTTGGTTGATTGGTTGGTTGGTTGGTTGATTGGTTGGTTGGTTGGTTAGTTGGTTAGTTTGTTGGTTGGTTGGTTGGTTGGTTGGTTGGTTGGTTGGTTGGTTGGTTGGTTGGTTGGTTGGTTGGTTGGTTGGTTGGTTGGTTGGTTGGTTGGTTGGTTGGTTGGTTGGTTGGTTGGTTGGTTGTTTGGTTGGTTAGTTGGTTGGTTGGTTAGTTATTTGGTTAGTTGTTTTGTTGGTTGGTTGGTTGGTTGGTTAGTTGGTTAGTTTGTTAGTTTGTTGGTTGGTTAGTTGGTTAGTTTGAAAGTTGGTTAGTTTTGTAGTTTGATAGTTTGATACTTGGTTAGTTGGTTAGTTTGGTAGTTTGATAGTTGGTTAGTTGGTTAGTTTGGTAGTTTGATAGTTTGATACTTGGTTAGTTGGTTAGTTTGGTAGTTTGATAGTTTAATAGTTGGTTAGTTATTAGTTTGATAGTTTGACACTCGGTTAGTTTGATAGTTTGATACTTGGTTAGTTTGGTAGTTGGTTAGTTGGTTAGTTTGGTAGTTTAATAGTTTGATACTTGGTTAGTTGGTTAGTTTGGTAGTTTGATAGTTGGTTAGTTGGTTAGTTTTGTAGTTTGATAGTTGGTTAGTTGGTTAGTTTGATAGTTTGATAGTTTGATACTTGGTTAGTTGTTTAGTTTGGTAGTTTGATAGTTGGTTAGTTTGTTAGTTGGTTGGTTGATTGGTTGGTTGGTTAGTTGGTTAGTTTGTTGGTTGGTTGGTTGGTTGGTTGGTTGGTTAGTTTGTTGGTTGGTTGGTTGGTTAGTTGGTTAGTTTGTTAGTTGGTTGGTTGGTTGGTTGGTTGGTTGGTTGGTTAGTTGGTTAGTTGGTTGGTTGGTTGGTTGATTGGTTGGTTGGTTATTTGGTTAGTTTGTTAGTTGGTTGGTTGATTGGTTGTTGGTTAGTTGGTTAGTTTGTTGGTTGGTTAGTTGGTTGGTTGGTTGATTGATTGGTTGGTTGGTTATTTAGTTAGTTGGTTTGTTGGTTGGTTGGTTGGTTAGTTTGTTAGTATGTTGATTGGTTAGTTTGATAGTTGGTTAATTGGTTAGTTTGGTAGTTTGATAGTTTGATAGTTGGTTAGTTTGATAGTTTGATACTTGGTTAGTTGATTAGTTTGATAGTTTGATAGTTGCTTAGTTGGTTAGTTTGGTAGTTTGATAGTTTGATACTTGGTTAGTTTGATTGTTTGATAGTTTGATACTTGGTTAGTTTGTTAGTTGGTTGGTTGATTGGTTGTTTGGTTGGTTAGTTGGTTGGTTGGTTGATTGGTTGGTTGGTTCGTTAGTTGGTTAGTTTGTTGGTTGGTTGGTTGGTTGGTTGGTTGGTTGGTTGGTTGGTTGGTTGGTTGGTTGGTTGGTTGGTTAGTTGGTTGGTTGGTTGGTTGGTTGGTTAGTTATTTGGTTAGTTGGTTTGTTGGTTGGTTGGTTGGTTGGTTGGTTGGTTAGTTGGTTAGTTTGTTAGTTTGTTAGTTTGTTGGTTGGTTAGTTGGTTAGTTTGAAAGGTTAGTTTGGTAGTTTGATAGTTTGATACTTGGTCAGTTGGTTAGTTTGGTAGTTTGATAGTTTGATAGTTGGTTAGTTTGGTAGTTTGATAGTTTGACACTTGGTTAGTTTGATAGTTTGATACTTGGTTAGTTGGTTAGTTTGGTAGTTTGATAGTTGGTTGGTTGGTTAGTTTGGTAGTTTAATAGTTTGATACTTGGTTAGTTGGTTAGTTTGGTAGTTTGATAGTTGGTTAGTTGGTTAGTTTGGTAGTTTGATAATTGGTTAGTTGGTTAGTTTGGTAGTTTGATAGTTTGATACTTGGTTAGGTGGTTAGTTTGTTGGTTTGATACTTGGTTAGTTGGTTAGTTTGGTAGTTTGATAGTTGGTTAGTTGGTTAGTTTGGTAGTTTGATTGTTGGTTAGTTGGTTAGTTTGGTAGTTTGATTGTTGGTTAGTTGGTTAGTTTGGTAGTTAGATAGTTTGATACTTGGTTAGTTGGTTAGTTTGGTAGTTTGATACTTGGTTAGTTGGTTAGTTTGGTAGTTTGATAGTTGGTTAGTTGGTTAGTTTGGTAGTTTATTAGTTTGATACTTGGTTAGTTGGTTAGTTTGGTAGTTTGATAGTTGGTTAGTTGGTTAGTTTGGTAGTTTGATAGTTGGTTAGTTGGTTAGTTTGGTAGTTTGATAGTTTGATACTTGGTTAGGTGGTTAGTTTGTTGGTTTGATACTTGGTTAGTTGGTTAGTTTGGTAGTTTGATAGTTGGTTAGTTGGTTAGTTTGGTAGTTTGATTGTTGGTTAGTTGGTTAGTTTGGTAGTTTGATAGTTGGTTAGTTGGTTAGTTTGGTAGTTAGATAGTTTGATACTTGGTTAGTTGGTTAGTTTGGTAGTTTGATAGTTGGTTAGTTGGTTAGTTTGGTAGTTTGATAGTTGGTTAGTTGGTTAGTTTGGTAGTTTGATAGTTTGATACTTGGTTAGTTGGTTAGTTCCGTAGTTTGATAGTTGGTTAGTTTGTTAGTTTGGTAGTTTGATAGTTTGTTAGTTGGTTAGTTTGGTAGTTTGGTAGTTTGATAGTTTGATACTTGGTTAGTTGGTTAGTTTGGTAGTTTGATAGTTTGATACTTGGTTAGATGGTTAGTTTGGTAGTTTGATACTTGGTTAGTTGGTTAGTTTGGTAGTTTGATAGTTGGTTAGTTGGTTAGTTTGGTAGTTTGATAGTTTGATACTTGGTTAGTTTGGTAGTTTGATAGTTTGATACTTGGTTAGTTTGTTAGTTTGATACTTGGTTAGTTGGTTAGCTTGGTAGTTTGATAGTTGGTTAGTGGGTTAGTTTGGTAGTTTGATAGTTTGATACTTGGTTAGTTTGGTAGTTTCATAGTTTGATACTTGGTTAGTTGGTTAGTTTGGTAGTTTGATACTTGGTTAGTTGGTTAGTTTGGTAGTTTGATAGTTTGATACTTGGTTAGTTGGTTAGTTTGGTAGTTTGATACTTGGTTGGTTGGTTAGTTGGTTAGTTTGTTGGTTGGTTGGTTGGTTGGTTGGTTGGTTGGTTGGTTTGTTGGTTGGTTGGTTGGTTGGTTGATTGGTTGGTTTGTTATTTGGTTAGTTTGTTAGTTGGTTAGTTTGTTGGTTGGTTGATTGGTTGGTTGGTTGGTTGGTTGGTTGGCTGGTTGGTTATTTGGTTAGTTGGTTTGTTGGTTGGTTGGTTGGTTAGTTGGTTAGTTTGATACTTGGTTAATTGGTTAGTTTGGTAGTTTGATAGTTTGATAGTTGGTTAGTTTCATAGTTTAATACTTGGTTAGTTGGTTAGTTTGGTAGTTTGATAGTTGGTTAGTTGGTTAGTTTGGTAGTTTGATAGTTTGATACTTGGTTAGTTTGACAGTTCGATAGTTGGTTAGTTTGGTAGTTTGATAGTTGGTTAGTTGATTAGTTTGGTAGTTTGATAGTTGGTTAGTTGGTTAGTTTGGTAGTTTGATAGTTTGATACTTGGTTAGTTGGTTAGTTTGGTAGTTTGATACTTGGTTAGTTGGTTAGTTTGGTAGTTTGATACTTGGTTATTTGGTTAGTTTGGTAGTTTGATACTTTGTCAGTTGGTTAGTTTATTAGTTGGTTGGTTGATTGGTTGGTTGGTTAGTTGGTTAGTTTGTTGGTTGGTTGGTTGGTTGGTTGGTTAGTTGGTTGGCTGGTTGATTGGTTGGTTAGTTGATTGGTTATTTGGTTAGTTTGTTAGTTGGTTGGTTGATTGGTTGTTGGTTTGTTGGTTAGTTTGTTGGTTGGTTATTTGGTTAGTTTGTTAGTTGGTTGGTTGGTTGGTTGGTTGGTTGGTTGGTTGGTGTTTTGGTTGGTTGGTTGGTTGGTGTTTTGGTTGGTTGGTTGGTTTGTTTGTTTGTTTGTTTGTTTGTTTGTTGGTTGGTTGGTTGGTTGGTTGGTTGGTTGGTTGGTTGGTGTTTTGGTTGGTTGGTTGGTTTGTTTGTTGGTTGGTTGGTGTGTTAGTTGGTTAGCTGGTTATTTGGTAAGTTGGTTAGTTTGTTAGTTGGTTGGTTGTTTGGTGTTTTGGTTGGTTGGTTGGTTTGTTTGTTGGTTAGTTGGTTGGTTGGTTGGTTGGTGTTTTAGTTGGTTGGTTGGTTTGTGTTTTGGTTGGTTGGTTGGTTTGTTTGTTGGTTGGTTGGTGTGTTAGTTGGTTAGTTGGTTATTTGGTTAGTTGTTTAGTTTGTTAGTTGGTTGGTTGGTTGGTTGGTTGGTGTTTTGGTTGGTTGGTTGGTTTGTTTGTTGGTTGGTTGGTTGGTTGGTTGGTTGGTTGGTTGGTTGGTTAGTTGGTAAGTTGATTAATTTGTTAGTTTGATAGTTTGATACTTGGTTAGTTGCTTAGTTTGATAATTGGTTAGGTTAAGGATATAAAAAAAACATGGTGGCAGGGAACCCTCCGCGGGCCCCTCGGGGCCCGCGGCCCCCACCCAAAATACTAGTTGTTATATAAATCCTAATTAAGCTGTGAAAACGTTATCCCACCGAAAAGTGCTGTATTGAAGTCAATATTTATCAGTGCAAAAGTGACAACCGTCAACGGATCAACGACTGTAATTTGAACAAAATACGCCGACTGATGCAGTTTTAATAACCTGGGGAGTATTGTTATTGATTTAATTATTATCATTATAATACTGTCGATGTACCTTCCGTAGTTTTTACATTCTAAACACTACTACAAAATTAGCACGTACGGTTAAATTCAAATAAGTCATTGACATTGACCCAATCAGCTGTTTGCTCCGGGTATTTCTGTCTTCATATTTTATCCTTATTTATTGTTTATTTTATTAGTTTTCATACATTCGAGTGTTCCTTCCATTTCTTTAACTTATTCTCTTGTAACTAAATATAATATTCCATTGCCTTACTTTTTCTACTTTTCTTATTGGTTTTTATTTTTTATTATTTCCTGACTGCTGACTTCTTTGCTTCCTATGCCGGGTATTCAGCTGCGTTGTGGTTAGTTTCAGATCACTATAATTCTTGAAAACACTTCAGTGACACAGTGAAGAACAATAATTTCAAATATTGACTTCAACCGGTGGCAGGGCCAGAGAGAATTATGGCAAACGTACTAACCCGCAAGGCCACAGCGCGCCAACAGGAAATCAAGCTTAAAGCAACGCTTCAGGAACTAAAACATTATAAAAATTTATGCACACAACTAGAAAAAGAAAGGGAAGACAGCGAGGTGGAGGTGACCAAGGTCGTGGATAAAAACACAGGTCTGAAGAACCAGCTGGCCGAGCTGGACATACAATACCAAGACACCTTCGAGCAGCTGGTTCAACTGCAGGCTAGAGTGGATTCATTTGAAGACTGTTCAGCCCATTACGAACAAGCATTGCAGCGCATTCATAGCTTAGAATGTGAACTAAATCAAGCGCACAGAGATATCGGTATCCTCCAAGCTGAGTGTGAACGTCATCAGGCTGCTGACACGGACAGTCTTTATGAAGAACTGATGGGCAAAAGCTTGTACGAAGACATGCTAGACAGTCCTGGCAGCGGTTCTCCTGCATCACCCCATTCTCAGTCTGTCATTTCTACAATTGATCTGACAAAAGATGACTCAAACACGTCTTGTTATTTCGTAAGTAACAAAAGTCTTAAAAAATACATTAAAATTAAGAAATTCATTAGACGCACAGAAAAAATAATAAAATCAAAACATAGTTTACAAAAAAATATGAACTTAATTAAGGAACGTACTCTCTTGATTAATAAACTTAAGTCAACACAAAATAAATTAAAAACAAGAGACTCTTTATATAACAGCATGTCACAGAGCTTACAAGCTAAAATCAGTAGGTTAGAGGATTCAATTAGAGATATAAGTACAAAATATGAAAGCAGCAAGCGTGAAATCAGCGAGCATGTCAGCGCTGCTACACAGTTGGTAGACTTGTGTCACTATAATGAAGAACGTTTTGATTCTTTTATTAATAAATATGTTTGTACTTGTTCACATGAAACTTCGCCCGCTGAGATAAACCGCGTCGTGCCGGTCGAGCCCCCGTCGCCGGAGCGCCGGCCCGCGCCCGCGACCCCTCCGCCGGCTGCGCGCCCCCGCTCGGCCGCGCCCCCCGCGCCCGCGCCCCCTGTGCCGCCCGCGCCTCCCGCGCCTCGCGCCGTGCCCGCGTCCCCGGCATCCCCGACGCCTGCTGAGCGAGGCCCTCTACCGACTGTAAATGATCTTGCGACTGCACGCGCGGGCCAACCAGCTGCTGCCAGTACTATTATATACTCCGATGAGATCGGCGTGGGCTTCGGTCCCATACTCGGCCATTTCCTGCGACAGAAAGTCGCGAACTACTGCCTACGCGGTGCCAGTCTCCAGCAGCTTGCCGACCGACTGTCGAAAGACGAGTTCGACAATACGACCACCCTGATCGTCATGCTGGGCAACAGTATAGGCGTAAGGAAATCTCACCTTGAAGACTTACTACGAGCTCTGTCAGCCGTTGAGCAGCGTGGTATCCACAAGATTATCTTGTGTGCGTTCCCTTATTCTAGGTCGGTTTCATACAAGCGAAATATTGTAATATCTAAGTGGAATGCCATGTTATACAATGTAACTTCTTATAATAGCAAATACCAATTTTTTGATAGTAATAAATTTATAAAACGTTTTCATCTAAACGAATCACGGCTGTATCTGTCCAAAAAATGTAAATTAGCAACAGCAAAACTACTAGCATATAACATAGAACCTGGGCACGGGTACGCGGCGGACGGCGGCGGCGGCGCCGGCCCCGCCGGCCCCCCCGCGAACGCGCCGCCCGCGGACCGCCAGTCTTTAAACTGATGCGCGAGACAGCGGAGGAGCATAGTTTCATTTTGGTTCATCAAAATATACAAGGCTTCTCCAGCAAAGCAATTGAAATCGGATTATTCCTCGATGCTTTTAATATAGACGTAATGTGTATTACTGAACACTGGCTGAGACAGCATGAGCTGATATCGAACATTCGTAATTATAGGATTGGCAGCTCTTACACTAGAAACTCAGCAATACATGGAGGAACTATGATTATTGTAAAAGATGATTATAAGTGTAAAGAACGGAAAAATGTAGTTCAACTTTCATTAGAACGAGTTATTGAGATTTCGTGTGTTGAATTGGATAATCACATCGTATTATGTGTATACAGGCCACCGTCCTCAGACTTTAGTCTATTCGAGTCCGTGATGGAGGATGCTTTGAAACAAGTTTTTAATAGTAGTAAATATATCATAGTATGTGGAGATTTCAATGTCAATTTACTGGACTCCGAAAATAGAAATTCCGTGAGACTTCTGAACCTTTTTAAATCATTTAACTTGCATCATCTTTTTGAGGAACCGACTAGAGTGACGGCCAACACGGCCACATGTTTAGATAATATTTTTTGCAAGTGTGAAGCTACGAACAAAGAAATTATTAACTGCTTCAGTTCCGATCATAGCGGCCAAAAAGCTGTTTTTAAAATGCCTAAGCAGACGAAGGAGCAATTAATTACTTATAGGCCGGTAACTGACGACCGTATAGGAAGATTTAAGGAAAGTATTATCAATGAGGTTCCTCAACCAAACATGGAGAAGAATGATCCTAACATCTTATATAAGGACCTGACTACTGTAATAAATCGAGAGTTTGGGAACATTTTCAAACTTAAGACTGTCAAGAAAAATGGTAAGAAGGTAAGGTTCAGTGACTGGGCCACGAACGGGATTCACAGGAGTAGGACTAAACTTTATGAACTATATGAAATGAAAAGCTACAATAACGACCCCACATTTAGAGACTATGTTAAAAGATATTCGAAACTATTTAAAAAAGTTTGTGTCGCCGCCAAAGCGGAATACCTTAGTAATAAAGTTAAATCCGCTGATAATAAAGTAAAAGCAGTATGGAACGTAATAAATTCAGAGACAGGTAAATCAAAGCCCCATAATAGCCAATATAAGTTAAAGATAGATGAAAGAATAGTAACTTCAGATTTAGAAGTGGCGAGTGCTTTTGAGGATTTTTTCTCTAATATAGCTATAGATACAACTCGTGACTTAAAGTCATCCACTGCGCTGGCTGGCTCATACTTAAATGTGGTTCAAAAGGATAGTAACTTGAAATTTGATTTTAAACACACAAACTCGGAAGAGATTATAAAAACATTTAAATCTTTGAAAATTAAGAACACAGAGGATCTTTGGGGTATTTCAGTTAAAGTAATGCAATCTGTCATCCATATTGTGGCACCATATCTGGCCATCGTGTTTAACAACTGCGTCGATGAGTGTGTGTTCCCTGACTTAATGAAGTACAGTAAAGTTATTCCTTTATTCAAAGCTGGCAGCTCATCTGAGCCTGGTAACTTTCGACCGGTTTCCGTGCTTCCTGTACTAAGTAAAGTGTTTGAGAAAATTATGCTAAATCAATTGCTTTATCACTTCAATATTAATGAACTATTTCACAGTCAGCAATTTGGGTTTACGAAGGGCCGCTCGACAACGGATGCGGCTGCAAATCTCATGAAGCACATTTATGACGCATGGGAACAATCGCAAGATGCAATAGGAATATTTTGCGACCTCTCCAAGGCATTTGATTGCGTGGAACACGAGACGCTTATCCGCAAACTTGAACACTACGGACTCACAACTAATGCACTGAACCTTGTTATGTCCTATCTCAGTCAGAGAATCCAGAAAGTAGACATACATAGAGTGCAGTCATGTGGATCACTGGTGAAGCTTGGAGTACCACAGGGCTCTATTTTGGGTCCGTTTCTCTTATTGGTGTACATAAATGACTTGCCCCAGCTGCTAGAACACAAATGTGACATAGTACTGTTCGCTGATGATACCTCTCTCATTTTTAAAGTCAACAGGCAACAGGAAGATCAAAGTCACATCAATGAGACTCTAAGAGATGTGCTGAAATGGTTTACTGCAAACAATTTACTATTGAATGCAGCTAAAACGAAATGTATAAAATTTTCGTTGCCTAATGTAAGACAGGTTGACACTACTATCAGATTAAATGGAGAGAAGCTGAACCTCGTGGATGGGACTGTTTTTCTCGGGCTTACCTTAGATCGCAATTTGCAATGGAGCCCACACCTATCTGGTCTTGCTGGTAGATTGAGCTCTGCCGCTTATGCTGTACGAAGAATCCGGCAATTCACCAATGTAGAAACGGCGCGGTTAGTTTACTTCAGTTATTTTCACAGCATTATGTCTTATGGCATCCTAATTTGGGGCAAGGCGGCCGACATAGAGACAATCTTTATCCTGCAGAAGAGGGCGATCCGGTCTATTTACAATCTTGGCTCCCGAGATTCACTTAGAGAACGCTTTAAAGAAATCGACATCCTTACAGTAGCTTCTCAGTATATATATGATGTAATATTGTATACACACAAGAACATCAAATCTTTCAAGAAAGTGTCGGATGTGCATGGTTTCAACACTCGGAATAAGCATAAACTTGCCGTCCCTAAATTTCGTCTACGAAAAGTCAGTAAGTCTTTTTTGGGAAATTGCGTGAGGTTCTACAATAAAGTGCCTGTAGATGCATGGGAATTGCCTCACAATTCATTTAAAAGATACATAAAGACCGCTCTTTTGAAAAAAGCATACTACAAAGTGGATGAATACTTATGTGATGGCACCACCTGGCCAAGGTTGAAAACAGAAGATAATTAGGACATCAATGTGACTTGGCTGCGTCCCGAAGATATTCGTGTATGGTGTCCGGCTCTGTTGCCGTTGTCCGCTGCGTACTAATTGTAATACAATTGACAAAAATAATGTTTTATTTATTTGACATGATGACATGAAATGTATATTTCATAAATTTTTGTTATTTGACATTTGGAGACCATATACATCTCCAGTTTATGTATATGTATTATTATACTTATTATTTGACCGTGGAGGCGTTTTACACCTCTGCTGATTTTAATTTAGTTTAAATTGACCCTAGAGACTATACATCTCTAAGCCATTTAGATTAAGTATTATATTATAGTATTAATTCTGGGACCCTATACATCCCTTTGTAATTTAAATTTTCACAGATATTTGACCTGGAGACCCTATACATCTCCTGCTCAAATAAAACGTGCCAGTAAAGTAAAGTGTTCTGGTTTTGCTGTTTTAATAATTACTTTTTACACTTGTTTCTAAAATGCGGTATTTTTTTTTTTTCTCTCTTAATCTTTTAATGACAGAGTGAGGTTTCTTTGTGTAGTTTGTCTGTGGTTGCGTATTGTAAGAGCTAATGTAACTTGTTTTTAGAAAAAATGACTTTGTGCCAAGTTTCTTGCGGCGCATTCTTCTTGGCAATCATGGTCTTTCCGAAAGCGCTGGTAGACTCAAAAAAATGACGTGTAAAAGAGCATTCAACTGCCTATTTGCTGAATAAAATTTTGAATTTTGAATTTTGAACTGTTTTTTTTTTTATTGTAAAAAAATATATATCACATTATTATTTATACATGTCGGACTGAAGTCGACTTATATACGTGAGTGATCCGTTTTATTTCACTATGATTGTAAATTACATTGGTTTTCAAAATTGAAACATCGAATTCGATATCGAAAAGTCATTACGATATCGAATTCGATGTCGTAATGACTATTACTTTACTGGAGGTGGTGGAGGTGGTGCTGGGGCTGTCGTTTTCGGCGAGAAGGCGACGGCGTACTGAAATGCTGGTCATTTTCTACGGTTTCTGAACTCATTATAGAGGACTTATGATATGTGTGTAGATAATAGTAGTTTATGCAACTGTTACATGATGAGGGGCCTCATATCTTAATATGAGTGTGGTTTTATAAAACGAGGCGAAGCCAAGTTTTATAATAAGATCACACAAGGTGTTTTAAAGTTTAATTATTACACAGTTACATACCTATTTGACCCTTTCTTTTTTGTTGTCATAGGTAGACAAACATACCGAGCTGACGTTTGTTATCGATTTTTTTTTCTGTAAATTGTGTTGGGTTTTGAAGATGTTCGAAGTTTGAAATTCTTAACGACATCGAATTCGGTGTCGAAATGTCATTACTACTCGTCTTAACGTGGTACTGACATTTCGTTACTGCTGTCGAAATGCTGTCATTTTCTACGGTTTCTGAACGCATTACAGAGGACTTATGTATTGTTATGTGTGTAGATAAAAGCTTTTAAAGAGATCCGTTCAAAGAGGCATTTCGGGCAGTCCGCTATTTCACCAACTTTACAATTGTCAGTTTTCAATGACAATTCGGTGTCAAGTGCTGACTTGAAGAGCTTTTGTTTTAGCGCGCTTCATATTGTCAAAGAAATGTAGTTCGAATTATCATATAAAACTGACAATTGTAAAGATGGTGAAATAGGGGCCACTTGTTATCCAGCCATAAGAGAGACGATGAACATTAAGCGAGAACCAATAGCAGTGCGTCTTTTGTTTCAATCCATCAATGCTCACGTTCCGAATTCGAATTGACGTGTACAGAGCCCGTTCAAATTCAAAAGCATTCGAATCGGTTTTAAAGCATCGTAAATTACCAAAGCTGTCAGTGAAATTGTTTTTTGACAGCACGGTTTATGGTCGGTTTTGGCGTTTCACAGTTTTGGTGGTTAGTACCTTTGGATTCTGACAGGCAATATTGCAATTGCGGTTTACCTGTAAGCCTGTAACTATATTCCATTCGGTACAAAGGAAATTTATGTCCATTTAGTCTGAAGTTATTTGAATATGGCAAATGGTTGGCAATTTAATTAGGTGTTTTATACGTACGATTTAGTGGACTGAAATGTAAAGCCATTGAAATACCTAATACGAAACTTTTTTTAGTAACTACGCGTATAAATACATCCTTATTACTTACTTTCGAAAACCCATCTTTAGTTTCAGTTTCTCAAGAAATACTGTTTTCGAGTACACTCAAAGGCCAAAGGTACTTCTTTTCATGTCGCTTAATTAATTAATAATTACGCTCGTAAAGCGCAAATGGGGCACAGATGAATTGAGCCGTTTAGAAGACCTGTTTTGAAAACTCATTTTAAATAAATTGTTTTAGCCTAGAATTTGTTTTAATATTTTAGGAAACGATCTTCGTTACATTCATAATTTACCAAGTATATCGACCACCGAGCTTACCGAGCCTGGCCCAGCAGATTTGCAAATCAGGGTTAAGCCGTAATTTGGTACCTGTGTTTGGATCGGCCGTAAAAACCTTAATAAGTCCACCTTTACTAACGGAGGCTTTTGCGGGGCTTCTGTTAATAAGGTGTGAAGGACAACGTATAAAAATGTAATAAACTTTATTAAGAACCGGGTAATTACCACCTGGGGTATCAGCGAACACATAAAACAGGAAGTACCTAGCTATAGACAATGTGAATGATGCCAAGCTGGTCTGGTTGTACTATTAGCCACATAGTGAATGGTTGTTGTAGTGTTTAGCTTGGGTAATGGCCTCGTGGAGAGTGCCGAAACGCGTCAGCGTGTAGTTTAGTGGTGGTGGTGGTGATAGTTGGGTCTGTGTGGCATGTGTTGATTCGTGTAGCAGTGGAGGTGGAGGTGCTGCATGGAAACATACATTTACCGCACAGATTAACTATTTTTCACTAGTGGTCGCGGGTGAGCAAAGTAATTGTTTTTTAGTTCATAATTGTTTTTAGTTCATAAATATGGACCTCCGCAAAGTGACGCCTGATTCAATAAATTAGTGAATTGTTAGCCGAATAGTGTACCGTTAGCCAAATAGTGAACCGTTGATTAAGTAACGTACCATCAGCCAAATAGTGTACCGTTATCCAAATAGTGTACCGATAACCGAATCGAATACCGTTACCAAAGTAGTGTACTGTTAACCAAATGGTGTACCATTAGCCAAATAGTGTACCGTTATCCGAATTGAGTACCGTAAGCCAAATAGTGTACTGTTAGCCAAATAGTAAATTGTCAGCCAAATAGTGTACCATTAGCTAAATAGTATACAGAAAGTCAAATTGAGTTCTGTTAGCCAAATAGTGTAATGTTAGCCAAATAGTGTACTGTTAGCCAAATAGTGTACTGTTAGCCAAATAGTGTACTGTTAGCCAGATAGTGTACTATTAGCCAAATAGTGTACCGTTAGCCAAATAGTGTACCATTAGCCAAATAGTGTACTGTTAGCAAAATAGTACACCATTAAGCAAATAGTGTGCCGTTAGCCGAATTGAGTACCGTTAGCCAAATAGTGTAGTGTTACCCAAATAATGTACTTTTAGCCGAATAGTGTACCGTTAGCCAAATTGAGTACAGTTATCCAAATAGTGTAGTGTGCTGCTCTTGAAAAATCAAACGCATAGAAGGCTTCGAATTTGTAACACAACACTTTTTGTCAGACGATAAAAAGGCGAGCACAACTTCGTATTAATACAACATGAATAGAATTTTCGCGAGTAAGGATGACAGATTGGCCCTATTAAAGCAATATGGCCGCCAATTTCAACGCACATCTCCCGCGGGGAAATATTACTGACAGGGAAGATGTTGTTTTTCGCGGGATAAACAAGGAGAATTGAATTGTTCCGCTGCGAGCTTGCTGCCGCAACACTGTTCATGTATTGTTAAGCATAATAATTTAGGTATCGGTATCGGATCGGAACGGATTTTAGCTATATTAAATCATGTACACAGTATTTAAAGTCTATAATACCAAGTCGCGCTTAGCCGCTAGACGAGCGTCTTCCGCGACACGTGGTCATAGGCGAAAGTATGATGCGACCACGATGCGACGCGCGATGCGACGGTTCGTATGGCTGGAATTCGACGTCCTGACGCTTATTTCACCAATTTTACAATTGTTAGATTACATTGACAATTCGAAGTACATTTCTTTGCCAATATAAAGCGCGCTGAAAGAAAAGCTCTTCAAGTCAGCAATATAACAATGAATTGTCATTGAAAACTGACGCTTGTAAAGTTGGTGAAATAGTTGGTCAGTTCAGTCCATCATTCTGACGAATAATATCTAAAATATTAATTTTCCATCGGTTTCTCTTCATTCTCTCGTCAAAGTTAGCGAAATAGGGGCCTGCCAGATGCGATTGGCTGTCGCCGCTTCAGTTCGTATCCTTACCGATACGATGGGATACGAGCCGTTGGGTGGAAATCATTTAATGTGAAGGCCCAATAAATGTGAAACTTACAACTACCGTTCAAAGATTATTGAAATATTTAACAGAATGTAAATGTTATTAAAGTCACTCACAGAATTTAAGATGCCTAAAAATACATAAATATACAGTATTGGCGATGGCGTTAGAGTATGACTTAGATGTTAATATTATTCATGTGTGCAAGAGCTATTTGTAATTTGTTTCTAGAAAAATATCTTTGTGCCAAGTTTCTTGCGGCGCATTATTCTTGGCAATCGTGGTCTTTCCAAAAGCGCTAGTAGACTCAAAAATGACGTGCAAAACACCATTTTACCGCCTACTTACAGAAAAAAACTTCTCATTTTGATAAACACATTTTTACCGTTCACTTGAACTCGCCGGCGTCTGTACTCCGTTTATGGCCGCTCAGATCGATCACCCCATAGGTTTCGTTGTGTGGCTAAGAGCCCCACTAGTGGGCAAGATGGCGGCGGTAATGAGGCACAAAGCGCCCGAGCCGGATGCAACCGAGGCGCGGTCCAAGATACGGGCGGCGTCGGGGCGACAACATTGTTATATTTTAAATTTCAAACTGAAACGTATATATACAGAAAGACCTAGCCCCTATTTCACCAACTCTACAAATGTCAGTTGTCAATGACATTCGGAGTCAATAACTGACTTGAAGAGCTTTTGTTTTAGCTCGCTTCATATTGGCAAAGAAATAGGACAATTTGACACCAATTGACCTAGTCCCAAACTGGGCAAAGCCTGTACTATGGGTACTAGACAACGGATAAACATTCTTACATAGATAAATTAAATACATACTTATATACATATTAAACATCCAAGACCCAAGAACAAACATAGTTCGAATTGTCATTGTAAACCGACAATTGTAAAGTTGGTGAAACAGGGGCCAGAAAAATAAATTCTTGAACTGGGGTTCAACCCAGGATCTTCAGAATACCGTGGTGTCGAGCTACCAACTGCGTCATCTGAGCAATCGTCCATATCTCGTACAGAGATTTTACACGGTCAATTACTCGGATCTCTTTGTCTAAATCTATGAAGATTTTGTCATAATGTTGTGTGTGTTTTTGTATAATGTTTGTCATAGTTTTTCTGCGACTAAAACTGAAAATTGACTACGTAGAATAGGTCAGGTTAAGATTAATTGTTTTGTATTTTTTTATGGATATTTGATATTTTCAGTACAATTTCAACTAATGACGAACAACCATTCGATCAAACATTATATTAGGACAATCAATATGTTTTCGTGACAATTATAGACTATTATACTAAATAACAGTTGACATTTAAACTCTGACACAGTTATGAATAATTGACGAAAACCACCCCTGCTTTCGCCTCGTTACAATTTTCCAGAACATTGTGTTATGCTTTCGACTTCTGACTATTACTAAACTTACATTCACCTTATACAATCGTCTCTTTAAATAATTTAAATTTTATTTCGGGTTTATCTTTTCTATAAGTTAACTTACTGTAGTATATTATAGGAGATGCCATTTAACTTCAGAGAGTCGAGCACGAGTTTTCGAATCCTGAGTAACGTTACGGTTATCGTATTGAGATCGAGAAACCTTACACTAAATTTTAGTTCCAAATACGCTCACGGACGGGCGCTGTTCCAAACGTCGTACAAACTAATAACGTTTACTATTCGATTTTACATGACGCAGGTTTCGAATATTCGTACTTGAGCCTCTGTACCTAGCGCAGACACGGTAATATTCTTGGCAACATTCCATAAGCAACTCTTACTGCTAAAGTACAAAGTAGGCGTCGCTTGCGCCGGAAACCTCGACAGTGATACCACAATAATGGCCCAAGTCACAAGTATCAGCGGGACAATACGGCTGCGAATATTGTAAGCGAGCAATGTAATATCGGGCATCAAAGGGTGCGTCGCGATATCAATTTCAGTGCAAAGTTACGACAGAAATCTTGCTTCTAGGTCCAAGTTAAAAGTCGTAGCGGACGAGTTTTTTTTTCTTATCTACGTATCGGTCCCATGATTTTCTTGTTTCAATTTCCGTGGCTTGGTCAGCGTCAAAATTCGCTCATCACTTTTGTACCTTTTCGCTTTACGGCCAGATACAGCGCGTCACACGTGATTGACAAGTGTGTTATTGCGACAAGGTACAAAAGTGATAAGCTGATTAAGTAAGCGATTTCTCAGTTCATTGCACGGTCGAGACGCCTACCGCACTTAGGTTAATTTACAATACCCGCGGTGTATTAGGAAAACACTCACCGCGCCGCCAGTCTCGCGAAGCCGTGACCGCGCCGTCAGTATTCTAGCCGCTATTTCATCAACTTTACAATTGTCACTTTAGAATGACAATTCAGTATCAATTGCTGACTTGAAGAGCTTTTGTTTTAGCGCGCTTCATATTGGCAAGGAAATGTAGTTCTAATTGTCATTGAAAACTGTCATTTTGTAAAGTTAGTGAAATAGGGGTCTCGTTCTCCCGCTGCCGCTCATGATGTGCAGCACCCACAAATCGTTTCACAGCTCAAGTTGCGTCTTTGATACAATCACTTGCGACCGCTGATCGTCTGCTCACAACACAATGCGATCGACTCGACTGTACACTACACTCTTAACACAAAAGGACGTAACTGCCGTGAGTTCCCTCTGCAATTGCGCTCTTTTGTGTTACCTGGGCAGACCGACCGCACTTTGCAATACCTTCGTGCAAGGATATTGAAATACTCATTGGAAACGTCTCAGTCAGGTTTAGTATTTTATTTAAATTCAGCAACCCGAGTACCAACGAATATACGAATCCTGTGTAACGTAACGTTATCGTATCGAAATCGAGAAACTTAAAATTTTAGTTCCAAATACGCTCACGGGCGGTCGCTGTTTCAAACGTCATACAAATTTCTCGATAACGTTACTACTCGATTATGTTACGCAGGATTCGAATATTCGTACTCGGGCCTCAGACGTTAGTTCGCGGAGGTTCATATCTATGACATCGGTTACATGCTCATTCTGGCCCCTATTTCACCAACTTTACAATTGTCAGATTACTTTGACAATTCGAAGTTCATTTCTTTGCCAGAATGAAGCACGCTAAAAGAAAACCTTATTAAGTCAGCAATTGACAATGAATTGTCATTGAAAACTGACAATTGTAAAGTTGGTGAAATAGTTGGTCAGTTCAGTCCATCATTCTGACGAATATTATCTAAAATATTAATTTTCCATCGGTCTCTATTCATTCTCTCGTCATTCTGACCAGAATAATAGACTGAACTGACGCCAGAATGAGCATGTAACCGATGTCATTGAACTAATCCTTAGAAAGCCAGCGGGTTATCCTTTCGAAATCTGCCTACAAAATATTGGCAACTCCACAAGCCATAGTCAGCCATTTAATATTAGCATTTAGGACTTACATGTTCTAGTTAGTATGCCGCAATCGCCGACAGACGACCCGACGTAATCGGATCGGTATCGGACCGGGCCATCCGACGGCCGATATCCGATATCGCTGTATCTGTATGTTTATTTAATGGTTTGCTATTTACTGTATAGCTTATGCCTTGCCCCCGTGAAATATTTCAAAATGGGCTAGTTCCCTATCCCGTGGGAATTTCGAGAAATCCCTCCTTTGGTGGTAAGAAGTAAATGGTAAGAAGGTAAGGTTCAGTGACTGGGCCACGGTCGGGATTCACAGGAGTAGGACTAAACTTTATGAACTGTATGAAATGAAAAGCTACAATAACGACCCCACATTTAGAGACTATGTTAAAAGATATTCGAAACTATTTAAAAAAGTTTGTGTGGCCGCCAAAGCGGAATACCTTAGTAATAAAGTTAAATCCGCTGATAATAAAGTAAAAGCAGTATGGAACATAATAAATTCAGAGACAGGTAAATCAAAGCCCCATAATAGCCAATATAAGTTAAAGATAGATGAAAGAATAGTAACTTCAGATTTAGAAGTGGCGAGTGCTTTTGAGGATTTTTTCTCTAATCTAATATAATAGATACAACTCGTGACTTAAAGTCATCCACTGCGCTGGCTGGCTCATACTTAAATGTGGTTCAAAAGGATAATATCTTGAAATTTGATTTTAAACACACAAACTCGGAAGAGATTATAAAAACATTTAAATCTTTGAAAATTAAGAACACAGAGGATCTTTGGGGTATTTCAGTTAAAGTAATGCAATCTGTCATCCATATTGTGGCACCATATCTGGCCGTCGTGTTTAACAACTGCGTCGATGAGTGTGTGTTCCCTGACTTAATGAAGTACAGTAAAGTTATTCCTTTATTCAAAGCTGGCAGCTCATCTGAGCCTGGTAACTTTCGACCGGTTTCCGTGCTTCCTGTACTAAGTAAAGTGTTTGAGAAAATTATGCTAAATCAATTGCTTTATCACTTCAATATTAATGAACTATTTCACAGTCAGCAATTTGGGTTTACGAAGGGCCGCTCGACAACGGATGCGGCTGCAAATCTCATGAAGCACATTTATGACGCATGGGAACAATCGCAAGATGCAATAGGAATATTTTGCGACCTCTCCAAGGCATTTGATTGCGTGGAACACGAGACGCTTATCCGCAAACTTGAACACTACGGACTCACAACTAATGCACTGAACCTTGTTATGTCCTATCTCAGTCAGAGAATCCAGAAAGTAGACATACATAGAGTGCAGTCATGTGGATCACCGGTGAAGCTTGGAGTACCACAGGGCTCTATTTTGGGTCCGTTTCTCTTCTTGGTGTACATAAATGACTTGCCCCAGCTGCTAGAACACAAATGTGACATAGTACTGTTCGCTGATGATACCTCTCTCATTTTTAAAGTCAACAGGCAACAGGAAGATCAAAGTCACATCAATGAGACTCTAAGAGATGTGCTGAAATGGTTTACTGCAAACAATTTACTATTGAATGCAGCTAAAACGAAATGTATAAAATTTTCGTTGCCTAATGTAAGACAGGTTGACACTACTATCAGATTAAATGGAGAGAAGCTGAACCTCGTGGATGAGACTGTTTTTCTCGGGCTTACCTTAGATCGCAATTTGCAATGGAGCCCACACCTATCTGGTCTTGCTGGTAGATTGAGCTCTGCCGCTTATGCTGTACGAAGAATCCGGCAATTCACCAATGTAGAAACGGCGCGGTTAGTTTACTTCAGTTATTTTCACAGCATTATGTCTTATGGCATCCTAATTTGGGGCAAGGCGGCCGACATAGAGACAATCTTTATCCTGCAGAAGAGGGCGGTCCGGTCTATTTACAATCTTGGCTCCCGAGATTCACTTAGAGAACGCTTGAAAGAAATCGACATCCTTACAGTAGCTTCTCAGTATATATATGATGTAATATTGTATACACACAAGAACATCAAATCTTTCAAGAAAGTGTCGGATGTGCATGGTTTCAACACTCGGAATAAGCATAAACTTGCCGTCCCTAAATTTCGTCTACGAAAAGTCAGTAAGTCTTTTTTGGGAAATTGCGTGAGGTTCTACAATAAAGTGCCTGAAGATGCATGGGAATTGCCTCACAATTCATTTAAAAGATACATAAAGACCGCTCTCTTAAAAAAAGCATACTACAAAGTGGATGAATACTTATGTGATGGCACCACCTGGCCAAGGTTGAAAACAGAAGATAATTAGGACATCAATGTGACTTGGCTGCGTCCCGAAGATATTCGTGTATGGTGTCCGGCTTTGTTGCCGTTGTCCGCTGCGTACTAATTGTAATACAATTGACAAAAATAATGTTTTATTTATTTGACATGATGACATGAAATGTATATTTCATCAATTTTTGTTATTTGACATTTGGAGACCATATACATCTCCAGTTTATGTATATGTATTATTATACTTATTATTTGACCGTGGAGGCGTTTTACACCTCTGCTGATTTTAATTTAGTTTAAATTGACCCTAGAGACTATACATCTCTAAGCCATTTAGATTAAGTATTATATTATAGTATTAATTCTGGAACCCTATACATCCCTTTGTAATTTAAATTTTCACAGATATTTGACCTGGAGACCCTATACATCTCCTGCTCAAATAAAACGTGCCAGTAAAGTAAAGTGTTCTGGTTTTGCTGTTTTAATAATTACTTTTTACACTTGTTTCTAAAATGCGGTATTTTTTTTTCTTTTCTCTCTTAATCTTTTAATGACAGAGTGAGGTTTCTTTGTGTAGTTTGTCTGTGGTTGCGTATTGTAAGAGCTAATGTAACTTGTTTTTAGAAAAAAATACTTTGTGCCAAGTTTCTTGCGGCGCATTCTTCTTGGCAATCATGGTCTTTCCGAAAGCGCTGGTAGACTCAAAAAAATTACGTGTAAAAGAGCATTCAACTGCCTATTTGCTGAATAAAATTTTGAATTTTGAATTTTGAATTTTGAATTTTTGTTCACCTCTAGGATACCTACTCAAGATAACATGTATGCCAAATTTCAAGTCTCTAGGTCCAGTGGTTTAGACTGTGCGTTGTCTGTCAGTCACGGTACTGTTTTATAGGTACCTACGTATATAGAAATGGGTCATCCTCGTAGGACAACATTTTGTTGACACGGGCGCGTCTAAATACATTTTAAAACGCGTATTAGAAAGGCACTCGCGCGCGTATACGCATATGCGTATTTTAAGCATTTACTTACTTACATTATTAGGGTTCCGCACCTAAAAAGGAAAAACGGAACCCTTATAGGATCACTTTGTTGTCCGTCTGTCTGTCTGTCTATCAAGACTCATTTTCTCTGGAACGCGTGGAGGTAGCATGCAGAAATTTATATCGAATAAGTACTCAAGCCTGCATATACTATATACTATACTTATACTTCCAGTTGTCCTAGAAACTTGAAATTTGGTATGAAGGTAGCTCTATAAAATTTTCTCCATTTCATGAACCCATTTAATTACAATTAACACAAAACTGTTACACGTGTCTTTAGGATTATTCCCTTTTATTGGATGAGACCGGTACAATGAATAATTCGCGCCGACTCAAATATTGACGACACGGCGCCGGAGCGGCCTGAAACGGATTCCGGTGTATGCATACATAATTGAATTCGATCTGCGACCCATCCGATTATTAATCCAACAATTTCAATCGTAGTCCAATCGAGTATGTAACAACGGTTGTTTTGTTTGTACATGGTTTTTGTACAGTTGCATATTATTATTCAATTTGAACCACGGATGAAAAGCGGAAAAATCTTTGTACGGAACCCTCGAACGCGAGTCCGACTCGCACTTGTCCGGTTTCGTATATAAAAGTTTTCAAAAGCAAGTAGGTATAAATGAAAATAATCGATTTATTGATTATTTTTGTTTTTATTTTTATGAATCATTCATAGTAGGAAACACAAGGTGGTACGTATTACCGAGGTTGCTGGTTCAAGTCCAGCTGCTTAGCAGATTTTTCTTTGCATTGTCATCGTTAAGTAGGTATAGTTGAAAAGAGATACATTTATTTCACTATCATCTCCAGCCTAATGTACCATCCTGCTGGTGGGCACAAGATTCCACTTATAAAATGTAAGACTTTGGGCTATGGTTCCCACGCGAGTCCAGTGCTGGTTAGAATTTTCGTACACCACTAAATCGCTTCGCAAGGGTGTGATGTCCATCATCAGCTGTCAGCCGAAAGACGTTCACTATTGGACATATACCTCCCACAAGGCTCTCCACTGAGACCTGTCTTGTGCTTTCCGCATCCACCGCGATCCCGCGATCTTTACCAGGTCGTCGCTCCATGTTGGAGGCCTACCGACAGCTCACCTCCCGGTCCGCGGATGCCATTCGAGAACCTTCTGACCCCATCGGCCATCAGTCCGCAATTCTTCGGGCTACGTCAGTAACCTTAGTTCTACTGCTGATATCATCACTTCTAATTCTATCCCGCAGAGAAACCCCGTACATAGCCCTCTCCATCTCCATCGCCCTCTGAGTGACTTTGAGCTTCCTTGTAAGGCCCATCGTTAACGCCCACGTCTTATGCCATTATTCATAAACGTCATTCAAACCTCCATTTTAGTTTAAATAGGTTTTGTCTTCTTCTTACTAACGGAAATGTCAATGTGACAAAAATAGATGAACGAATTTTAACGGCATTTTAGTTAAAATAGGTTTATGGTTAATAGGGTAACATTGTAAAGTCCACAAAGTCTAGAAAATAATTAGTAGTTTCGTTATGTAGAGGTATCTAATTAGACATCCCCTTACCGAAACTTGTCAGCCTTCCAAGCAATCAGCAAACTCAGCTCTAATATCAGTAAGCACATTGCCCGTCATTTAGCTAATCAGCAAGCCAATTATCCTCATTATACATGACATGTATGTATGTAGGTCGCAGTAATTTTGATCACGGCGTCAGCGTTCGCAGCTACTGATATTATTATGACAAGTAATTATATCAAGGTTTATCATTTGGCAATTAACATGGGTTTATTTATTATAGAGGAGCGTCGAAACTTAACTTAACTATGTTATATAATTAATTGAGTTAGAAGTTATTTTTCGGAGGTCCTATAGCCATTAACTATACACAATTATTTTGATCACCAGAAGACCACACGTGAAAAATAGCTACGTCTGTGTGAAAAATTTAATGTTGCCATACAACGCCTCCACCTTCACTGCTACACGAACTAACACATACCACACAGTTCCCAACTATAACCACTACCACTACACTACACGCTGACAAGTTTCGGCAGTCTCTACGAGGCCATTCTCAGAGAAACGAAACAAAATTGAATGTTATCTAATATTGGTTACGACAGGACACGTTGCGGAGAGAAGGCAAGATGGCCGCGGTGCGAACGCAACATAGAGATGTGACTTCCGTGTTGCCAACTGTATAGATTGACAACAGATGGGTAGCATCAATTAAACGAACAGAGGATCGAGCACGACTTTACGAATGCTGCGTATCGTTACGGTTATCGTATCGAGATCGAGAAACATCGTATTAAAGTTTAGTTCCAAATACGCTCACGGTCGGGCGCTGTTCCGAACATCATACAAACTCGACAACGTTTACTATTCGATTTTACGCTACGCAGCATTCGTAAAGTCGTGCTCGACCCTCTGCGCTCGAAGAGGAAGGTCTACGAATCAGTCCGAAACATGTCGGGCTAAACTCGAGTTACCTATATACGTGAGTGATCCGCTTTATTTACCTATACTTAAGTATAGTTCATTAAAACCGTCCTCCAAGCTGTATAAGCAAATTTAAATTTGTAAATGACATAAAAGCGCGAAGGTAAGTAGCCGCCAACAGATTAACGCTGGAATTCTATTAGCGTTGTGCAGCGCATTTGCAATTCCGATGAGACACTGTTTACCTCACGAGTCTTCAGTCGTACTCGCCGCAGACAGCCGGCAATCGCAAGTTGGAGCTGTCACGCAGTGCCAAGTCAAATCAAAATCAAATACTACTTTATGCTACGATTATAAATAGTAATTTAACGATGCGTAGTAAATTTATTTACTATAAGGTAATAAATATCCCAACGCCAGTGCCACGATAGCGCGGTGGGCGCTTTAATCTTAATTTATAGTAATAGAGTTTTGGCAAGCCCTGTTAAATTGGAATGTGAACCTTTAATTTCATATTTTCACATTTGCGTGGTCAAATCACAAGTCTTTTGCTAAAATATTTTCAAATGGGCTTTGAAGCTGTAAGTATAAGAAACTAGTTTAATAAGGCTATTGTCAACTCTTTAAAATATTCAGTTTAATTAAAATTCTGGAAACAATATCAAAATATTCAGCTAGGTAAGTATAAGTTCTTAGAACAAACTGTATAATTTAAATTACTGAATACTTTAAAATGTTGACAAGGTTTTGAAATAGTTTCTTAGGCTGCATCAAAAAATATGTATAAATAATTATTATTGTAAATTTGGACATTTGATTGTGATTTGATAACTCAAATGTGAAATTTAAGGTCAACGTCAAAATGTTTGACACCGTCAGAGATCAAATAATTGAAACGCCCACCACGGAATTCAGGCAGTGTCGGTCGGCCTTAATATTATAGTCAACTAGTAAATAACATTGCCAAGATTTATTAAAATGCTAATTATTTGCACTCTACTAAATTGACGTAATATTTTTACTCCTGCTGTCGTTCAAAACTTCAGTAGGTACCTATTTATTTTTTAATTTGACTTGACACTTATCCACGCTAAACAGCTCAAAACTATCCAGAGATCAAACGTGTATGGGAGCCCGGACATAAATTGTACTCACGGACCAACCACCCTCTGGACACCGCATCTTCTATAATTTACTTGGAAAGTCATTACGAAAAAAGCCGCGGTGAGCGGGCCGGAGTAATGCGTCGTGATTGGTTCATAGCTCGTCATCTCGCTTGTCATCTGGTCGAAAGTGAGCCGCGATTCGAGGGTAGAGAGATTTATATGTGCAAATGAGCATATGCGTTTCGGAAACGTTCGCCCTGACATTTCGTGTCCAGAGGGTGGTTGGTCCGTGATTGTACTTAACATATTCACGCAAAACAACATGGAGTATTGTTCCCGTTTCTATTTATATGCGAGTGCAAGCGTCAAAACAAGCCGGTGGATGTGACAGACAAACGATGAGTGCATTAGCAATTCCGATGCGGCGCCGAGAGCGGCCTCAGACGGATACTTACCGTGCTGCGTCCCGGCGAAACAGTCGGTTGAAATGCTCTAGTAATAGTGTCTAAAGATTCATTGTTAACTATGTAAATATTATCAGAACGTGAAGTACATTGCTTACAGACAACCTAAAATAAACTAAAAAACCGGACAAATGCGAGCCGGACTCGCGCACGAAGGTTCCGTACAAAGATTTTAACGCTTTTCCCCAGTGATTTAAGTAGCCCAGTGTTAGCAGAGCCCTGCTCCTTAGCAAAATGTACGCATTGTGGGGTCATTTATATTGGTCTGTGACATATACAGACAGACATAAAAAATTCTGGGTGGTAGTTCTGTAAGAGCTACCTTCATACCAAATTTGAAGTTTCTAGGACAACACGAAGTACCCTTTAGGTTTTCACAGTACGGCAATTTGTATGGAAACAACCTTTTTAATGACTGTATCTTTTGATTGCGTTGACTTAGAAGTTTGATAAGGCTTCCGTTTTTCCTTTTGAGGTACGGAACCCTAAAAAATATAGACCGATCTAAGAACTACGACTACTGAATATATTATTACGACATAGCCACCGTTGTTTCCACTAACGCTTCCAAAGCATTCTCATCCCATGACGAGCGACCCTCAAACAGTCTGTCCGCCGGCGCCGCCACAATCCTATTGTGTCAACTAGGCCAGGGGACTACTACGAAATTCGAAAATCGAAGTTCGTATCGTATCGTCCCGCTCACTCTCGTATTAAATAATATTAGCGTAAGCGGGACGGCATGATACGAAGTTCTCATTTTGCACTATAGGGCCAGGGGTGCAGCGCTAGGAACTGCGGTGTCTGCGGTAGCTGCTCCTGCAACATTGATGAGCCTCGCCACCGTTCGCGACCCCTGCATCTTTGATGGGACGCCCTGTCTCTCGGCTTTAACAACGAGCTTATTAATAAAGAACAAGGACATACGGTATTCGGTTTCGTTTATTGATATTACTGTGCCCTAAGCACGACTTGTCGAATCCTGCGTTACGTTACGGTTATCGTATCGAGATCGAGAAATCTCATACTAAATTTTAGTTCCAAATACGCTCACGGGCAGGCGCTGTTCCAAACGTCATACAAACTCGTTATAGTTTACTATTCGATTTTACGTGACGCAGGATTCGACAAGTCGTGCTTAGGGCACTGGCTTCTAGTTCACCATTACAATTGTCTGTTTACAATGACAGTTCGATCTACATTTCTCTGACAATATGAAACGCGCTATAACAAAAGCTCTTCAAGTCTGAGCTTTTGTTTTAGCTTTTTTTTTTACTGTCTAGTAGTTGCCACTGACAGTGTCATTGAAAACTGTCACTCTGTGAGCTGTAGACCCCAAAGGACATTTTTCAAAATCGGTCAATTTTTTTTTTCAAAAAACGAATGGATAAAAGCTTTTGTTTAACTGTCGAATCTCCTGATAATCGGTTGATAAATGCAACATGTAGAGAAGAAAAGCCCGACAGACATACGAAAGCATTTTTGGCGAAGTTGAAACGGGAACCATTCACTCGGTCAACAATGACAAAATGTGTTAGTCTTAAGTAAATTATTAGTAAAGTTGGTACTTTGAAAGAAGTCAAACAGATCATCTTTTTAATAAAGTTATACGTTCAAAGTTCAATGTTGGTTTAATGTCTGTAGTTCTGTACTTAACTGTTACAGGCTTTAGTTTAATTTATTTATTTACGATCAGTCGTAATCTGTAATTTGATTTAAATTAATTAATTGAATGTTCAATACTTTATGAGAGGCGAATTAGCATTCGGTTTCACAAACGCGCGCCAACTTTGTCAAACGAACAGTAATCTGTTAAATACTCATTAATATTTAATTACAAAACTCATTAAAGTGGAATAATTATCGAACACTAACAAAACCATTCGATCTGAAACACGCAATCTCACATAGGTGATTTTATGAAGGATTACGTATTGTTATAGTGAAATAAACGGCGCATGTAAGCCGAGTTTAGCCTAACATCATATCGGTCTAATTCTTAATACTTCTTCTGGGAGAGCACGACTCGGCGGCAGTGAATCGTATACTGCAGCTGCTTTGAGCAGCCGCGCAAAGGCCCGAGCACGAATATTGAAACTTACGTAACGTCGTCGTAATCGAGTGTAAAGTCAGGCCGGATCGCTACCACCATCTTAGTCACTAATCCTGCCGCTAAGCAGCAGTACTTGCGCTATCGTGTTCCGATGTGGAGAGTAAGACAGCTGGAGAAATTACGGGCACAACAAGCATTTTATATTTCTATTTTCTTTCCTGCCAGTTGTCAATCAGGAAGGAGATTAACGCATGCTTTGCATTGGTGCGGTTTGACACAGATGGTTGTGGTAATAAAACAATGATAGCTTTGT
The DNA here is from genome assembly GCA_963691665.1 of Clepsis dumicolana. Taxonomy (NCBI): domain Eukaryota; kingdom Metazoa; phylum Arthropoda; class Insecta; order Lepidoptera; family Tortricidae; genus Clepsis; species Clepsis dumicolana. Next base: position 251,482 of record OY829508.1, on the reverse strand, counting down.
GATTGTATGTGAGTAAATGTAATATTGCGATTTTCTTTGTCAGTTGATGCGAATTTATTCATATATCCTACCTATACCTATATATATTTTCTCACTTTCATTATTTGTTTGATTTCGGAAAAGGTAAAGGAACTTGGTCCACGCGGTCTTGTCTTTGATATAGACCGAGGCCATGATTTTTGAACAGACTTTTAATTTTCTACATTTTGTGTTCTAAAGTTTCGTTTGTAATCTTCACTTTGTATATTTGTTTTATATTCCTTTTGTGTATAAATTACTGTAGTAATATAATGTCGGTCTCACATTTTGTATGATGTACTAGATCACCTGGTGGTTCCAACGGAAGACCAGCGCTGGCTGCAAGGCCAGCATCACGCTGAGTTGGGACCAGTTCGTGACAATATTTATTCTGTGTCTTTTGTCCTTGTTACCTCGTTAATGTCACGAATAAATGTTTTCTTTCTTTCTTTCTTTTTCTTTCTTATATTGAGCGCGCGTTGATTTTTGCGATAACCGCAGCGTTAGACGCATGCGATAAATTTTTGCCTTGTTTGTTCAAGGCTGCGTTCATCGCGTAAAACAATGTTTTGTTATTACATCTTAATTATCTTATTAGATTACCTGATGTAAAATGACGTGCGTTTACGTAGCGTTTATTCGCATTAGACATAATGAAAACGGGATATTGACCGCCCCAACCCCCCGCTCCGCCGTTTGCCCGTGATCATAATGCATGTAACTGCATCGAAATATCGGGAGCTCATCAAACCTATAAGGCAATCGCGGTCAATATCTAATGCAATATATATATTATGTCTAATGCAATTAACTGCGAATCATTTAAAACTGTTATTGTTTATTCGCATAAAACAAACCGCGCGCCTTAGTCCTCTAGGTTGACCACTAGTGTTTCCACTAGCTCGTTTGCCTTCCCCTGTCTTAAAATAACCCATAAAGTTCAGGTAGAACATTAAACTACTGGAGATTCCCAACAATTTTCATTAAACCAAAATATTTTAACTCCCGAAGCAATTAATTGGCTTTTAAGGGCAATAAACATTTGGCGCGTCCGTTCACCTGGTTAAATCTACGACTACAAAAACAATTTCATTAAAAAATAACTTCCCGCGAAACGTAAATTGCGCTGAACTAGATTTACTACGAAATTGTCGTCATCATCATCATGACATGTTTGTCAATTCAATGGTGTGTGTGTGAAGTTCCCAATCCACACTGGGCCCGCGTGGGAAGGCCCGTGCCCAACAGCAGTGGGATGAGAAAAGGCTGGTGACGATGATGACACTCATAAACGCTACGTTAAACGCGATGCGCTTGACGCACGTAATTTTACATCAGATAATCTAATTACCAAGTAATGTTTTACGCGGCAAACGCAGCACTGAACAAACAAGGCAAGACATAATGAAATAAACCGGCCAAGTGCGAGTCGGACTCGCACGAGGGTTCCGTAGAAAGATTTTAACGCTTTTCCCCAGTGTTTTAAGAAGTCCAGTGTTAGCAGAGCCCTGCTCCTAAGCAAAATGTACGCAGTGTGGGGTCATTTTATATTGGTCTGTGACATATACAGACAGACATAAAAAATTCTGGGTGGTAGTGCTGTAAGAGCTACCTTCATACCAAATTTCAAGTTTCTAGGACAACTGGAAGTACCCTTTAGGTTTTCAAAGTACGGCAATTTGTATGGAAACGACTTTTTTAATGACTGTATCTTACGATTGCGTTGACTTGGAAGGTTGATTTTTTCACAGCTTCAAGGGACCGCAAGCTTGAGTATTTGATATTAATTTCAGCATGCTACCTCTACGCGTTCCAGAGAAAAAGGGTCTTGACAGACAGACGGACAACAAAGTGATCCTATAAGGGTTCCGTTTTTTCCTTTTGAGGTACGGAACCCTAAAAAACGGATCACGACGGACGCGCGGACGGACGGACGGAGTAGTCGCGCGAGCAGAGCCTCGGCGCGCAGTGTGCGTCTCGCCGCCGCTGGGTCGTGCGCTTCCAGAGGAAGGACTACGAATTAGTCCGAAACATATCTGGCTAAACTCGACTTATATACGTGAGTGATCCGTTTTTATTTCATTATAATTGAGTCTCACGGTAGCTTCATGTTAAAAGAAACAAGACAAGAGTTGATCGCATGCGTCTGACGCCGCGATTTCTGCACCAAACAATCGCACGTCTCATTTAGACACTTCGCGTTATTACAGCACAAGTGAAATATAACGCGGCAACACACTACGGGCAGCAGGAAGCAATTAGGCAGCGGGACGTGTAATGAGTGACGCCGGTACTACCCCCTCCCTCCCCCACTTCGGGGAAAATTACCGTTTATGTGCTCGAAAACCGCTTGGAACCAATCGTGCGCAACGGGGGAACACAAAGGCGGTTTTCAACTTTTTCAATTGAAATTGCTGCAGGGAAAGTATTGGTGGTCGCTTTTGGTGAAAAGTGGGGCTCGTCGGTCTGTGTGTTTCATTAATTGGGTGTAAAAGTTTCGGACTTACAAGGAAAGGTACCCAACTGTCCGGCTCCTATTTGATTTATTTTTATGCATGTTAGACAGCAAATCATCTAGTGTCCAGTAAAACATGTTTAAATATAATCTAACCAACTTAGAAAAGTTGAAAAACCCCCGACATTGTCATTTTAAAGTTCAGAATTTAAAAAACGGGTTAATGAAACTTAGCTAAGAACCATCTCGATAAAACTAGCTTTCGAATAAAAACCGCATCGAAATCGGTCCATACGCTTGCGAGCTACGATGCCACAGATACACAGACACACAGACACACTGATACACAGATACACAGGTCAAACTTATAACACCCCTCTTTTTCGTCGGGGGTTAAAACACGTCTTAATGGTCAGTTTTGTGACGAAATGTATGTGTCAGACATTGACCGTCAGTTTTGTGACGACTGCTAACCATAGTTGACTAATTAATGATTCGCCAAAAACGCCCATTATAGCCAAAGAACCTGACTATGAAGTTTGAGGAGCCGGGTTCGATTCCCGAAGAATGTTTGGTCTCGAGTCTTGGATGTTAATACGTATTAAACTTGAAAGTTATGATTATCCGTTGTCTAGTGCACAACCATTTGCTTTGCCAAGTTTGCAACTAGGTTGGTGTCAATAATTATTTATTTGGTAACAAACGAATTCAAGTTGAAAAAACTGTATCTTGCCTCCACATTATGACAACGTTACAAACTGGTTGGCTAGTAGTTTGCACACTTCGCCAGCCAGTTACAGAGTTTCAGTTAAAACATCCCAGCCAGTTGCTAGCTTATTCCACATCGAATAACACTTAAAAAAACCAGTAAAACATGGGACCGCATTTTAAATTCTCCCGCTGCATAATTTAAAAAGTTGCGTTATTAAAAAAACGGTCCCAGCCGGCCCTTTTGATTAAGAGCATCCATAATTATTTCAAGTGGAGACGTTTAAAGTGATTTATAATGGAAGTCTTCTCTTATCTGCATAACGTCGTCAGCTACTGCTAGTCGTGTTCCGACACTGCAAAGTTTCAGAGAGAACTTTGCGTAAACTTGGTTTACTTTCAAGCGATAAAAATGATGGCCGTTAAAAGTTTGTGCTGCACAATTTCCGGTGCAGCCGTCTCTTTCTAATTAGCTGTGATGTTGATGCTTTAGTGGCTGTGGAAAGCCGGCAATTTTCCACTGCGTTTTGGACGGAGATTAAAATGTTTTCTGCCGTTTTAAAAAAGGTTACAACTATGTTTTTCTTTTTTTCACACATGCATAGTTGCAACAGATCTTGTATGAAGTTAGTTAGTTCCACTTAAATATTACATAATTATATTAAAGTGCCCATCTTTTAGCAATTTACTTACATTATTCAAAAAATATTATAATCGTATTCGGCGTGGAACTTACCTGCAACAGAAGAGCAATTATAAGTTTACAATAAAACGTTAAATAAAAAAGCCGAACAAAAGCGTTGGCTGGTAAAACATGAAAATACCTAAAATAAAATACATATAGCCTGAATGAACCCAAACACTACTATCTGAATGCCACGCGAACAAAGAACTAATTGTAAAATAAAATACAATAACATTTTTAAACTGACCTAGCTTCCCATAACTTATTATTAATCATCCGATTTCTCTCCGTCATCTCATACAAAATAAACAGGTCTGGTAACTATAGTTCTACGTAGATTCGCATCGACAGCAAAAGAGAAATTAATGCTTTCAGGTCATATTGCTTCCAACCAGCAATCGGACTGATGACTTGATAACAATAGTTATTTGTTATACAAGGGTGCAAAGTTGTATTTTACCCGCGAGTGTGGAATTGAAACACAAGCAAGCAAAAGGATTCTATAGTTGAACCACGAGCGAAGCGAGTTGTTCTAAAATAGAATCCTGAGCGTAGCGAGTGTTTCAACACACGAGAAGTAAAATACATTTGCACCCGTGTGTAACACAAAACTTTTCACCTCACTGCAGCGAGGAAAGCGCGACATCCAAAAAAACAGCTCATAAAAATAAATCACAATTTTTTTTACGACGTTATAAACATAAAACTCTTGAAGTTGTGTATTTTTACGTGAGTCGGAGCCGTTGAGAAAAATTTTGTTGATAATGTTGACATTTCAGACGATGCGTTTAGAAATTGCATCGACTCAACTTGTGCGTTCAGAATTATATCATTCAACATCATTATAAAAAAAAAAGAAATATCTCTTATTGAATTTTATTAAATAAAGCAAAATTTGGTATTTTTTATTAAATTCTCAAACCATTTATCATTTATTTAATGATAATTAATATCGAACGAACCATTATTATGAGCGTTTTACGTTTTGTTATCTGTCAAAGGCTACTTAAACACGCTCCAATCCAAGGTCACATTACTTTCCCCACTAGTGGATAAAACGCAATTTTACCCGCTTGTATTAAAGGATAAAACACGGCTTTGGGGCGTGAGGGGAAAAATTATTATCATTTTAAACTACCACTGTTTAATCAAGCTTTCGAGAATACTCGCAAAAATCTGAGCTTGCTACTGAAATTAAAATTATTATTTTGCGGAGTCCCTTGAATCGCCGACTAACGTTTTCACATAACTGATTCATATCATCGCATTTTCATTTAATCCAAGGCTATTTTCTGCTAAAATAGGGTAAAATCAGGATAATTTTACTGTTTCTCGAATGGGGTCCACGGACCGGGAGACAAGCTGTCGGTAGGCCTTCAACAACATGGAGCGACAACCTGGTAAAATTCACGGGACCGCAGTGGATGCGGAAAGCACAAGAACGGTCTGAGTAGAGACACTCGGGGGAGGCCGCCGTACAGCAGTGGATGTCTTTCGGCTGACATGAAGATGATGACGTTTATGAATAATAGGGTTAGATTTCATTGTCAAAACTAACATAGAGTTTTCAAAATTTTCTACAACCGCATTCTGCTCGTTGATTCTAATAACACGGGAATATCGTGGAGATACTCGTAATGTGCAGTTATTGCTGCGCTCTGGCACCACGCGTTGTTTTAACAGCACTATTACCGCAATAACCCGCTGCTGAAATAGGTAATAACTACCGGTACCGGCCAAGTTATAAGCGAAGTAACGCATTATCATAGACATAAAATTAAATAGACGACCGGATGGCCCAGTGGTTAGAAACCCCGACTATGAAGCTTGAGGTCCCGGGTTCGATCCCCGATCGGGGCAGATGTTTGTATAATGAATATGAATGTTTGTTCTCGGGTCTTGGATGTTTAATATATATATAGGCATGTATTTATCTATATAAGCATTTTTATCCGTTGTCTAGTACCCATAGTACAGGCTTTGCCTAGTTTGGGACTAGGTCAATTGGTGTTAATAAAATTGTCCCATGATATTTATTTATTTATTTATAATAGCGTATGAGAACGGGCCCTTCAGTACTCCGGTTTTGTTGCAGATTTTGTGGTTTTAAAATTGGTGCACTAAAATAGAATACCTATCTCAAAAACGGCTGAACCAATTTTGATAAAAACCTAAGCATTTTTTCGTCGGGGTTTTTTTTTTTTGACACTTCAACATAAAATGTAATAAGTATCTCAAAAACTCTGGATTGTTGTATCTGTGTACCTGTGTATCTGTCAATGGCGTCATTAGGTAGCCCCCAAACAGATGGACCGATTTTGATGCGGTTTTTTTTAATCAAAAACTACGTTAATCAAAATGCTTCATAGCTAACTTTCACTAAAATCGATTTACCTGTTTTTGAAATACTGAACTTTGAACTTAAAATGTCGGGGGGTTTTCAGCTTTTCTATGTTGGTTAGGTTAGGTTATCTTTTTTTTTTTTGTTAAGTGATGTGGCATTCAATTAAGAATTGTTGTATTCGTCATCGTGTTGTGTATTCGTCACACCTTTTTTCAATACGGTCTAGTCTCATAACGATAACTGTATTTTTCTTCCCACCACCACACACCAGTCAAACCCTCTTTCCTTGGTCCACCGGGCAGCTCCCGGCGATCTGGTGATAGGAATTAACAGCCACCCGTAAGTGCCATAATCGTCTCCTCTGACCACGACGAACAGCTGCAATTACTGCACGATATCTACATAACAATGGCTAAGCCAAATAACTGTGTTCATTAGTTAGATAGGTCTTTAATTAACCTGTTTTTCATCTGTGTTTAAATCATTCGCTTCTGTCTAATCGTAATAATTATAGACGTGGTTAAATATTTAAAGAGCAACTATTATTAGTGAGGCTCTACGTGGCTTATTGCTTCGTATATTTTACACTCAGAGGCAAAAATTATCGCCCACCCTGTTTTTACTATTTACTGTAAAAGATAGGACAGTTTATTATTTCACAAACATACATTACAATTCAGAAAATACACAATCAGTCAAACAAACCGCCCCGCGTCATTCCAGGCGCAAAGGTGCCTAACACACTTGCCGCATTACCACGCTGAACCGCGATGGACAACCTCTGCACCCGGAGCGAGGGTCAAGACCTCTCTCGCGAAGACGACGCCCCAAGTCTTTGAAAAAAGTTTTGCCTCAGAGCCCCAACAGCCGGTCGTCTCGACCACAAGCGGGACAAGCAAATAATTTGCGAGTGCCGAGCACTTCTCGCGTTTCCTAAAAGCTGCCATTTCAGCAGCCGCTCCCCCGTCCTCGTGGTGCGACCAAGGTGCGAAGAGGCAAAAGTGCAGACGCATGTGGCGTCCCAGAGCAAGCACTTTCCCTTTTGCCAGGGCACTTGTAAAAGTATTATTTATTTAAGTAACAGTTTTTACATTAATCAAGGAAAAAAAGGTTGGCGATTAATTTTGCCTCCGAGTATATCTTAATCTTTGTTTATAAATTTTAAATCTGTTTTTCACTTATATAACAATCATCAAAATGATGACTTTTCCTAACAGTTTGTAATAAGGCTGTCTCCAGCCAGGTCCCTGTTTCACCAACTCTACAAATGTCAGTTGTCAATTACAATTCGGAATCAGTTGCTGACTTGAAGAGCTTTTGTTTTAGCACGCTTCATATTGGCAAAGAAATGTAGTTCGAATTGTCATTGTAAATCGACAATTGTAAAGTTGGTGAAATAGGGGCCAGCCTTGTTTGTCTTTTGCCTCTATTCTAAATTTCATGTTCGCTTTATGTACAATTTCAAAATTCGAATATTTATTTTTTCTTTCGCTCCAGATTTTGTTTGTTTTCAAAATTCAGTCACGACTCAGCTGCCATGCTAAACACACGTGCCTAATAAACTATACTAGCTTCTATATAAACCTCACCTTCAGTTCAGTCATTCAATTAGCATTCTTGTTGTGAATTTTATCAGTCCAGTTACCTACATATTTTTATAATCACCAGTTCTGTCAAACTGCAGGTTCCTACCCTAAAACTCCTAGAAGGCACTAAGTAAGTCCTCCACCACCGTTATTCAGCTTACCTAATACCTTTTATACTTAGTTGTTTTTATACCATTGTTTCAGGTGCCTTCTGTAACTTTATACTTTATACGACGAGGAAGGCAAACGAGCACCACTGCTCACCACTGCTCATAGACACCCGCAACCCCGGAGGGTTTGCAGATGCGTGAAAACCTAGAGAGCTAAGATGAAATGCCTCTTGTGCCCGTAATTACACCGGCTGTCTTCATAACTATCTAAATAAATCTAAATCAACACAATATCCTTTTCAATTCATCTTCTGCTCCTCTTCCTGGTCACATCGTGACAAGTTGACACGGTTTACTCACATCAAAAGCATCAAAACTCAACATGAATTCGTCTAAATACCGTTCAGAAACGTTTCTACATTCCGCGCTCCAAAAACTTTACAATTAATTAACGAAAGCCACTAAGCGAGCGATAAACTTAAATAATTCGACTGAAAGAGGACGCTCACGTTTTTCCCGAATTAAGGAACTCCGGAGTCAAACAACGCCTGGAACTAATTAAAATTATAAATACTAACCAATCTTGACGCCGGTTATTTGATTATGTCAAATCTGACGGAGGCTAGAGCTAGAGGGATAGAGTCGACACTCCACTGACGGATTAACTCTTGAACCCGCAGCTTGAATTTACCAGCAGGAGTATAGTACCTAGGGACAATTGGGGTGGTCTAAAAAAATACCCATGCTTTTTACATTCTTATTGTACAGAAAAGTCATAAGAAACCAATGCCGCTATCTTCTCATATAGATCACTCCTTATTTTTAAATTATTTATTGAAATCATTTAGGCTGATGACGTCAGAGTATTTCAATATTTGTCAGTGGGTGTATGTTGAGACCTTGCTTTAGTCCTATTTTAATCTGTGGTGAATCATCAAACTGTACATTATTAACTGGACAATAACAACCCTATCAAGTTAAAAGTCCAAAACGAATTTAGTAGCATAAAACGCCGGTAAATAGTGATGAATTCTTGTATGTATACTCACGTCAATAAAGTACAATTCGGACCGTTACGTCATACTGTAGTTGTGAATGGCTGTGAAAGGCAATTGAAAATAATACAGGATATTGGCCATAAATTTTAAAACAAAGTTAAATGAAAATGATCACGGTTGTTCGTAGTTATTTCATTAAGTAAACATTTCAGCTTACAAAAAGCTCATTCTGCAAGCCGCAAACTACGGAACAATAAACTAACCACCTAATTAGTCAATTGAACAACCAATCAGCAGCCATTATTATTATATTATATCGTATCGCAATGTTTCTAAGTCGGCAAAACAATGACGCGTCTGCGCCGCCTCTTCGCGGTGCCTAATCCGATTTGCGAGGAATACAATATGGCGTCTGCGCATTGTTCGCCCCGGTTTTAATTGGAAAATTAAACAGCAAGATTGATCGCTTTGCGCTCCCAACCTGGTCTAAATTTAAAATGACGAAATAGTCTCAAAGCGGGGAAGACAGTCGAACTGAAATGAATATTTCAAACGTTGTTTTAAGCACTTTGTCAAAATTATATCGCATTTCGGGTTCGATCCTCGGTCGGGGCAGATGTTTGTATGAGCAAAACGAATGTCAGTTCTTAGGTCTTGGATGTTTAATATATAAGTATGTATTCATCTAAACAAGTTTAGTATCTTTATCCGTTGTCTAGTACCCATAGCTTTGTCTAGTTTGGGACTAGGTCAATTGGTGGCAGTTGTCCCATGACATTTATTTATTTTTGACCGAGCGAGCGAAGTATGTCCGATTCAGTTTGGACAAAAATACTTTTGTATGTCTGTCACAGGGCACATTTCTCAACTAATTCTCGTGTGTGAGCAGGTTCAATAATTATACATATAGGTAGAATTTTCTGTGCCGTTAACTTTTTAGGTTTCCATACCCAAAGGGTAAAACGGGACACTATTACTAAGACTCCGCTGTCCGTCTGTCACCAGGATGTATCTCATGAACCGTGATAGTTAGACAGTTGAAATTTTCACAGATAATGTATTTCTGAGTGGGGCTCACATACAAAACAGACATGATTTTTTTTGCCGTTTTTATAGATAATGGTACGGAACCCTTCGTGCGCGAGTCCGACTAATAAAGTCCGTTTTATTATTCGCAACCTTTTTGGCTGTAATGTTGGTGGCTGAGAGACGCACCGCCGATCATAAAGAAAGCCTCGGTCTTGTGCGGCCGCCTAGAAGATAATTATCACAAACTATAAGCGGGTTCCGCTGCCATCTCCATTGAGGTTTGTGATTAATTTATGTCATTACTCAATACTGAACAGGAGACAATTAAACCACGGCCTCGGTGAACAGTCGATATGAATTAAAACCAATGTAACAACTCTATTGCTATTATAATGAACATGACAACGAATAAATGAAATTGAAATTTGGGCGGGGCACATTGAACTGAAGAACTAATGGCCGATGCGGTCAGAAGGTTTTCGAATGGCTTCCACGGACCGGAGGACCGAAAGATTGTGGGACCGCGGTGGATGCGGAAAGCACAAGACCGGTCTGAGTGGAGATCCTTGGGCGAGGCCGCCGTCCAGCAGTGAACGTCTTTGGGCTGACATGATGATGATAGTTCCTTTAAAACTCATCGGTTGATTCTACATAAACCACCACCATTCAGCGCCTCGCCAACTCCTTCATCGGAACCAAATCCCGATGTGTGCAGATCAGATAGACTCCGGAGTTTAATCTGGCGCGATTAAAAATTTAACAATGGCTCTTATCGTACAAAGGCGAGCCGGGCTAGCGTTATGAATATAGCTGCGATTCAGATTCGAATTAGATGCCGGGAGGTTTGGAGCAGTGATAAGATCGCTGTAGGTGTTTGGGAAATTGAAAACGATTTGGAATTTTGTTGTGAAGCAGTACTTGCAATTGTTTGGGATGGTTAAAATGAAATAACGAATGACGATGAGAGGATGATATTTATTTGCCCATGTAGCTAAACAGAAAGCATAAAGTGATTTCTCAAGGTTTCCCTACAAACTTTATTGCTGGCCCCTATTTCACCATCTTTCGTCAGTTTTATATGACAATTCGAACTACATTTATTTGACAATTATGAAGCGCGCTAAACCAAAAGCTTTTCAAGTCAGCAGTTGACACCGAACTGTCATTGAAAACTGCCAATCGTAAAGTTAGTTCAAGCTAACATTAAAATTCCAATCGTGCATATTTTGTTGATTTGGGGATATTTCAATAAGCATCGTCGCGTTGTTCAAACTCGTTTCGGCAAACGCTGATATAATCTACGGACTCACTATAATTGAAGGATATATAGGCCTTTTTTTTAAAAAACTGAATTTTAGACGCTTTTACCCCATTATGCGTCTTTTTAAAACAACTGTTAAATGATTAGGATTAGGCCTTTGAAACATCATGGAACGTGTTCACAATACAGTATTCTAGAAGGTATTGTTAATACAATAGAAAAAAAAAATACTAAAAACGAAATGAGACACAAAATAGTATAATTGGGGAAAATGCGTCTTCAATTTGTAGACGCATTTATCCAAACCTAAATACCAGATGTTGCAAACATTTTTATTCGATCGAAAAGAGTGAACTAGAATTTTTTCCCCTCTATCAGTGACTCACTTTACGGGCAAAATAAAATATTACTTTTTGTTTTGTTAAATCTAAAGAATAAATCAAATAATTAAGTACTTATGAGTATATCTGAATTTTAAATGTTGCTGAAAAATTAACTAACGCACTTTAGAATTCAGTCATATATTTAACATTCTGTTATTTTTAATCCTTAAATAAAAAAAAACTTGGTAACCTACATTGTACTAAAACTGTTAAAACTACAAATCAAGGAAAAAGTTGTTGACCACTGACATTGGGGCAAATGCGTTGCCCAGACGCAATTACCTCAAAGTTGCTGACGCATTTAGCCCAATTTGAAAATTTAACTCGAAACATTTTACGTGCATATAATTTTAAGAACAAAAATTATAATTCGGGCGCATGAGCCAACTAATACTGATTATATTGAACAAAAAATAATATCAAAAACTTAAAGAAAAGTGAAGATGTAAGTGGATTTTGTTCACTTCCCTCACATACCGCGTTGGTCTGGTGTGACAGTAAATTTCAACATGGCCGATATCTTGAATAAGATTCGCCAAAACGCCCTCTATGTTACGCGCTGTTCTCCAAATAGTTCAGGTCTCTATCACAAGAGGGCGGGAGTTGTTGCAACTTACGTGGTTTGAAAAATAACTCAAATAAACGCAATAGCCCCATAGTCGCCTTTACCCCGGGTGACCTTAACTCAGAACAGAACTTAAAATGACACAAACATTTTTCACCCGGCTTCAGGGAAAGGACACATTGTCATTATTATAAGTCCTCTATAATGCGTTCAGAAACCGAAGGTAATGACCAGCATTTTGACAATAAATTTTACTATCAAGTGGACGGGGAAAAGCTGCGACTGTGGTTTTGGAAGGAATTACCTACCTAACTAGGTACTTATTAAAAAAGGCGTTTGTTTTCATAGCTATTATTAAGGTACCTACATTTAGACTAGCGCATTGTGTTGAAGAGACTTTTTCGCATCGAGGAGCATAAAATTTGCATGATTATGAAAAAGCTGTACGTTCTTCAACAGTAAGTTTCGACGCTTGGTTACTAGTTGCAAAGTGAACCGTAAACTTGTCAAGTCGTCAGACTATTACGTGAATTTACGTAAATAACGGCTATTTCGTATTCGGCAGGAATTCCAATTACGTCTGACCGTCGTCAGCTGCTGTTCAGACTTGACTAGACGTGGCAGCCGGGTTTCTGAATTGATAATGGGCCCATTGTAAAGTTCTATTAAGTTCATAATAGTATACGTTAAAATCGAAATTGCAGACAGGGTTAACTGTATTGCCTTGTCTTTGAAGATTGTGTTTCCAAGCAGTTGGAAAGTTGTGGTCTCTTAGATGCCGAAATATAGTATGACTATTTGGGATTAATTAAATAAGAGGCACTGGTTTCGTTGAAAACAAAATTGTAATGAAAAGTCATACAAAAAACCATAGATAACGTATAATTAAAAATATAGAAGTCAAAATAGGTCCAAAAAGTAAAAAGGTTGTGCAATCTTGCACAGTGACAATGTTATGAAAGCAATTTAGGCCTCAAAGTTACTAAGTTGAATAAGTAAGCGTCAGAAGTAAGAATCAGCATCGCTTATCAGCTAGGCAACGCTGCCAGCCTTTTGGAGACCATGCCACGGGGGCCTTATTAGATTTAATGTCATTACAAATTGCTTTCATTTTGTAAATAAACGCCGTCCCATGAAACTCATTTATTCCAGAATAAAATTCACAGGTTTATAAAGTAGCATCATTTAAAAATTAAACTGAATGCTTATAAATTATAACAGTGGCTCAAGTTTCAGACCTCGCGAACTAATTTCTGAACATTTTAGTTTTGGTTTGCTAAAGGCTAATTACCATCATTCTTTCTATTATTACCCTTGAGCTGCAAAGACTTTACTGCTTCAATTCTAAATCAACAACACAACACTTGTTTACCTCCAAAATAAACCATAAAAGCTGACAATGTTGTTCTCCTGACGGAACTCCTTACATTTTTCCTAATCAGAAAGCACATTATTTTCCACCCGCCATCTGTCACTCACACCGCACAAAGGCTGCGTCTTCTGACAAGCGCTGCGTGCACGCTGCGTACACGCTACGTACTCGTCGCGGGCTTTATCAAAAATGCAGAGACATTGTTGTAGTTTTTTATTTGCGTGGTTTTAAGCGATTGTGAGTGCTGCGGAATTACATTTCTTTGTTTACAAAATGGAATGCAGAATAGCAGTGGATGGCATTATGTGAAGCGGGATTGAAATAAGTGGAGTTTTTAGTGATATAAATAAGAACACAGAGGATTTTTCATTCTCGTAAACACATATATAAATTGTACCTCCTCTTAATTTTTAAACTATAGTTCTAAAAATATTTTAAAAATGACAAAATTAAAAATTTAAAAATTACTTTCAACGAAATGGTTTTTTTTAACATGATCGGATTTACCGTTTTTAAGTTATTGCCGCAAAACTGCGCTGCTCAACAAAAGGACGTAAGTACCATGAACATACGCTCTTTTCATCGGTACTGCATTTCTTTGTAGTAATGGTTACGCAACTTTGCTAAGCCCGCGAATTGAACCCAGATTCTTGACATTTCGTGTTACATGCCGCACCTCTGCTATACCACAAGTAGTATTTGCAGAGGGTCGAGCACGACTTTACGAATGCTGCGTTACGTAAAATCGAATAGTAAACTTTGTCGAGTATATATGACGTTTGGAACAGCGCCCGCCCGTGAGCGTATTTGGAACTAAAATTTAGTATGAGGTTTCTCGATCTCAATACGATAACCGTAACGTTACGCAGCATTCGTAAAGTCGTGCTCGACCCTCAGTCACGTTGAATTAAAAAAAAAAGATTTTTTTATTTCAATAAAAAAATTACAACTACAGCTGAAATTTGCGTTCGGAATGCTGAAAATCAGGGCTAGTGAAATCAGGGTTTGAAAATTCTAAGGGCTAGAGGAGGGGAACCAAATACGGCACCTCCGAAACCTCACAAGCCACGTGGTATTTCGAAGTTGTGACAACGCTTAGTAAATTGAATAAGAGCTTTTGCCTTTAACGTCGTAACGGGAGCTCTTGGAGATTACGCCCTGGACGTAGTTTCATAACAACTTGTAACTTATAGATACAAGCGGAAGCCTCTTTTCAAACGCGAGTTATCCGTTTATTTCAGTATGATTCAGTCTGGCGGTAGTTTCATGACAAAAGTATTTGAATTATTATTATTAAGGTTTTGACGTGAACCTACCGTTTGAATAACCCTATTATTCATAAAGCTATATTAACTAAGATGTCGTTAAAGTTCGTTTGTCCTTTTTTGTCACATTAACATTTCCGTTAGTAAGAAGAAGACGAAACCTATTTTAGCTAATGGAAGCTTGAGTGACGTTTATGAATAAGGCCATTAATCTATACCTATAAAAGAAGACCGTGACTGACTTACTGACTGACAGACAACGCACAGCCTAAACCACTGGACCTAGAGACTTGAAATTTGGCAAACATATACCTTGAGTATCCTAGAGGTGCACTAAGGAGGGATTTTTCGAATTTCCCACGGTATAGGGAACTAGCCCATTTTGAAATATTTCACGGAGGCAAAGCCAAAGTCATTCGATCATAGTGAGTGATCCGTTTTATTTCACTATGATTATACATAGACCGAACAATTGCGATACTTAAGTGGCAGTGGGCAGGGCACATTGCTCGCAGAACTGATGGCCGATGGGGCATGAAGGTTCTCTAATGGCGTCCACGGACCAGGAGACGAGGTGTCGGTAGGCCTCCAACAAGATTTAGCGACGACCTAGTAAAGATTGTGGGACCGCGGTGGATGCGGAAAGCACAACACCAGTCAGAGTAGAGAGCCTGGGGGGAGGCCGCCGTCCAGCAGTGGACGTGTTTCGGCTGACATGATGATGATGATACAAGGTTATCCAGTAACACGACGGGACGGTGTGA
This sequence comes from Clepsis dumicolana, assembly GCA_963691665.1. Lineage (NCBI taxonomy): Eukaryota > Metazoa > Arthropoda > Insecta > Lepidoptera > Tortricidae > Clepsis > Clepsis dumicolana. The sequence continues at coordinate 235,939 of OY829508.1, read as the reverse complement.
GCGGCGGCCAGGCTGTCGTTCGGGACTTTATTAAGAAATATCATGTAATGAAGATAATTTGGAAGCCTTTGACATGTGGCGCAAGAGGGGACGAGGAAAAAGGGATGAAGGACTAATTATGAAAAAATATAGAATGGAATGATACAGGGCGATCGCTGTGGAGTACAGGGGTCACACGACAAAAAAAGAGCCTGGGGAATTCTTTATGAGACATTTTGTTGCCTTGAACATGTTGTGTTCTTCATAGAAAGCAATTATTTTGAAAAAATTGTTAGGAAATCAAATAGAAGTTTAGTGCTCATTTATTTTTTGTTAAATTCAACACTATTGGTTTTATTTGAAGTAATTTAATTGATCATTCATCTATTCATCTACCCTGTAGGAAACTCATAATTATTTCACGATTTCAGCCTACTTAAGCCCCGTTAAAACAGTAAACAAATTCCCGGAAGCAATCGGGAGGTTTCTAAATTCTTATTATTTCCTGCGCAGAGACAATTATTGGGAGCTACGTGCTCGAGGCTGCGCGCAGTGGATCAGACTAGAACAGTAAGGAGAGACTTAATACATGTCATTCGTAATACTTGTAGCGAAATAATATGTGCCCGAGCTTCATAGTTCGAGTCTTATGATTCATAAGTTAGGTATGAATAAACTGGTTAGCAATTATTACCCCTATATCGGCCGATGGAAAGTGTAGACGACGACGTCAAAGTAACTCACTGGGTTCAATGAGACCTCATTATTCCCTTTAGCTTTGAAGAGACCTAGATTGTATCTGTCTGAAAATAGTTTGATATAACTTAGAAAACCAGGGGAAGTTTGTTACAAAAAATGGATGTTGCTCGACGGGAGTTTTCTTTCTCTCAGACAAAAATGAAATAATAACTTATAGAGTACAGTCAAGTCAAAGAAACTGAATTACGTACCGCTACAAATTCAAATTCAAAATTTTATTCAACAAATAGGCAGTTTAGTGCTCTTTTACACGTCATTCTTTTGACTACCAGCGCTTTCGGAAAGACCACGATTGCCAAGAAACTTGACACAAAGTATTTTTTTCTAAAAACAAGATGCATTAGCTATTATAATACATAACCACAGATGAATTACACAAAGAAAACTCACTTTATCATTAGAAAACGCAACGGAACCATTCCGCTACAAATGTTGAGTTGACGTTCCAACACCACTGTCAGAGAAACCATTGTGAAATTAAAACAGCGAAAAGTTGAAACAGAGGTACCTACGCGATTTCCAATGTACACATCATTATTATTATACACGACCGAATAGCCTAGTGGTAAGAGACCCTGACTATGAAGCTTGAGGTCCCGGGTTCGAATCCCGGTCGGGGCAGATGTTTGTATGATGAATATGAATATTCGTTCTCGGGTCTTGGTTGTTTAATATGTATATAAGTATGTATTTATCTATATAAGTATGTTTATCCGTTATCTAGTACCCATAGTACAGGCTTTGCCTAGTTTGGGACTAGGTCAATTGGTGTCAATTTGTCCCATGATATTTTTTTATTTATTATTTGTGTTGTTAGAATTCTGTTCTCAAACTGTGTACTGTGAGCAAGGACTATTCCTACGTCTGCAGCTCGTAGTTACATTATTCATCCGAATCTCCCGAAGAGCGGAAGGTGTCCACGGCAATCCTGCCGGACCGGGACGTGAATCATAGAAGCAACACGGTTTGTGGTATAGGTTGATGTTATTTTTAACCGACTTCAAAAAAAGAGGAGGTTCTACGTTCCACTGCATGTTTTCTTTTTTTTTATGTATGTTCATCGATTACTCCGTCAATTGTAGACCGATTTTCAAAATTCTTTTTTTATTCGAAAGGGTATACTCCTGAGGTGGTCCCACTGTCACCAAATCATGATCTGATGATGGGATCTCAGGGAAATCGAGGGCAACCCTCAAATTTTATAGGCACGTATCATGTGTTTCATATATTTTTTAAGGCTATTCAAGTATTTGCGTCCGGTAGTCATCATCTCATGTTGATGAGCTGATGATGGAAGATACAACTCCTTAACGGTTAGGAGTTGGAGGATAATTCTGAAAATGTTAAATCAATTTTACAATTGCGAAATAAAAAACTTTTAACAAAAAAGTAAAACCGCCTTCAAAAAAAACCTTAGAAAAAAAACGTGAAATAATCCTCTAAAATAATGATAAATAAATAAAATAAAATAAAATGCGCTTATTTCGGACAACAGAAACTAAAGCCTAAAGTTTTATGGCCTAGCACTAAGAAGCAGAAATATGAAGTCGGTGCTTCATTCAAAGAATATTCCGCTCGCACCGCACCGACTTCATATTTCTGCTGCTTGGTGCTAGGCCATAAAACTTTAGGCTTTAGTTTCTATTGTCCGAAATAAACGCATTTTATTTTATTTATTTATCATTATTTTAGAGGATTATTTTACGTTTTTTTTCTAAGGTTTTTTATAGAAATAGGAAGGCCAACATGTAGGTGATTATAATAAAATGCCCCTTCTGCCCGTATTTCTCTAGCTATTTTACTCATCACACCTGAACACTACCAAGGGTCGAACACGAAGTTAACCGAACGTTACCAATAAATTTGTATAACGTCTGGAACAGCGCCCGCCCATGAGCGTATTTGGAACAAAAATTTAGTATGAGGTTTCTCGATTTCGATACGCTAAGGTAACGTTACGTAGGAATCGAAAACTTCGTGCTCTGCCTACCGCAGTACGCGGTTGCCACTTCCCCAACTGTGATCTGATGGGCGGACGATCTGGTAAAGATCGCCAGAGGCCATTGGCTGCGAATAGCACAAGACCGATTCTCTTGGGGAGCCTTAGGGAAGGCCTGTGTCCAGCTGTTGACGTCTTCCAGCTCATATGATGATGGTGATGTCCTGAACATTGGTTCTTTGGTGCTTAGTACATACAGGCCCATAGTTCACCAACTTTACAATTGTCAGTTTCAATGACAATTCGGCGTCAACTGTGACTTGAAGAGCTTTTGTTTTAGCGCGTTTCATATTGTCAAAGAAATGTAAATCGAATTTTCATATGAAACTGACAATCGTTAAGATGGTGAAATAGGGGCTAGGTCTACGGTTACTCGTAATTGTTGGCATTATTAAGCTTTTGAACATTTTTCTTCAGCCCCTAATTTTCTCTTTTTCAATACAATCTTCTTCAACATTTCATTATTTCTATCATTGACTGTCTATTACATTATAAGTAAAATACTTCTTTAGACGCCAAGGTTATAACGTTGGACGTTCAAAATACAACAGACATTTTTCAAACTAAGTCTCACGTCCAAATAACAATTTCATCTTTCCACGTCGCACGCGTCGGATTTATTTGCGTCACAAATATCATTTTGAAAAAGTCGCTGTTTGCTCGTTCCGCAAACAGATGGGATGAAGCTGGAGAGAACAATGCCGCTAGGGGGCGCTCTAGAGCTAAATGGTGATGCTGCAATTGCTGTTAAACGCAGCCATGTCACAATTAAAATGATGATTGATGACAGATATTACTTAATGTAGCTGGACCGGTGAGCATTATCATATGGTCAGACCCCTATTTCACCATCTTTACAATTGTCAGTTTCATATGACAAATCCAACTACATTTCTTTGACAATATGAAGCGCGCTAAAACAAAAGCTCTTCAAGTCAGCAGTTGCCACCGATTTGTCATTAAAAACTGACAATTGTAAAGTTGGTGAAATAGAGTCCAGGTCATGTACCTACCTGCATGTATATAAAACTTGAAGATTGAGATTTCCATTACCTGTTTCCATTCCTTGTTCTGATGTTTTCTTCATTCCAACATGGCAGAGATCGCTCTTTACCAAAAAGGCAGCTTATTGTTACTGGTAATTTTCTGTGTACTTTTTTCTGTTGTGTCATAGAAAACAACTGATTTATAAAACCGATCAAGCGCTTATTTCTTTTTCATCATCATCATCATCATCATCATCATCATATCAGAAGGAAGACATCCACTGCTGCACATAGGCTCCCCAAAGACCGCCACGTCGACCGGGTTTGTGCTTCCCGTATCCAATGACTTCCCGCGATCGTCCGTCCACCTTGCGAGAGGCCACCAAGGTACGCGGTCGCCACTCTAGAACCCTACGGCCGCAACGCCCATCAGTTCTACGAGCAATATGCCCCACTTTTAATAGTTTTTAAAACACGTTCCTTGTGAAAATTAAATGTGATTTAAAATGTCACATAGCTTCTAAAAGTGCAGGCCGTATCTCATTCGTTGTAAACAATCCAGATGCTATTGCAATCGGCAGACTTCGTTCTTGCGTATTTTCATTCGCGACATTCGATATTAAAATACGAAAATGTGTCAAAATGCGAAACAAAATGAGAGATTCCAGCGATGTAGCGAATCCACGGAGCAATTAAGTTGGGAGTTACCTTATTTTGACAACCTCAAACCCTTTCAAAGCCAGAAATATTTCAGAATTTATGGTTCATGGTTCATGGTTGGGATTGTTGTAAGAGAAACGACTCTACTAATGTAAATTACATTTTACCCGTTTATTGGCGTGAATTAATACCCGATGCCAGTTTTTCAGCTGTCAGTAGCAACAGCAGCTAGCAGCTTTCCAGTAGAGTCGTTTCTCTTACAACAATCCCAACCATGAACCATGAACCATAAATTCTGAAATATTTCTGGCTATACTCGACTGACATACTTAAGTGATCCGTTTATTCCACTATGAGTATCACTCTTGTCGATGTAGTTACCTCCAGTTCGTTCTTTCCAATGCGAGTTCTTTCACCTCGTAGGCAAGGCGACCGTATCGTCTTTTTCGTTCTTTTTGATCACGGGAACTAAAAATATCCGTTCCTTATGATTAGGTCAGTAATTGCGTAACTATTTTGACACTCGTCACCGGATTGTAATGTCAGTTTTTGTACGACTGTAACAGCTAGCTGTTTCCGATACCAAATTGTCAGCCCATAAGGCTTTAAGGAGTTGGCCCCCATTTCACCAACTTTACAAATGTCAATTTTCAATGACAATCATTGTCAATTGCTGACCTTTCTTTTAGCGCGCTTCATATTGCCAAAGAAATGTATTTAGTACTTCGAATTGTCAATGTAATCTGACAATATTAAAGTTGGTGAAACAGGGGCCTGCAAGGCGCTTTTTGTCTATCATGAACTTTGACACAGGGAAATCGCCTGCTCCCGTCATAAGTGCTTTGCGACTACACAACATGCGAGAGATGGATACTGCGTCCCTGTCCGTTTTGGAGTGTTGCCAAATCGGTCATTGACCCAGATAGCCTGTAGTACTAGCAGTGGGCACTAATTGCCTCTATAGCGTGCTGTGACACGCCAAACACACTTAGATTAATATATTGCGCGTGCACTGCCATTGCGATAATAATTGTAGGATATTTTCACTGCTTTGTTTTTGTTATTGTGTGGTTTTATTTTCCATGTATGTATACAGTGGGATGAAAGATCCAACATTTGTAATGTTGGGCTTTTCGGTGAAGGAATACTTCTTGAGGAAACTTGCACTCTCCTGCGAAGGAATTTCATGTTGTGTTGTGTTGTTCCGCATCCTCACTGGGCTCGCTCGTTTTGAAAGGAGGCTCGTGACCAGCAGTGGGTCGTAAAAAAGGCTGAACCTTGTCATTCTTTCTTATTTACAAAATAGAGAAGCATCATAATTCATAATGCGATAAAATGATTTCAAATTTTAAGGCAGAGAGACGGACTGAGCCTTAGGATACGAGTTCGAAATTTACCATTTTGTTACAGAAGCCTCAAATCACCTTATTTTATTTACCAGTATCAGTATTTTTATTAATTGACACCTTGGCATGCAGCGGACGTCTATAGGATGTCGTCACAATAGAAAACGTGCTAAAAAGCTGCGTTACTTTCCTTACAGTATTTGAGTTGAAGTTGAAGTGGATTCTTTTTAGATATTCTTTAGTGTCGATACTTTTAGTTTGAGACGTTCAAAGAAGAAGTAAAATTTTACAGCTTTGCAAACTCGAGATCCATTTGCGTCGGACAATGAAATTCGTACGGCAAACAACGAGTTTTTAAGGCCCTCACGTAAAACAATTCGATCCCGGTTATTCTGAAGCTCAAACACTTCAAAAAGGAAAAGTGCTCTTATATCAAGGAAAATTTACAGCGGAATGAATTCCAAAAAAACTCATTGGTCAGTGAGGATGGGAACGAATCTCTCCCGATTGGGCTATTAGGGACTGAATAAATAAAATTCACAATAAATTGGCACAAAATATTGCTCACGGAGTGGGATCGGCGCGTGCGCTGCATCCCGATGAGAACACGTGCTAGTTCTCATAAGGCGGCCGTATTTTTCAAAACATAACGGGCGAATTTATCACCGGCCCGCTGCCGATTCGGCCCTTATTGCTTTAATTAAATTTGCTGAATTAATAACGTTCGAAACGCGCGCTAACGGAACGAGAACTTCTCGAGGAAAACGAGTAATGAAAACCTTTTTTTCCACATTAATTTCCAAAAGTTGTTCATTCGAGACTGAAATCTAATAAATAACGCTCACAATAATTTTAACGAAACGAGTCGTTACGAGTTATTTGCCAAGAATACATCACGAGGAAACGTAGTTTGTCAAGAATCGATGTTCATTGGAACGTCCACGTTGGGACCAAACCTCGTTAGTTAAATTGAAATTTAATAGCATAGGTACTCTCATCAAAAGCTGCTCCTCTATGAACCAGCTCCTCGTTCGAGCTGCAATTTAATTTAGCGCTCCTATAGGATACCCTGTTCGTACGAAACTTCACAACAACTTAAACCACATGAACAAATTAAAACCGTGCGTCGCAACAAAGCGGGGTTTATGCAGGAGGCAGCCAGCGCCATGCGGGCCCTTTGATGCGCCATTCCGTTTAACATCATCCAGCTTTGAGCCTCTTTTGGAGCTTCAGTGATAAGCCAACTCGACGCTGTTTGACGACGAAGGATTACGCTGTGTCTTATTATTTTAATTTATAGCTCCTGGGTTTATGAGCTCGAATGTTTGTTTATTTATTATCTTGGAGTTCGGCAGGGACTTCTCAAATCTTATCCACTTGAAGTCACTTTATTTATACGATAAGGTATTGCAAAATTTATTAGTAATTTTCTGGCCCCTATTTCACCGACTCTACAAATGTCAGTTTACAATAACAATTCGGTGTCATGAAAAGCTTTTGTTTTAGTGCGCTTCATATTGTCAAAGAAATGTAATTCGAATTGTCATAGAAAACTGACGATTGTAAAGATGGTAAAATAGGGGCCTGGTGATATGAATGTCATGGATGAGAATTTTGTTAGCAAGCGAGATTCAAAAATCGACCCCCAGGTAGCAACTTGCATACAATTATTCGTTCACCTTTCTCCAGTTGTACAATTAATCAAGCGACAACCGGGGCAAGGAAATGCGGATTTATGATCCGAATTGAAAAATGGTTTTCACATCCCCGCAGTTCCGGATCGCTGCAAAAGCGCGGATTCGCCTTTCGGACAAATTTACGAGTGGCGAATGGGCTTAGTATAAATCTATCGAGCATTCGAATCTAATCCAGTCAAAGCTCGAATGCAACTAAAGTTGTGTTGACATTTTAATCAGTAATCTCATCATCATCAACATCATGCCAGCTGAAAGACGTCCACTGCTGGACATAGGCCTCCCCCGCGGCTCACCACTCAGACCGGTCTTGTGCTTTCCGCATCCACCGCGGTCCTGCGATCTTTACCAGGTCGTTGCTTCATCTTGTCATCAATGAGTAATCTAACAATATTCAATTTGTGAATGAGATCAGAAGCTAGCCTAGAGCTTGGCTAGCTAAGAGCTATTGTAACTTTTTTTTAGAAAAAAATACTTTATGCCGAATTATGCTTTCCGCAACCACCGCGGTCCCGCGATCTTCACCAGGTCGTCGCTCCATCTTGTCGTCGGCATTCGAGAACCTTTAATTATAACTCGTAGCAACACAAAGTTGACGAGCAGGGTTTAAAATTATTGGAATGAACGTGTCCACCATTAGGACATTTAGCTTATGTGACAAGTATACTGAAAACACCGACTAGAATGTTTGGGCATACCGTATGCATGCTGCGGGCATGTTATTTGCATGTGTTTGTGCACCGCTGCCGACTGATGGAATGATAACAGAGTCCTCTGATAACAGCACCTGTGACGCGGTGTCGGCGAATTGTTGGACCACTCGGGGACCAATTAGGTCATTACTAAATGACATAGAAGGATACGCAAAATGAAAAAACAGGCCCCTATTTCAGCAACTTTACAATTAATTTATTGAATCAGGCTTTACTTTGCGGAGGTCCATATTTATGAACTAAAAAACAATTACTTTGCTCACCCGCGACCACAACGCGCGGTCGCGGTGGTGGTCGCGGGTGAGCAAAGTAATTGTTTTTTTAGTTCATAACTTTACAATTGTCAGTTTTCAATGTCAATTCGGTGTCAAATGCTGACTTGAAGAGCTTTTGTTTAAGCGCGCTTCATATTGTCAAAGAAATTTAGTTCGAATTGTCATATAAAATTGTCAATTGTTAAGATGGTGAAATAAGGGCGTGGTCGTCGGTCCAACGCATCGGTTAATTTATTAATAGTGAATAAATCTTAATAATATTCGGAAATGATAGCCGAGGTTTCAAATTACATTTCCTTTCGGCGAACTTCGTGAAAGCTGCACAAAAAGAAAGTCAATTTATGTAAATAAGAATGTTCCTTTTCAGCGCTGGGGTGGAGGTATTCTTATCGCTATGGGGACTATTACGGGATCCTATCGGCTGATCTCCGGCTCACGGCTAATGCGTCGGCCAGTTTTATGCGGCCGTAGGTACGCTACGTGACACTGTTGGTAGTTCGCAGAGGTCAGCAATACCCAGCATTGTCCTCGACGGGAAAGTAGTGCGATAATTTTTTTAACGAAAAGATCGCCTTATTAAAAATACATAAAATAATCCTCTGAAGCCACCAGTTTTGTGAGCTAGCACAAATATGAATATCGAATTCATATTTTGTGCTAGGCCATAAAACTTACAGGCTTCGTTTATATGTTTTACTTTTTAGAAAAGAAACTATCAAACTCGTTTATTTTATTTTTGATAACATTTTATAAAAGACCACCGCTGGAGTACATTCTTTCAAACAAAATCTGTTTATATTGGCGGAGTAATCGCGTAACAAACATTAAAAAAAAACACAATCGAATGAGAACATCCACCTTTTTTGAAGTCGTTTAAACAATATTCATAACCACAATAAAAACCAGAAGAAGCCAGTGACATAGGTTTATGCAATTATAAAGAAATTGCAGCAAATATTTTTTTAGAAACAAAGGCTTTCGCAGAAGCATTCAACATCGGTCGAAATACATTCACTATTATTGGACGTAGGTCTTATTCAAAAAGCCTCTCAGCTGTCACTGAAATAACGCGAGGATTACGTACGAACAAATTAAATGCATTTCGAGCTTTGACATTGCGAGTGACGAGTAACAGTGACGAGGTTAAAAAACAAATGCATCGTGCGTCCGAGCGGGGGCTGGTTTGTGCCGGGCACAAAGGCTCGGGGCACATGCCTGACACGGATCTTGTGCTCGTCGGCGACTGCACGAAAACGATGGCCCCAAGAGAATGATATTGGAAAACCCATAGACATTATATTATAGAGTATGGACGGGCCCTTCGATACTTCGTTTTTGTGTCCAATTCAGTGATACTAACCAGTACAAAGTAGTCTCAGACATAAATATGAGCCGCGAACACGTCCGCACGGACACCGCCGGCCGCGCACCGCTCCAGCAGGCGGGTTCGGCAACACCGTTCCTATTTCAAAATGTTTTAATGTTTTAATGTTTATTTGGGCACAAACGGTACAATTAAACTTATATCTAATAAATTTATATCTAACATTAACAAATAAAGATGCCACTGTTACTTAGTAGTATGTTGCAAGGGACATATCCTGACGTTTATATTAATGGGAAAACCGGAATGACGTTGGAAACATTTTGTGTTCATATTCTTTCGCTTTAAATCAGTTCAAAACAGTTTCTATATACCTATAAAACAATACTGACTGACTGACTGACTGGCTAACTGACTGACAGACAACGCACAGCCTAAACCACTGGACCTAGAGACAACATAATATGACCCTCATTGCACTCTAGTATTGGCAAGTCAATCGTATTTGTCCATTATGAATATTCTCTACAATATTCTCGCGAAATGTTTTTGGTTTTGCAAAATTATTTTTATAGGGTTACGGAAATAAAATTTTATTTTACAATAGCCTTTGTGAAACGTTTGTGTGCACTGAAGCACGCACTGCCGAAATAATTGGTTATTATCACGGCGCGGCTAAATCAAGCCTTTTACACCGAAACACTAGGGTATAAATTGGTTGTGTGACCTACATAATATAGTTCCCTTTAAAATCGGTTTACGTTTCGATGTAGATGTTGAGGTGTAGAGTGATGATGTTGATCCAGGGGAGAACCAATCTCTTTATAGCCCCCAAGGTAACATTTCAGAACAGAAACGGACTACGTGGCTTTGTTTTGTTAACAAATTTGACCGAAACTTCTCTTCGCATTACCATGTTGGCTCTGTACCTAACTATTATGCAATAAAGTAATCCATGAAACGCTTATTCGGCCATGTGAATATTATTCCTACCAATCTGAATTATGCGAAGCGAGTCTGCCAAACGGTATTATTCGATTCGAAATTACAAGAACGCATTTTATGCACGATGAATCGTCTCCCGTAAGAAATAACTATAGTTAAACGCCATCACGGGAAGAGCCATTACCAATTTTATGACCTTGAAACACCTACTGAAAAAAAGTCGAAGTCGTTGAAAGTGAAATTGAACGACAATTTCAAGTGAACTAATCTTATCCAACGACCTATTCGCGCGAGTACCATCACCAATAACCATTTCGATAAGCTGCTTAGTTTGAAAACCTTCCTTAAAATAATTCCGACAGCCATGCATCTCTCCGCATAAGCCCGTCCCAGCCTACTTCGCGCCACCGGCGGTGTAACAAACGATTTCCTAATCCATTTCGGGTGTTGGCTACTAACCGTAGTGCTGTGATCATCTTAGCCACGCAATGAAAAGAGAACTCCCTCGCCTCGTCATCATGGCCGAGCCGTAATGCCTTGATGTCCGATTCTAGCTCTCAAAGGGCTTAACCCTTCCGGTCCGAAGCCGGCGCCGGGGTCGGCGTTACGGCTGTTTTGTCCGGCAAATGGAGTTAACGTGAGCTGGCTGTCTGTTAGTGTCTTATGGGTTCAAATAAAAAGCCGTGATAGCCTAGTGGTTTGACATATGGTCTCTCAAGCAGACGTGTGTGTTTTTCGGAATTCGTCATTGTGCGAAATTACGTTTCTGTAATTTATCATGGGCTTTTCGGTGAAGGAAACCTGGACACTCCTGCGAAGCAATTCAATAGTGTGTGTGAAGTTCTCAATCCCCACTGGATGTGCGTAAGAACTATAGACCAGGCCTTCTTATTCTGTTAGGAGGCCTGTACCCAACAATGGGACGTATAAAAAAAGGCTGCTGGTGATGATGATGATGATGGTACTGATGATCACTTCACGATGATGATTCAAATCACGATTTTGTAATGGATCGGCAGAATGATGAGTGAAGAGAGCTATTAGGTTGCTAAAGTTTATAATGGCCATCTCATTTAAAAACGTTTCAAGTCAGCAATTTACACCGAAATTGTAAATTGTCACTTGTAAAGTTGATGAAATAGGGGCCTAGTGTTGTAGATATCTGTAGTGGTGATCACTAGAATATACTGTGTGTACCTACAAGTACGCACGTAGCTTCGGCTTCTTGCACAAATGGCTGCAACAGCTAAGAGGCTGTGATCGAGAACAATGGCTCGCCCGGCCTGCGATGGAGCGTGTGCTCACAACACGGGCATACGTCTTTATAGCCTACTGCTAAACTTGAATGTACCTGGAATGAAGTCAGTATAGAGTTGAAGTGAGGCGCACAGACACTAACGGGAACGTGGGAGCAGGACCAACACCCCATGGCCTGAAGATCTCCACATAGGTACACATTTAAGTTTGAAGCGTACTGGTATTTATGGCTGATTCAGTATTGATGTGTCTAACTGATAATCTATAAGTGTGCATGATGTTCTATAGAAATAGTAATTTGAAAATCATCAACGTAACAGTTCCGAGAAAATACTAAAGTTTCCTCGAAAGGAATCAAATAATTTATGTAAAGATCGCAATAATCCAACGTGGCTTGACGTTATTTTAATTTTTCAGTATGTATAAACTAAGTCAAATGAAAAGTTATAAAACGATTCTTAACACAAGCAATCTTTCTTGAGAGTCCGTAACTTAAGGAAGGTAAACGAGCAAGTGGGTCACCTAATGGTAAATGATCACCACTGCCCATAGACACCCGCAACCCCTGGGCTTGTAGATGCGCTCGGCAATGGATGGGGATTTTAGCAATTGGTTATGCCGTATATCTACGATTGTGGTAGGTACCTTTCAGTTATTAAAGTTGTTGTTGGCAACATAGTTTCATTATTTCCTCCATCGTCTCGTTGTAGTGACGTACCATGTTCAGCAATGGAACCTCGTCATTAATAGCGGTTGATGTCGCGTGCACTCCTTACACAGAGCTACGGCCATTGCGGGTCGTTCCTCTGCCTACCCGCAATTTGGCGAGTGGCAATTGTTCCACGCGGAGACGGAAATATTCGGGGGCTGTGAGGGGAATAAGCCTAAACTTGATGTGGAGGTACCCTACACGATTCAGTGTAATAAATTGGCCAAGCGACGAAGTGTGTGAAAGCATCTCAGTTTCAACTTGAACCAAAAATTCTTTCAGTCCTCTACAGGTCGCATTTTATTAACCAATTCTAGTGAAATTTTGTGATCTGCTTTGATAATTATATTCTATATAATTATTTTGTCGGTATTTGATGGAGCGACGACCTGATAAAGATTGCGGTATCGCGGTGGATGCGAAAAGCACTAGACCGGTCTGAGTGGAGAACCTTGGGGGAGGCCTATTATGTAGAGCAATGAACGTCTTTTGGCTGACATGATTTGGTCGATTAGTTTTTTTGAAAACGAGGTCGTGAGGTCTACAGCACAAAGACCCACTAGTGACTCCATCTTCGTCGTGCGAGGGTAAAAGTTCCGCTTGAAGCGGACAGTGCTAGGCTGCCAACCGTCAACGTGGTGAGGATGGAAGGATAGAGACGGTTTCGCGAAATGCGGTATAAGTGTACGCAAAATAGCTGCTGACGGAGACATTGCTATAAAAACTACCTGGTAACGCGTGGTCTTCCTCCAAAAGATGTTTGTAAAAATGTTATGTAAGACCCTTATCCCTATTATTGTCCATAATGATCGAGAGTCATAGTTAAGTTACCTCAATGGAATAACTATTCCTCGTTACCTCACAACTCCTCAAAATTCAAATCACAACTACCACATCACACACTACTCAGTACTGCAAGTTTACAATACAAACACTTAAACTCGTGAACTCGATCGGCAACTACCGAACTATTGCGAACCGCGCTGACAGCGGGTGTAAATCGCGGGTAATCTCGCCGATGGCGGTGAGGGTAATGTTTAAGTAAAGTTGTACTCTTGTCGTCTGTGATGAGAGGAAGCGGAGTTGAGCCTCAGAATGTGTATTCTGAGGCTCAACCCCAGGCAAACCAGACCAGAACCAGAACCCGCGAGCGCGCCTAAAAGTGAGGCAACTAAAACTACTCTTAAATAGAGAGTAGTTTGACATAGCCATCTCCGAGCACGCAGCGAATCGTGACGTGTTACGTGTTGTACGAATGACATAACGAATTAATCCCTTCTCGTGACGTTCTTTTACATGCAGAAATGCTGTTGGGCTTATAAAAAACAGAATTTGATTAAATTTCAAGTACAAACGCGTAGCGAAGACAATAAATATAAACTCACTCCGTGGCGTGCTATTATGACTGAACGCGCCTTCTAGTTTATTCTGTATTCTGAGGGTTGAGCGTCCACTGTCAAGGTTTCTTCAGGACAGATCGCCTCTACTGCCAATCGCGGATAATCGTCCCAAAAGTGGCTGTATGTGTAATGTCTAATTGGTAGGAGGTGACCGGTAGCGGAGACTAGCGTTCGGTGTTGAGGTTTCTTAGAAATAGATCATCTACATAACCAGACTGGTTGTGCTAATATTTTTAAGGGTGTCACTTTTGTGAAACTACTATCAGTTAAGGAACAATTTCAAACGACTACGTTTAAATTGTTTCTAATAAACGACTGAAATTTTAAACGTAAATGACAACGTAAGTCTAGAAAATAGCCGTAGGTAGTCTTGATACTTAAGATGTTGGTAGGGCAATGATGGCGATAGTTAAAGGTAAACGTCTGAACATTGTTCGATTATTATCGTTCCAAATGATACTTGTAGCACTCTCTTACCCTTCAAACTGGCCGCAAATAGTTCCCTTCACACACCGGTCAATAACCAATTGTGTAAAGGCCACACACCAATACCCGGCAACGTAGCTTTGCAACACTTCAAGATCGCTCTTCGGGGACGCATCACCGTTACGCTCGCTGGCATAATTCCGGCTATTGACCCCACGAGAGAACCCCGGAGGTTGCCTCTGTTGTTACACTCTCGCGCGAGGCGAGGCGAGACAAGAAGAAAGGGGTCGAGTACGAGTTTTCGAATCCTGCGTAACGTTACGGTCATCGTATCGAGATCGAGAAACCTCATAAATTTTACTTCCAAATACGCTCACGGGCGGGCGCTGTTCTACACGTCATAAAAACTCGACAACGTTTAGTACTATTTGTTTTTACGTGACGCAGCTTTCGAATATTCTTACTTGGCCCTGAGAACGGTCTTGTAACTCTTGAAACACGCGTTAGTGACATCGCGAAAGCAACGCTCTGAAAGAGTAGCAGGTAATTCTACGATACTGTCGCGACATAATTAAAGCTTGCTTCAAAAGCCATTACATTATTTATTTGAAGTTTTCAGCGCTTAGGTCATGTGTCGCTGGTTATGCTGCGTAAAAATTTGGTCTGCGTAAAACAGCACGACTTGTCGAATCCTGCGTCACGTAAAATCGAATAGTAAACTATAACGAGTTTGTATGACGTTTGGAACAGCGCCCGCCCGTGAGCGTATTTGGAACAAAAATTTAGTATGAGATTTCTCGATCTCGATACGATAACCGTAACGTAACGCAGGATTCGACAAGTCGTGCTTAGGGCACAGTCTGTCGGATATATGTCGAGGCGACATTGACACCACTTGATTGGTGCTTCGTTAAAAAGTTTTCTTTTACAGGGGCTTGCGGCGGAAGCAGTTTTTGACCCCAAGTCAAAGTACCTTAACGTCCAAAGTCAAAGTGCTCTTAACATTCATTTGAGGTGAGGACGAAGCGAAAGACGAGACAGAGTGTAAATTTTATTAAAGTTAGAATATTACAAACCAAAACTCGCTTATTTACGGATGTTTTGTTTGGTTGAGGGTAAGTAATTAATAGTTTGTTTCGGGTCAGGTAGCTTCTGAATTAAGTGCTATATACCTTTCCGGCGATAGAGTAATACAGATAAGGGCTAATCAATTTTTGTTACAGGTGTACCATTAATATGTACATAAGAATTTTAACTAAGTACATATGCGAGTACATAATTATAGCTTCTTCAACCCTTCGTTATCTGTCTTGATACTTCAGTGTCAAGTAAATCGGTTCAACTGTTCAAAAGCTACAGTACCACTGACAGACACACGGACACACAAAGCGGTCAAACTTGTAATACCCCACTTTTGACGTCGGGGGTTAAAAAGACAGACTAATCTATCATAAATGCCACCCGTTAACCTCACTTTGGTAACCTGTATCATCATCATCATCATGTCAGCCGAGAGAGGTCCACTGCTGGACATAGGCCTCCCTCAAGGCTCTCCACTCTGACCGGTCTTGTGCTTTCCGCATCCACCGCGGTCCTATGATCTTTACTAGATCTTCGCTCCATCTTGTTGGAGGCCTACCGACAGCTCGTCTCCCGGTCCGTAGACGCCATTCGAGAACCTTCTGACCCCATCGGCCATCAGTTCTGCGAGCAATGTGCCCCGCCTACTGCCTCTAACCTAACCTGTGTAACGATATCTAAAGTCACCTTTCTGGAAGAGAGATGGAACGAGGCACGGCATGCCATGAAGGGCTTACCGGTTTACCGGTTTTAAGAAGTTCGCGTTGTAATCTAAGAGTAAGCCGGCGAGTAGCTGCAAAGCTGCGCATTAGTAGCCTCGTCACGGCGCCGGGATTTATAATTAATCCTCGCCCACGCTGGCGATTGAATTACAAACTATTGTCAAACTAGTCTTAAATCCTGCGGCTGCCAACTTAGGAAATCCATTAAGGACTGTGCAATATGAATCCGAACGCCTGTCTGGTCGAAGTTGAAATGCATTGGAGAAAAGATACGTGTTACTACAGTGCAATTCAATAGGACGTGTTTTTAAACCCCGATGCAAAAAGAGGGGTGTTGTAAGTTTGACCTGTGTATCTGCGTAGATATCAGTCCGTGGCATCGTAGCTCCTAAAGGGATGAACGGATTTGAACGCAGCAGCTTTTTTTAATCGAAAGCTACTTTAATCGAAATGGTTCTTAGGTAAGTTTCATAAAAATTGGCTTTTGTCAAGTTCAGATACCAAATGTGAGAGCCTATTGATGTCTTCAGTATGGCCAAATTCTGGGAACCCAAATTCGGGAGCCCGTTGATAGCTTGGAAAATGAATGTAAACTGACAAAAATGTGTTTCTATGTCGTAGTTTATTTTATTTTTTACATTATACTGTCAAAATGCAGAAGAGACGGGTTGTACTTTTGAAGACTTGTTTCTATCGAGATCATAATATTGAGAATCGTGGCTGGAAGAGAAATTATAAAGCCGAGTTTAGGCCTGCAAGGAAAATCATGCAAGTTGTAATACAATGCGAGGCCGTAATTTTAACGAGTCTGGGGTGGGCGATAGGACGCCGCAATGTATTAATTGTAACTCGGCTAACTTTATAGAGAATGATTTTGGCACTGAAGATACATTAACCATCAGTTACGTCAGTTTTGTAATGATAATAATAATGATAACAAAGTTAGAACATTACATACTACATAATGAGGTCTGGTTAAAACATACATATTCAGTACGCGCGCTCCCATAGGAAGGACTATGAATTAGTCTGAAACATGTCAGCTAACCTTGATTTATATACGTGAGTGATTACTGTACTTCATTATGCTTCACACACACACCATTAAATTTCTTCGCAAATGTGTGCATGTTTCCTTACGATGTTTCCCTTCACCGAAAAGCTCATAATAAATTACATGCAAATGTAAATTCGCACACAAACTCCGAAAATCTCACAGGTGTGAGTCCAAGTTCAAACCGGCGACCTACCTATCTGAGTATAAAACAAACGTCCGTTATTGTTGTGCTGTGTAGAATCCACGTGGCAACGGTGTAGCAGAGCGTACATACCGTATCCTCCTGTTTCGAAGATTAATCCTTAAACATTTCAGTAACATTACGAGCATAACCGGCAGGCCGTCCGATCAATAAGCCGGCCGGCAGCTGTCAGTGTCACGCGGAGGTGATTCATGGAGTATCGCCGGCGTGTGAGTGGAGCGTGTTGAATCATCGAGCGACTATAGGCATGTGAGTGAGATGTGGACAGCATAGGGCTGGAATTGGCTTTAGCTTATTATGTCAATGCGTTACATTGACATCCTCATTGTAGGATTCTGTAGTCAATAAGGAACCCAAGTCTCGTCATATCCGGGTCATCATTCGAGCGTTTCAACTGCCTCACCTTCGTGGACACATTTTTGATGAATTGAATTTTGGTGGCATTTCGGAGTTAACTGGTAGCGGTCCCGTACCAAATAACCGAAAACGTCATCAAAATCTTTATCCACTTCAACAAAATATTGACCACGAAAGTGATTCGGAACAAACGTCCAAATAATGACCCACTCGTTCGTCTGTCTGTCGATGGCTTAGCTCAGAGACACTTGCTACTAGAAAGCTGGAATTTGATGTGTTAATTTTCTTCATTCTTCAAAATCTAAAATTAAAAAAAAACCTTAGAAAAAAAACGTAAAATAATCCTCTAAAATAACGATAAATAAATAAAATAAAATGCGTTTATTTCGGACAACAGAAACCAAAGCCTAAAGTTTTATGGCCTAGCACTAAGCAGCAGAAATATGAAGTCGGTGCTTCATTCAAAGAATATTCCGCTCGCACCGCACCGACTTTCAAATTTCTGCTACTTAGTGCTAGGCCATAAAACTTTAGGCTTTAGTTTCTGTTGTCCGAAATAAACGCATTTTATTTTATTTTATTTATTTATCATTATTTTAGAGGATTATTTTACGTTTTTTTTCTAAGGTTTTTTTTTTGAAGGCGGTTTTACTTTTTTGTTAAAAGATCTTTATTTCACAATTTTTCGTTGATTTAACATTTTCAGAATTATCCTCCAACTCCTAACCGTTAAGAAGTTGTACCTTCCATCATCAGCTCATCAACATGAGATGATGACTACCAGACGCAAATACTTGAATAACCTTAGAAAATATATGAAACACATAGTACGTGACTGTAAAATTTGAGGGTTGCCCTCGATTTCCCTGGGATCCCATGATCAGATCATGACTTGGTGACAATGGGACCACCTCAGGAGTATACCCTTTCGAATAAAAAATGAATTTTGAAAATCGGTACATACATAAAAAAAAAACAGTGGAACGTAGAACCTCCTCCTATTTTGAAGTCTTTTAAAAATCTTGCAAATTGCATTACACTACGGCGCTCGGTCGCCGCCATCTATCTCCTTCGATTCACAGCTTCACAATGTACAGTGCCCTAAGCACGACTTGTCGAATCCTGCGTCACGTAAAATCGAATTGTAAACTATAACGAGTTTGTATGACGTTTGGAACAGCGCCCGCCCGTGAGCGTATTTGGAGCTAAAATTTAGTATGAGATTTCTCGATCTCGATACGATAACCGTAACGTAACGCAGGATTCGACAAGTCGTGCTTAGGGCACTGCAAATTGCAAGATTTTTCTTGCTAGTCTAAACTGTGCTTAAGATAGCTTTGTTTACGAAATATTTAGCTTTAAAATGCTTAGTTTCTCAATTAGGATATCCAACAACCAAAAGAATCATAGCCCGCCATATTGTTGGCTGTGTGAAAAGCAGGTGCTACAGCATCCCGTATAAATGCTCTGTGGTAGACAGTGTGGGATTGTGTGTGTGGCCGATCGGCAAATGTTTGCCTGGCTGATTAAACTTTATCCACTCGTTCATTGACACTGAAGACTATTTTCCGGTAATTGATTAGTGTGCTCAGCTTACGCTCGCAGCAGAAGTCGATTCGGATGATTATGAATGATGATCTCAATTGGAGTCATCATCATCAGCCTATTTACGTCCCACTGCTGGGCACAGGCCTCCTCTAAGAATGAGAGGGCTTGGGCTATAGTTCCCACGCAGGCCCAGTGCGGATTGGGAACTTCACACGCACCATTGAATTGCTTCGCAGGTGTGTGCAGGTTTCCTCACGATGTTTTCCTTCACCAAAAAGCTCATGATAAATTACAAATGTAATTTCGCACATGAATTCCGAAAAACTCAGAGGTGCGAGCCGGGGTTTGAACCCACGACACTCTGCTTCAGAGGCCAAACCACTAGGCTATCACGGCTTTCCTAGGCTAACTCAATTGTAGTATCTTTTTGTATTTTTCCCCAATTTGTAATTTTTACGGTTTATCTATATCTACGTATATCTATGTACTCATGTTACAGTGAGTATTTAAAAAAGTATAATTGATTATGTATGAGTTCGATTGATTTTTTAGTGGGAGTAACAACCAAGAATTGAATAGTCTATTTATAAGATCATTCTAAATTTAAAATGATATCAAGACGACCCTTTCGATGTATTTTGAGAGAATAACTCCCACATCTTTTTTATCGGATTCGTTCGAAACTTTGTTAAGGTCTGCATTGACCGTAAGGCAATACATTGTATTGTAACTTGAGCCTTTTCCTTGGAGGGATTTTCACGGGTCAACTTTTAACTGCCGATGGAAAAAGTGGGGTATCTTTGTATGTTTGTGTATGCGTGGCATCGTAGCTCATCAACGAATAAACAGATTCTGACGCTGTGTTTTTAATCGAAATGGTTCCAAGCTAAGTTTCATGAAATTAAAGTTATGAGGTTTAAAAATTATTTTTTTCTCTCTTAATTTTTTAATGATAGAGTGAGGTTTCTTTGTGTAATTTATCTGTGGTTTTGTAAGAGCTAATGTAACATGTTTTTAGAAAAAATGACTTTGTGCCAAGTTTCTTGCGGCGCATTCTTCTTGGCAATCATGGTCTTTCCGAAAGCGCTGGTAGACTCAAAAAAATTACGTGTAAAAGAGCATTCAACTGCCTGTTTGCTGAATAAAATTTTGAATTTTGAATTTAATAATTGTCATAAGACTAAGTGATACGGTGGCAATTGATTTAAGTCAGCATTTTGTTGGTTCGCGTAATGGCTTAGTAACCCGTTGAATAGTATTGATATACTCTTCATTTTTTAAAGGCCGAGACACACTAGAACGCGCTCGTTCCACGCGTGCACGCACCTTAACATGGGGAGCCGCGTGAAACATTGACAAACGTTTCCTGAGGGTCGAGCACAACTTTACGAATGCTGCGTAACGTTACGGTTATCGTATCGAGATCGAGAAACCTCGTACTAAATTTTAGTTCTAAATACGCCCACGGGCGGGTGCTGTTCCAAACGCAGCATTCGTAAAGTCATGCTCGACCCTCTGAGCGCCTAGTGTAATCGCCGACCAGGCCAAGAAATACGTCTCGATCGTGTTTGCGTTAAGCAATTTTCAATACTGTTTGACACTTTAATGCAAACACGATCGAGACGTATTTTGAGCTAAGGGCACTGTTTAATTTAATTGAAAACAATTTTCTGCCAAAATCAAGATAATTTCAGGATAATTATAATGTTTGGTGTACAGTTTAGTTTATGTTAGGTTAGTTTTTAAATCAAAAAGTTAAGAAAATACGTCGGAAAATAGCTTTCGATGAGTGAAACGAAACAGCTATGAAACGTGTGTCGGCAATTCAAGGGTAACCCCTTAACATGGGGTAAAAAATCACGCGCGTATGCCAAGTGGCTGCCTACTTACCACCTCTTTATAACGTAAAGAGGGGAGCTTAAATTTAAAGCCAAAGAGTAAAGCCATTGTTCGCGTATTTGAAGCAATCTACAGCACTTCTCGGTGGACATGTTGTACCACTCGACGTTTTTGAATGAAGTGAACTAGCAATGTGCGATCTTTCGACCGTGAAATGAAGTTCGCCGTTGGCTGTGTGCCGTGACTTTATTAACGACAGGTCACATTGCAAAACGCGACCCTTCTGGCCCCCATTTCAGCAACTTCACAATTTTCGGTTTGCCATGACAATTCAAACTACATTTCTTGGCCAGTACGAAGCGCGCTAAAACAAAATCTCTTCAAGTCAGCCATTGACGCTGAATGTCATTGAAAACTGACAATTGTTAAGTTGGTGTAATGGGCTTGATGTACCTCTCCCGGACTCGTGAATCGAGCCGTCTTGTGGAATGATGACACATTGACTTTCTTTTCGTTTGTCAAATTTGAATAATTAAATTTGGAACTACAGTTCACCAAAATGACGACAAAACTGCCAGCTATACAACGCAATTTTTTTTTCTTGTTTAATTAAAAAAGCAATTCCAATACAAGCTTTTTTGCCTACTGTACTTTTTGTTGACTTCGCTTATTATATTTTTAATAAACTCACCGAAACATGAATACACAGAAAAACCAGAAAAAATACCAACCCCGGGAATCGAACCCGGAACCTCGACACTCCGGGTCGCGTGCCTACCCTTACACCAGAATTGGTATTTGGAATACAAAAAGATTTTCCAATTGAGATCATGACTTCGCTTATTATTTTCATCCAACTTATACAGGGTGTCCGGGCCGAATGCGAAAGATTTTAACCATGCATTTCTGAAGTGTTAAGGAGCATAAAGCGTCATTATGAACTTAGACTTAACTTATAGACTTGGACTTAATCGGCGTTTTTAAGAAATGTTAAGATATTTTTTTTACAAAAGTTAAATATCTTCCAAACTAAGCCGAATTGAACAAACTTAATAGGTATTACATTTTAGACTCCGTATGACTTCAGAAAGGTGTGGTTACAATCTTTCGAATTGCTCCCGGGCATTGTTAGTATATTCATACCAAATTCCAAGTCAATCTAATTAGACTGGAAGTGGGTCAGATTTTACTTACATACAAATACAAGTATAATATTGTACATTCGAGTTATCCAATATCTGTACAGCCAACGGTTCATAAATATCTAAACACGGACCTTATGTAACTGGCAATAAGGTCTGTGTATAGATATTTTTGAACTGTTGACTGTGTAGATATTGGAGAACTCGACTGTACTTATAAAGCAGCATGTGTCAGAATGACAGACAAAATTATAATAATATTGTAAGCAGGAACTTTTTTAAATTTCCACCGGATTATTTTTACTCTAACACGAGGGCGAAATCGTGAGCAAAGTAATAGTTTTTAGTTAATAAATATGGACCTCCGCAAAGTAACGCCTGATTCAATAAATTATAATAAGCCAGTTATTTTGATATAAACATAACATTATAACCTAACCAACTTGGAAAAGTTTAAAAACCCCGAAATTGTCATATCAAAGTTCAATATTTCAAAAACGGGTGAACCGATTTTAATAAAATTTAGGTAAGAACCATCTCCATTAAACTAGCTTTAAATTAAAACAAAACCGCATCGAAACCGGTCCACCCATTTGCGAGCTATCGATGTCACAGACAGATACACAGATATACAGATACACAAATACACAGTGCATAACACCCCTCTTTGGGGATTAATAAAAAAAATGAAACTATAACTTACTTAAATCACGCGCTCCACTTTTTGTTTACACCCGGCTCCGAAATAATTGGAGCCTAGTTGCCAAATAATATCGGTTCCAAATAAACTAACTTTTAATTAACGTTTAAAGTTGTACACTCTTGGAATTACCGCTCTACGCCGTAGGTGATAGGGTCGAGTTTGAGTAAGGACGTAATGTTGGGCCAACAGGCAAATATTTGCCGGACGTGTGGCGGCCATGATGGGTCAACTAGAGCGTTTAACACGTGCGAAGCAGTGCGGGGCGGGGGTGGGTGATGGGGGAGGGGTTAGTGGGTAATGATGCAACGATTTATCGAATGTCCGATAATATCGACTCCTTTGTGGTAATAATAATCTATAATATCGTGTAAGATCGATATCGTGGCACAGATTATTTAATAGTTACTACGATCGTAGGTACGGCCGAGTGGAAAAATATGCATCTATCGTATTAATCCACCACAACACTATTGTCACGACCTATAAACCAATACAATCATCCGATGAAGACGTCTAGACAGGGCAATCGTGCGGGGGGTGCGTGGCGAGGGGCGGGTAGGGCGAACCCCAGTTGCATACACCGCCGCTGCCCGTTTTTGTTAGCTTGTTAGTATATAACTAGGAAGACGGCTCGTTGCGGAAGCGATGTCAGCATTTACGCAAACATCAAAGGCGTCGGACCACTGTTATAATCTCTTTACACTGTGCTATTGTGGTATTCCAAAACCTTAAGTCGCCGACGTAAGAGCCATGGGACATATTTTTGAAAGTGATATGCACCCATATTTTTGCACTTGGTTGTTTTGGGTTTCTTTCTCACTCAAACTTACTTTCGCCTTAACAAAGTAAGGTTATAATAGTAAGCGCTATGAAATTAAATATTAATATTATCGACGACATTATATTGAAATCGATATTTTAATAAACGTGCAACCCTAGCAGAGGGTAAGTCGAGCAGAAGACCTCAACAAAGGCTGACGGACACCGATACGTGGAACTTTCCTTCGCGAGTTTAACGAAGAGGATGTCTGTTATAATATTTGCGCTCCGACGTATACTAACTGACAACTTTGTTAAGTTTTTTTACGCCAACATTACGTAGTTTTTCGATACTGTTATTACTAAGTATTTTTTATGAAATGCGTAATTAGTTTAGAAGAGTAGGTAATGTTCTATCACTATGATTGAATCTCACGATAGTTCCATTTTAAAAGTGGTTTTGGTGCCTCGCGTAGAGACTTCAGAAACGCGTCAGTGTATAGTGTAGTGGTGGTGATGATAGTTGGGTCTGTGTGATATGGGATAGACGTACCTAGCTGTCTTACTCGTGTGCTCGCGGATGAGCAAATAGACGTCCACAAAGATTCAACCCATTAATATAGTAGGTACGGATATCACTATATCCGTCAGATACGACTTCGGACAGATGGCGATTTTCGTCAGATTCGTTAATCGCTAGATCATTTTATTTATTAGATGAGTTCTTCGTCGAACCCGTTTATTGTCAGATTAGTTTTTCGTCAAATCATTTACAAGCGATTAGAAACGTTATTGAGAAGCAACAAATAGAGAATGAAGTATGTATTTGACGAAAAACTAATCTGACAATAAACGGGCCCGACGGAGAACGCATTTGATAAATAACTGAGGGTCGAGCACGACTTCACGAATGCTGCGTAACGTTACGGTTATCGTATCGAGATCGAGAAACCTCATACTACATTTTAGTTCCAAATACGCTCGCGGGCGGGCGCTGTTCCAAACGTCATACAAACTCGACAACATTTACTATTCGATTTTACGTTACGCATTCGTAAAGTCGTGCTCGACCCTCTGATCTGGCGATTAACGAATCTGACGAAAATCGTATCTGACGATATAGTGATATCCATATAGTACGTTATAGCTGGCTCCTGCATTATCGAAGCAAAATGACAGCAGAAGCTCAACCATAACCTAGTTTCAGAAATTATGTTTAATACATTTGGTTTACAATTACAAGCAGTGACATCAAATGTGGCGTTCAACGGCTCTCGAGAGTTGAGAGACGCGTTCGAGTGCTCGCTCTGAAGCTCTTCCTCAACTCAGAAGTTTGCTACGATATAACAGTGCCCTAAGCACGACTTGTCGAATCCTGCGTCACGTAAAATCGAATAGTAAACTATAACGAGTTTGTATGACGTTTGGAACAGCGCCCGCCCGTGAGCGTATTTGGAACTAAAATTTAGTATGAGATTTCTCGATCTCGATACGATAACCGTAACGTAACGCAGGATTCGACAAGTCGTGCTTAGGGCACAGAAAATACACAACATCGATAGTTACTACACTTAACTACGTAATGATATATTACAAAGTAAAGATATGTCACATAAAAACGGATCACTCACGTATATAAGTCGAGTTTAGCCCGACATACTTCGGACTAATTCGTAGTCCTTCCTCTGGGGGTAGTTGTGTGCCGCTGTCAGCTGCGTCCAGTAGTCGCGCGAACAGAGCCGCGGCGCGCAGTGTGCGTCTCGCTGCCGCTGGGTCGTGCGCTCCCAGAGGAAGGACTACGAATTAGTCCGAAACATGTCAGGCTAAACTCGAGTTATATACGTGAGTAATCCGTTTTTATTTCATTATGATTGAGTCTCACAGTAGTTTCATGTCAAAAGTTGCATTTATTTGATCGTCACGTCACTAACGTAGAATAGAATAGCATTGTTTATTGCTACACCTTAGTTTAACAACAGCAATAAATAATTAGAAAAAAATAAAAACAAAAAATTACTCAATATAACTTACAACTACTAACATAGCTTATTTTAAGCTATATACATATATAAAAAAAGAAGCAACAAACCAGGTGGGCAAAGGGTCCCAATCTCAGCATGTGCTGGGCAGACACCCGGCGCTGATTTTCACATCGGGCCAGGGCCCCAGGGGGAGAAAGGGAGGGGGGGGGACGTAGAGTTGTTGGAAGTGAACTGTTAGGAAGAGTGGTCAATTGGGCATTTTGTGAAACTGCCACTTACACAAAAATATATCCCATGGCTTTTATGTCGGCGAATTAAGGTTGTGGTGGATTAATTCGATACATAATACACGAAAAATATTATTTTTGCAGGGCCCCAGGGGGAGAAAGGGAGGGGGGGGGGACGTAGAGTTGTTGGAAGTGAACTGTTAGGAAGAGTGGTCAATTGGGCATTTTGTGAAACTGCCACTTACACAAAAATATATCCCATGGCTTTTATGTCGGCGAATTAAGGTTGTGGTGGATTAATTCGATACATAATACACGAAAAATATTATTTTTGCAGGGCCCCAGGGGGAGAAAGGGAGGGGGGGGGGGGACGTAGAGTTGTTGGAAGTGAACTGTTAGGAAGAGTGGTCAATTGGGCATTTTGTGAAACTGCCACTTACACAAAAATATATCCCATGGCTTTTATGTCGGCGAATTAAGGTTGTGGTGGATTAATTCGATACATAATACACGAAAAATATTATTTTTGCAGGGCCCCAGGGGGAGAAAGGGAGGGGGGGGGACGTAGAGTTGTTGGAAGTGAACTGTTAGGAAGAGTGGTCAATTGGGCCTTTTGTGAAACTGCAACTTACAAAAAAATATATCCCATGGCTTTTATGTCGGCGAATTAAGGTTGTGGTGGATTCATTCGATACATAATACATGAAAAATATTATTTTTGCAGGGCCCCAGGGGGAGAAAGGGAGGGGGGGGGGACGTAGAGTTGTTGGAAGTGAACTGTTAGGAAGAGTGGTCAATTGGGCCTTTTGTGAAGCTGCAACTTACAAAAAAATATATCCCATGGCTTTTATGTCGGCGAATTAAGGTTGTGGTGGATTCATTCGATACATAATACACGAAAAATATTATTTTTGCAGGGCCCCAGGGGGAGAAAGGGAGGGGGGGGGACGTAGAGTTGTTGGAAGTGAACTGTTAGGAAGAGTGGTCAATTGGGCCTTTTGTGAAGCTGCAACTTACAAAAAAATATATCCCATGGCTTTTATGTCGGCGAATTAAGGTTGTGGTGGATTCATTCGATACATAATACGCGAAAAATATTATTTTTGCAGGGCCCCAGGGGGAGAAAGGGAGGGGGGGGGACGTAGAGTTGTTGGAAGTGAACTGTTAGGAAGAGTGGTCAATTGGGCCTTTTGTGAAGCTGCAACTTACAAAAAAATATATCCCATGGCTTTTATGTCGGCGAATTAAGGTTGTGGTGGATTAATTACCTAACATAATCTGTTTCCTGTTTATATGTAGTTGTTGATGCTAAACATTGCTAAATACTCGTATGTCTTCCATGCGACAAATAATGAGCAACTACTTGTAACTTGAAACTACCGTTACACTTAATCACAGACCACTTATGTGTTTTTATAAGTCGAATTTAGCCCGACATGTGTTTTTTTGAGTCTTAGTTTAGTTTCATGATAAAACGGTAACTCGAATCTGATCAATTTTTATAATAATATGTAGACAGCAGATTTATTGTTAAACGGTTCATTGGCGGGCGATTAATTGTGTAGCTTAGTGTTTTTTTTTTTGTTATTAAATTAATATCAAATTATCGAATTTATCGATATACTGTTGTGTTGCTGCCCTAACCTCATATGCTAACAAAACAACAGCTTTTTGCGAAGATGCGGTGGGCAATGCGTTTTAAATTTATTTATTACCTTGAGTAAAATATCATAATCTGGGCAGCCTACTCAACGAAATACCTAAGTAGGTACTACGAGCTAATAGTAAACTCACGTACAAGAGGACAGAAAAATGAAAAATTGTTTAATTTCAATAATAAATTCACCATTTTGTGATAAACCCGTTTGATTAAGTTGCGTTGCATTCGATCAGCGAAATGTATTCTGATAATTATTTTCATGGAGTACTGTTCATTTGTTGATTGTTAATTAATATTTTAACAAAGCACACAAAGGCATTTCCGTGTAAAATTAACAGCTAACGAAACATGCTTCATTATCATTCACCTGGCTATTCACCAACGTTACAAATGTCAGCTTTCGGTGACGATTCGGTGTCAGTTGCTGACTTGAAGAGCTTTTGTTTTAGCGCGCTTCATAATGGCAAAGAAATGTAGCTCGAAATGTCATTGTCAACCGACTATTGTAAAGTTGGTGAAATAATACAATTGTCAGAGTTTACAATTACAATCGAACTGCATTTTTTGCCAATACGAAGGGCGCAAAAACAAAAGCTGCTCAAGGCAGCAATTAAAACTTTTTTTAATGTTTTTTTTTTTTAATGCTTTTTATGTATTTTTTTTTTCTTTTTTTTCTAGTAACCTGCTATAAATTCGTGACCTAAAACCTTTTTAATTAGCACCACCTGCTTTAATATGTTCTTACCTTTATTCCATTATGGTTGCCTGGTAGAGATCGCTCTGTAGCGATAAGGCCGCCCATTGCTACCTTGTATTTTCTTTGTGCCTTATTTCTTGTTTTGACTCTTATGTGGTGTTCAATAAAGAGTTATAGTATTGTATTGTATTGTAAAACAGAATTTTCATTGAAAACTGACATTTGTAAAGTTGCTAAAATAGGGGCCGGTGCGTTGATTTTCCAATGCAGCTTCGCCCACAGGACATGTTGAATTTTTTCCATGTACTTATTCAAATCTCAGCTCTTTTTTTGCAGTGCCTAAAAAAAACAAAAGATACTCCATTTGGGATCATAAATCAAGTTCAAAAACGAGGCTCTTAACAAATGTTTTGGTCGTTGCTCTCCGCACTCATCATTAATAGCGACAGCTACTGCAACCGGTAGTTTTTAATCCCAAACCAAAACAAACAAAAAAAAACGCATTTAAAACTGAAACCTCGAAATCCCTTTTAAAGCTGCACTCGGGCGGTATGATGCATGTAATTAAAACTAGACTGTAACATATGACTATCCAGTATAACGAGGTCCATGGCCGTGTTTAAAACACCTGGTTTTTACTGAGTTCGGGGGTTCTTGGTAGCTTGGTTGGTGGGGGTGAGGGTGGAGGTTTGATATTGCAGCCGGGGGATATGATGATTCGTGGAGAGCTCACAACTTATCGGAAATTATTTTCTCTTCGGAATTATGTGTGTTGAGAGGGATTAGGAGGTTTATCGTAACGGTTAGACTTGTGATTGCTAAGCGAGCTTGTTATTTGAGTATCAGTGAAGTATTTCTGCTAAAAAGGAAGCATTTACAGAAAGATTAAGCCGGTCAAGTGCGAGTCGGACCGCACCGAGGGTTCCGTACAAGGATTATTCCCGCTTTTCAGACAAACTGGCAGACAGACGGACAACGAAGTAATCCTATAAGGCTTCCGTTTTTTCCTATTGAGGTACGGAACATTAAAAATATTCCGACTAATTGAGAACCTCCTTTTTTTTGAAGTCGGTTAAAAATGTTCTCAAAATACTTAAGGGTTCTTCTAGGTCGACCTACCTTTGGCGCGATTCAGAAACATGACGTCATCCGAGGGCGACATCTAGCAATCCCATAACTCAAATATGTTTTGCCTAGTTCATACTACCAACACTCCGAGCACTTAGGCTGACTTTGTGCAAGTTTGGCCTGGATCAGGCATAATGTTAACCCCGGATTAAACCTAACTGACCTGGTGAAAATCAGCTAAATAGCCTAACCTGCCTAACTTAGTAAATTCGAAAAACGTCTGCCATTTAATAATTTCAAAGTTCAATATGTCAAAAACGGCGTAACAGATTTTTATAAAACTTACATAAGAATCATCTCGATTAAACTTGCTTTCGATCAGAGATAAGTAATATGAAGATTCGGCCTTTCCTCTATGTCCAATCGTGGTGTAGGGGAAAAGCACACGACCCGGAGTGTCGGGGATCCGGGTTCGA
Source organism: Clepsis dumicolana (assembly GCA_963691665.1). Lineage (NCBI taxonomy): Eukaryota > Metazoa > Arthropoda > Insecta > Lepidoptera > Tortricidae > Clepsis > Clepsis dumicolana. The sequence continues at coordinate 205,948 of OY829508.1, read as the reverse complement.
TTCCCGGGGTTGGCATTATTCTGGTTTTTTTCTGTGTATTCATGTTTTAGTGAGTTTATAAAAAATATAATTGATATTCACGGGAAAACCGTAAAAATAAAAAATTGGGAGAAAAAAATACAAAAAGATACTCCTACTGAGATCATGAATTGATTGCTTTAGTGCGCCATCTCGTTGAGCCTGGGTAAACTGATAAGTTTCGAAAGGGTGCGTTGTTTTCGGTTTACGAAGTAATCGCATAGATGTCGCTAGTCACTGCAAAAAGTAATAAAAACAAGCTAAGATTTGAATACATGGAAAAAATTCGGCCTTTCCTCTATGTCCAATCGTGGTGTAGGGGAAAAGCACACTACCCGGAGTGTCGAGGATCCGGGTTCGATTTCCGGGTTTGGCATTTTTCTGGTTTTTTTCTGTGTATTCCAGTTTCAGTGAGTTTATAAAAGATATAATATGAAGACTGCCAATCTGCGTACTAACTTGCGTACCTCCAAAATGTAAGGTTCACTAGATGGCGTAGTTTAGCATGTATGGGAGTTATATGCTGGATAAACTACGCCATCTAGTGAACCTCATATTTCGGAGGTACGCAAGTTAGTATGGAGATTAGCAGTCTGCATATTACTTGTCTCTGCTTTCGGTTAAAAAAAGCCGCGTTTAAATCCGTCGATCCATTCAGGAGCTATGAAACCACAGACAGATACACACATACACAGGTCTAACTCTGACCTACCTTTTGCGTCAAACTTAAAAAGAAAATCCCGAGCGGCCAAGCTGTCTTAACTCTTAACAAGGCGGCTGGAAGCGACCCCAACCTAAACCGTTGTCACTCGTAACTCGGGCAAGTAACGCGTGGTCACGTACAACTGCATTATACATTCAAACACCAGTGCCCTAAGCACGACTTGTCGAATCCTGCGTTACGTTACGGTTATCGTATCGAGATCGAGAAATCTCATACTAAATTTTAGTTCCAAATACGCTCACGGGCGGGCGCTGTTCCAAACGTCATACAAACTCGTTATAGTTTACTATTCGATTTTACGTGACGCAGGATTCGACAAGTCGTGCTTAGGGCACAGCTTTTTACTAGTCATGGAATATCCGACACCGCGTCGGTAGGCGCCTAATGTCCGGGAGAAGGCATTGCCTCCGTAGATCTTTTAATATTCCAAGAGCACGGAGAAGACAGTACTGCTGCACGTTAAAAATGTACAACTCTAAAATGGTTGACACTGGAATTTTCTCAGGCATATCTCACCCCTATTTCGCCAACTTTAGAATTGTCAGCTTTCAATGACAGTTCAGTGTCAACTGCTGACTTGAAGAGCTTTTGTTTCAGCGCGCTTCATATTGTCAAAGAAATGTAGGTAGTTCGAAGTGTCATATAAAACTGACAATTGTAATTGTCAGGTTATAAGCATAGCTTCTTTAGGCCCCTATTTTACCAATTTTACAATAAAATTGACAGTTTTCAATGACGATGCATTGTCAAGTGCTGACTTGAATAACTTTTCTTTTAGCGCGCTTCATATTGGCAAAGAAATGTACTTCGAATTGTCAATAATATTGACATTGAGCATAGCTATGCTTGGAGAGTCAGAAATGAAGAGATCCGTGGAAGTTAAAACAATTACTTTGCTCACCCGCGACCACAAGTGAAAAATAGTTATATCTGTGCGGCAAATGTATGATTCCATGCAACACCTCTGCCTCCACTGCTACACGAATCAACACATGCCACACAGACCCAACTATCACCACCACCGCTAAACTAAACGCTGACGCGTTTCGGCACCCTCCACGAGGCCATTGACGAAGCACAACAACAACCGCCCAGCATGCCACCATTTCCACTACTGACATAATGTATGTGTATGTTAGTTCATAAATATAGACCTCCGCAAATCCATCTGATTCAATAATTCCGCCAATTCCGCCTGATTCAATAAATTATTCTTAGAAGAATTAAAGTAAGTGATATAGCTCAGCAAATTGCACACCTTAATGTGACAGTGGGCGGGACACATTGCTCGCAGAACTGATGGACGTTGGGGCCGTAAGGTTCTAAAGTGGCGACCGTGTACCGGGAGACGAAGTGTTGGTAGGCCTCCTGCAAGGTGGACGGACGATCTGGTAAAGATCGCGGGAATCCATTAGCTGCGGGTAACACAAGACCGATCGACGTGAAGATCCGCGGGGAAGGCCGCCGCCCAGCAGTGGACGTGTTCTTGCTGATATATATGATGATGATGATTAAAAGAACTTAAATGTCATGTGGTTCCATCTGTGGTCTCTCATGGAAATTGTTTAATTCCAGGCTCACACCTGAGATTATCGGAATGTATGTACCAAATTGCATTTTTGGAGAGAGATTAGGGCTGTGTGCTACTTGCATAACAGACAAACAGATGGACCAAGTCACGCCATAGGGGTTCCTTTTTAACATTTTGTTCCGGAACCCTAAAAACGGTTGCGCGGGATTACGTGAAGTCAGTTTTAATTATCAACAGACGACGCTGTTAATATTTACGTACAAACAGCAACACAGTTAACTGTTAACTTTTACGACGTGTTCCAATCTAAAATGTACCTTATTACAATAACATAAGGTTTATTTTTAATTTTAGATATTTTGCAGGTCGTACCGTTATGCGTGGCCGGTGGTACGTCATGAGGGAAATTCAGGATAACGTTTTTGTATCAGGTTTTTTTATTGATCACGACGCGGCAATGATGACTAAAAACCATGCTTTATAATCCAGAGTGATAAGGTTCAAATTAATGTATTTGTGTTTCTAAACAATGAAATTGAAAAAAAGTTTCGGTGGAAGGTGGACTGAAAAAAGGCTTTCTCCGTTTCTGTCAATCATACTCCACCTTAACAAAATAAAAATTTCATAGAGTATCTGTTTGCATTTCTTCAATTTTTTTTTTATTTATTATGGTATTGAAAAATTTAACATTGCTTCTTGTGCTAGATGTTAAGCGTTTTTCATTCGATGATGGAAGAAGATATAAACGAGTAAGTGGGTCACCTTTTGGTAAGTTATCATCACTACCCGTAGACACCATTGTCAACCAAAAGGACCAAAATTAAATAGCAAAGGCGGCCTTATCGCTACAGAACGATCTCTTCCAGGTATCCATAGAAGACTTACCGACGAGGGCGAGCAGCAGCACTGCGCACGCGCTCGACATGGCCGCGTGCGCCGGCGCTGCCAACAACAACATTACAATCATTAATATAAGCATCAGGCCCCTTTTAACATAAAACTACCGTGAGACTCAATCATAGTGAAATAAAAACGGCTCACTCACGTATATAAGTATAATAAAAATGACGATGAAAACGAGGGTAGTTGTGTGCCGCTGTCAGCTGCGTCTAGTAGTCGCGCGAGCAGAGCCGCGGCGCGCAGTGTGCGTCTCGCCGCCGCTGGGTCGTGCGCTCCCAGAGGAAGGACTACGAATTAGTCCGAAACATGTCGGGCTAAACTCGACTTATATACGTGAGTGATCCGTTTTTATTTCACTATCATCAGGCCCCTATTTCAAGATTGGCATTTCATTTCACTTAAATGCCAATCTTGGTGTAAGGGTATGGCATGTGACCCGGAGTGTCGAGGATCCGGGTTCGATTTAGTTTTAATCAAAAAACAAATCAAACATCTATCTTAATTCTTATTTTTATAAATTACTAGCTGTTGCCTGCGACTTCGTCCGCGCAAATTTCGGTTATCGCTATCCCGCGGGAACTATACAATTTTCCCGAATAAAAAGTAGCCTATGTTATTCCTCAATATTCAAACTATCTTCTTACCAAATTTGATCTAGATTGGTGCAGCGGTTTTCCCGTGAAGAGGTATCAAACAGACAGACAGAGAGACAGAGTTACTTTCGCATTTATAATATTAGTTAGGAAGTTACGATCAACAACGATAAGCTGTAAACCTGGAAAGCTTAACTTCTTTTCAGCGTGCCTCGTAATGTATCCGTGTGGTACACAATTTGAAGACATTTGCATGTCCTTATGATAAAATATGTAGCAATGTAAGTTGTTCGTAAACCATATTCTTTGGCTGGTGTTTGAACTAATAAATGACTAACAAATATTAATTACTACCTACCTTAAATATTTGGAAGTTGATAACTAAATATTCACAAATCGACACCTTGACTTAGTTTTAATTAATGGCAAAAAACTCCTAAACAATAGCTGTCCTTAACTTTTTTTTCCAAATGCAAACTTTTTTATTAAATCATCTTTTTCCTATATAGTTATACTTTTTTTCTGTGCGAAAATTACTAAATTAACAGCAACTGTCGTAAATATTTTTTGCTTGAAGATGTGTCAGCATTTAATTGAATATTTAGCTGGTTATATAGGTACATGTTTCATTTAAAACACAGACAACTTGTCTGCTAAATGTACTTAGTTCTCGTAACTTTAGTTGCTTTGTCTTTCCATTAATTCAGAATGTAAACTGTTTACTGAATGTAATTGTACAAACTTTAATTTGATAGTCAGGAACGTTCATCAAAGTTTAGGATTACATGTTTGGGACAAACTTAACAGGCTTTTACGGTGTAGGTTTATATATAAACTTGTGGCAGTTAATTGTTCATGGTTTACAATGGAAGTTATTATTATCTTAATTATTATGCTTTAACTAAAAGGTAATTATAGTTTAGTTATCGATTTCATAGCATTGTCCCTTGTATTGTAATTAATAATAATTTCTTTATAACGATGAATCTTTTATTAAAATTATCTAACTAGTTAATTGTTTAGCTCATTAATTCTCGAATATGTCGATTTTTTATGCTTTTGGATACTTTACGAAATTACTTAAACTAATCGAATTATCTAAATTATCATAAGTGAAACTTATTCAACTTACTTTTCTCCGTAAACTCAATAGTCAAGTGGGAACACCAACATAGCACAGTCACAAACAATTTCACATAAAACTTAGCAACTTTGCCGATCGTAGCGCTACGGGCTACGACGCAGCAGCGTAGCGCCGTAGACCGCTCGCGTAGACGTTCGCGGCGCGAATGGCGCGAACCGCCCCACGAGCCACAGACCAAATTAAAACAAAACTTTTTATTAGACTTCACGCAGTATCTAAAACTGGCTGTTACATTTTTTAAACGGTTTCCGTTTACCTGCTTATTAGGGTTGCCAATACATTCTATGGTAATTAATTAATTGGTGTTGTGGAGATTAGGCCCTTTGTATCCTGCCCATTGTGCTTACAATTAATTAAGGCGGTATTCCGGCTCGATTGTTCGTGAAGTTGTACTTGCAAATGTTTGAATATTGTTGCTGAATTGTTATTTATGTTTGGACGGAGGAATCGAGTTTGATGTTCTTAATTTAATCTCCTAAGTAAGTTGGGAAAATTGACTTGGCACAATTCGTGTTTGCATGAAGCATGAATAATCTTAATGTTGATGGAGGAATAGTGTTAATTTATTTGTAAGCCTGACTACCCTATTCCTCCAGTCTTCCATTGCTCTTGAATATTTCAAGCATTGATTATTCTTGCAAGAAGTTTAACACAAACAGATTTTTCTTTCCAAGTGTAACACATAAGTCGATTTTAGCCCGAAATGTTTTAGAATTAGTCGTCATCTCAATTTTAACCTTGATAGTGGATGGTCGGTGCCCCCGAGTTTATTTTAGTTATTTTATTTTATTTATTATCAAAACAATTTTACAGCATTACAGCAAAGCCAATGCGCTATAAAATTTAAATATAAACAATACACAAGACAAGACACAAGAGAGTTGGAAGACTGTGTTAAATACTGCGTCAACGGTCAGTGTGAACAAACATTTTACAGAGTTACGTGATCAATGCACTGTGCCAGGTACTCTACAGTTGACAATAATAAAAATAACATACAATGACAATGCAAAGAAAAATTCGTTAAGCAGCTGGACTTGAACCAAACAAAAATAACCAATAAATCGATTATTTTCATTGATTCAGAAAATAGCTCCATCTCTTGCCACTAATGCGTAACTGTAGAAGTTCCGTAGTGGGTGAGCCGCTTGATTAAGCTACTCATAGATGGCGCTGAGGAGAGATCTTCCAAATAAAAATATGACACAAGGCATTGAAAAATTCGTTAGGTACACCAACGTTAAGTATAGCTTAATTGGTGGAGCGTGGTACGGATTACCGAGGTTGCTGGTTCAAGTCCAGCTGCTTAACGAATTTTTCTTTGCATTGTCATTGTATGTTGAATTTCATTCTATGAATGTTTCATAAAAATAAAAACAAAAATAATCAATAAATCGATTATTTTCAATAATAAAAATGACGATGAAAACCAGGATAGCTTGTGCACCGGCGCTGTCAACTGAGTCGTGTGCTCCCAGAAGGACCACGCATTAGTCCGACACATGTAGGGCTATAATCGGTTTATACTTAGGTAGTTAATTTGTTTCGCTATGATTGAGTCTCAAGAAAGTTCCTAGATTTATTTTTTCTAAACATTTTTTCAGAGCCTAACTATTAGGTACTAATCAACTACAACTCGTCTGGCATAACTAAATATAGAAAATTTCACATCTAAATAAAACAAACAAATCTTTTTTTTCTGTATGATAAGGAAAGCAAATGAGCAAGTGGGTCACCTGATGGTAAGTGATCACCACTGCCCAACTCCGGGAGGTTTGCAGATGCGTTGCCAACTTAGAAAGCTAAGATGAAATTATGCGTCTTGTGCTTGTTATTTTCCACATTTAAGTTACGAAGCTACCTCCAGTACAAACAAGTCTCAGAGCGGGAACAAACCTGTGCCCTAAGCACGACTTGTCGAATCCTGCGTCACGTAAAATCGAATAGTAAACTATAACGAGTTTGTATGACGTTTGGAACAGCGCCCGCCCGTGAGCGTATTTGGAACTAAAATTTAGTATGAGATTTCTCGATCTCGATACGATAACCGTAACGTAACGCAGGATTCGACAAGTCGTGCTTAGGGCACTGAGCGGGAACAAACCTGCAAATAGTTAGAGGAGAAAGTATCGCCACGTGCTTCTACACGTCGCAAAGAAGGCCGCTTGCGCAGAATCGACACTGAGTTCCAATGCTAGGAAAAACGGTATTTAACGGTATCATCATCATCACTCAGACCGAAACGGTAACGGTATAGTCAGCGTCAAAAGTCGCTCATCACTTTTGTACCTTTTCATACGTTATTGACAAGTGTGTTACAAAAGTGATGAGCGATTTTTGACGCTGACTGTACGATATGAGCCGTAATAGCCTAGTAGTTTGACCTATGGCCTCTCAAGCGGACGGTCGTGGGTTCAAACCCCGGCTCGCACCTCTGAGTTTTTCTAAATTACATTTGTAATTTTTCATGAGCTTTTCGGTCGGAAACATCGTGAGGAAACTTGCACACTCCTGCGAAACAAATCAATGGTGTGTGTGTGTGTATGTGTATGTGTGTGTGTGTGTGTGTGCAGTTCCCAATCCGCACTGGGCCCGCGTGGGAATTATAGCCCAAGCACTCTCATTCTGAGAAGAGGCCTGTGCCCAGAAGTGGGACGTAAAAAAGGCTGGTGTATACATGGTGGGTGATGGTAATGAATAAGCATACAAAACTAGACACACAGCATAACAAACAAAATAAAAAAAAGGTGCACATAATACCGGCATCAATTGGCAGCCTTATAGCTACTACAGAGCGACCTCTACCAGGCAACAACAACCAACTTTTTCAACACGTTTACATTCTGCCGCTCAGTCTAATCTACTCTACGTCTGAAAGAGCTCCGCGCGCCTGCCGGCCGCTGATACGCGCAAATCCCGCGACTTTGCGCGCACCGCTCAACGGACTTTGCAATCACTTACATTTGCCAAGTCGATGTTAACCGCCTTTGCAGACTGATACTTTGTTGACTACGGCTTACGAGTGCCTGAGCGCCTTTTTAACTCCCGATGCAAAAAGAGGAGTGTTATAAGTTTGACCAGAGGCCCGAGTACGAATATACGAATCCTGCGTAACGTAATCGAGTAGTAACGTTATCGAGAAATGGATGACGTTTGGAACAGCGCCCACCCGTGAGCATACTAAACTAAACTAAAATATTAAACAAAAATTTAGTATGAGGTTTCTCGATTTTTAACCCCCGGTGTTATAACCGTTATAAGTTTGACCTGTGTATCTGTGTGGCTGTGTATCTGTGTATAATGTGTACCTAACTGTGTATCTGTCTGTGGCATCATAGCTCCCAAACAAATTCAACGACTTCGATATGGTTTTTTTTATTCAAAAGCTAGTTTGATAGAGATGGTTCTTAGCAAGTTTAATTGAAATCGGTTTACCCGTTTTTGACATATTGAACTTTGAAATGACAATGTCGGGGGTTTTTCAACTCTTCTAAGTTCTGTATGGCATCCCTGCATGCTCTGTCAAATGCGGGCTGTAAAAATCCAACCTTGTCATAAAAAAAAATCACAATCACTTCTCTCATAGTATTCGATTCCAATCCCTCACAATGCCTTGACAGAACACTCGACCACATAAAGAATAAGGATCATTTAATCTCGTCGGCTCTCGGCATCTCGAGCGAGGCGGATGATCACCTCTCGCGGGACCCTTTACTTAGCCTAACATTTTGTGAAAATATTGTGTGTTGCGTTACATTGCGTTTTAGTTACGTAGTGACGTAACTAAAACGCAATGTAACGCAGGCAGGCGGACCAGGTGTTGCCATTTAAAGAAGTGTCTTTAAATGGCAACACCTGGTAAATGGCACCACCTGCTTTAATCTGATCTAACCTTTATTCCGTTACGGTTGCCTGGTAGGGATCGCTATGTAGCGATAAGGCCGCCTATTGCTACATTGCATTTTCTTTGTAAGTACCTTTTTCTGTTTTGTTTATTATGTGGTGTTCAATAAAGAGTTCTTGTGTTGTATTGTATTGCGGGCCGCTGCGCGATGTATTTAAAAGTAATGGAACGACCGCGCCAATGTATTGCGATTTTCGCGATACTCTCGCGCCGTGTTTCTACATTGCTGTATTGGGGTACACAACAGATTCCGAGTCTTTGTTGTCGGTTTAATATTAGTATTGGTTAGCACTCTTTATATCGGGTACACCTGTCGAATTGAGCGCAATGGAATGCTTTCAATGAAAACTTTTGACGGGAAAATGTGGGATCCAGGTCTATTGATGAGTTTGGCTCAAGTGTATAACGGTAAGGATAAATTATTAATGGCTCTATTAAGGTTGGTTTCTCTGTTACTCGGCCAGACCGAAAAACACAAATTCTTTTTTACAGGTCATTTGTACAGTCACGAAAATTTATGAGATTACTAGCTGTTGCCCGCGACTTCGTCTGCGTAGAATTCGGTTATCGCTATTTTCCGGGATGAAAGATAGCCTATGTTTTAATCTAGGATATAAGCTATCCCCATTCCAAATTTCATCCAAATCCATATAGCCGTTTCAGCGTGAAGAAGTACAAACATACTCACTCACAAACTTTGGCATTTATAATATTAGTAGGATTAAAAATCCGGTCAGTGACTCGGACTCGCGCACAGAGGGTTTTGTGCCAAACGTCTCAGTTTCAACTTGGGCTTGTCCAAGTCCAACCTGCTGTTCAGCTATTCTCTTTTACAAGTCACATTAAATTTCTCAACCAATTCTCGTAAATTTGTGAGCAGGTTCGATAAATATAACATAATAAATAATATTTTAAGCTCGCGAGGTCTACAGCACAGGCAGGCAAACGAGCAAATGGGTCACCTGTTACTAAGTGATCACCACTGCCCTCACACACCCGCAACCCACAACTTAGAGGGCTAAGATGAAATGCCTCTTGTGCCTGTCCTCGGCTGTCTTACTCCCCGCACCGGAATACAACAGTGCAAGCACTGCTGCTTAGCGGCAGGATTTGTGAGTAAGATGCGAGTGATGAGATGTAAGATGAATTTATGTGAGGTTTGCCTATTGCCTACCATACCTGTTTTTCTGTAATCTCCTTGAACTGTTTTGTGGTTTTCAAAAAAGAATATTTGTATTGTATTGTAAGATGATGGTAACGATCAGGACGGACCTCGCACAAGGTTCTACCACGTACCCGCTTTGCCTAGTTTGGGACTAGGTCAATTGGTGTCAATTTGTCCCATGATATTTATTATTTATTTATTCAATCTCAATCCTTTCAACACACGAGCTTGTGCAACTCCTCTAACAGAGATTATGCACTTCACAGAATTTCATAGCAGAAGTTATTCTATGAACTAACTCTGCCAATAACGAGAACTTAGGGAACTGGTAATCCGGCGAGTCGGAATTCAATCGCGGCGCCGGATAACCGGGCCGGATTACAACCCGGTATCCGGGCGAAACCGAATACGACTGGGCATAACCGGTTATAGCGATGTTATAGTACCGGTTGTCCAAAAAAAGATTCGGTTCTTTGCCTATAGATTACAGGAAAACCTTTAAGAAATCTATGGCATTAAAAGTGACATAGGAAATTGGAATTTAAATAATTAGCGTACGGAACCCTCTCCATGCGAGTCCAACTCGCACTTGTCCGGTTTTTAGGGCTCCGTACCTCAAAAGAAAAAAACGGAACCCTTATAGGATCACTTTGTTGTCTGTCTGTCTGTCAAGACCCATTTTCTCTGGAATGCGTGGAGGTAGCATGCTGAAATTAATATCAAATACTCAAGCCTGCAGTCCCTTAAAGCCGCAAAAAAATCCACCTTCTAAGTCAACGCAATCAAAAGATACAGTCATTCAAAAATCTATTTCCAAACAATCGGAAAAAGCAAAAAGAAATCGGAAAACCTACAGGGTACTTCCAGCTGTCCTAGAAACTTGAAATTTGGTATGAAGGTAGCTCTTATAGCACAACTACTCTAGAAAGTCACAAAATCTTAAAATTTTATGTCTGTCTGTAGATTTCATAGACCAATATAGGTTGACCCCACACTGCGTACATTTTGCTTAGGAGCAGGGCTCTGCTAACACTGGACTTCTTAAAACACTGGGGAAAAGCGTTAAAATCTTTCTACGAAACCCTCGTGCGCGAGTCCGACTCGCACTTGGCCTCGCATGGGAATAAATGCAAAGTAACGAAAAACTGTAACAGCTTTAAAACAATTATATTTTTAATAAACTCACCGAAACATGAATACACAGAAAAAAACCAGAAAAATACCAACCCCGGGAATCGAACCCGGAACCTCGACACTCCGGGTAGTGTGCCCACCTTTACACCAGAATTGGTATTTAGGTAAGGCTCGAATTCAAATCTCAGCTCGTTTTTATCACTTTTTGCAGTGAAAAAAATTATTGGAAAAAATAATAAAAATTACAAAAAGATTTTCCAATTGAGATCATGAATTGATTGCTTTAGTGCGCCATCTCGTTGAGCCTGGGTAAACTGATTAGTTTCGAAGGGGTGCTTTGTGTCCGGTTTACGAAGCAATCGCATAGGTGGCGCTAGTCACTGCAAAAAGTGATAAAAACGAGCTGAGATTTGAATACATAGGAGAAATTCGAGCCTTACCTAAATACCAATTCTGGTGTAAGGGTGGGCACGCGACCCGGAGGTTCGAGGTTCCGGGTTCAATTCCCGGGGTTGGTATTTTTCTGGGTTTTTTCTGTGTATTCATGTTTCAGTGACGGTTCACGGGATGACCGTAAAAATAAAAAAAAAATGGAAAAAATAATAAAAAATACAAAAAGATTTTCCAATTGAGATCATGAGCTTTAAAACAGTTATGTGAAGTCCAAATGGCTTTTTCGTGATTGAAGCGATAACTCTGCATCGGTAGCTTTTTGTTTAAAATCACCAATAATTGGAAACTGCACATAAAAATTACGCAACATCGTTCTCTTCGTTCTTTTACTTCTAAAAATAGAGAGACGGGTTGATAAAGTTGATGGTAGAGTGAGTGGCTGGGTCGAGCCAATTATGTGTGACCCGCGATGGTTTCAGTTTAATGTATGCAAGTGCATTGTTTTAAAAAAGTATATAGTATTTGTATCGTATAGTCTAAAATCATAATAGAAAATAAATAAACACAGAACTGTATACCTCATTATCAAACGAAACATTAAAATAGTCCATCCAAAACGCGGTATGATGTACAAAATGCCAATATTTTATGGAAGCGGGCGCGTAGTTTATAATTAATATTATTTGGCCGCCAGGTTGACGGGATTGCCAGACTAAAGGCAAATGGTTAAACTCTGGAAAATAGTGGGCAATAGTTTCTTCAAGATAATTTTCTCCACCGAAAAGCTCATGATAAATTAGTACAGCCCAGTTTTTGAAGCGTAGTCTTTTCAGACAGGATTTTCAACCCAAACTTACTTACTTAGCAAGCATAGACACATTTATAGCGCATGGGCAGGGCTTTCGGCACTCCATCTTAGTTGCCAATTTTTTAAGACTACAAAGTAGTTCCAGTGATATGAGACGCGAGTAATCCGCACGGGCGCCGCCGGCCGCGCGCCGCTCCCGCCGGCAGGCTCGCAATACCGTTCCTATTTCAAAATGTTCCAAAGGGCATAAACCTACATAGATCTACACTTCGAAGTTAATATGGAGTCTGGTAATACAAAAACTTTTCAAGTCAGTAATCTACGCCAAACTGTCGTTGTCATCTGTCACCTGTCACGTTTATGAAACTGGAGCCAGCCCCTATTTCACCATCCTTAAAATTGTCAGTTTTCAATGACAATCCGAACCACATTTCGCCAGTACAAAGCGCGCTAAAACAAAACCTTTTCACGTCAGCAATTGACACCAAATTGTCATTGAAAACTGACATTTGTAAAGTTGGTGACATAGGGGGCTGATGTTTATTAGCAACACTATCCTCGATATTGGCCAATCGAATAGCACATCTGCATAATGAACATATTTATGCCGTTAATCCCGGCCGCGGTGGCAAGGATTAGCTGGAGCCGGATATACCAGCGCATGCGCTTGAGAGAGTTTATTAACCTTATGCTGTTGAAATAAAAGCGAACCAACTAAAACTGGTGGCTCTGTGAGCTAACATAATTTTTGAAAAAAATATTTTTTTTTCAGAAAATAAACTGTCATTAACTGTGTCAGCTGCGCCTAGTAGTCGCGCTAGCATAGCCGCGGCGCGCAGTGTGCATCTCGCCGCCGCTGGATCGTGCGCTCCCAGAGGAAGGACTACGAATGAGTCTGAAACATGTCGGGCTAAAGACGGCTGATATATATACGTGAGTGATCCGTTTTTATTTAATTATGATTGTCAGGGTAGTTTAAAAAAACTGTTATTACCTATTTATGAATATCAGGGACATTTGAAACCATTTATTTTGATCTAGTCCTTAACTTAAGCAAAGCCTGTACAGGACAACGGGACAACGGACTATTTTTTACCCCGACGAAAAAGAGGGGTGTTGTAAGTTTGGCCTGTGTATCTGTGTACTGTCTGTGGCATCATACCTCCCAAACTGATGGACCGATTTCAATGCGGTTTTTTTTAATCGAAAACTAATTTAATCGAGATGGTTTTTACCTAAGTTTCCTTATTAGTTCATGTATTATGATTTATAATATGAACCTTCGCCCGCTTAGTAACGATTCAATCAATTATTTGGAATTGTACTGTCGGCCGAGCACAAAGTTTTCGAATCCTGCGTAACGTTACGTTATCGTATCGAAATCGAGAAACCTCGTACAAAATTTTAGTTCCAAATGCGCTCACGGGCGGGCGCTGTTCCAAACGTCATACAAATTTCTCGACAACGTTACTACTCGATTACGTTACGCAAGATTCGAAAACTTCGTGCTTGACCCTCTGCAGTATTATCCATTGCATAATAAAATAGCATTACACTAATTCATTCGAAATACCGTTCAAAGACCTAAAACCCATATCAATCTCTAATTATTATACCTACATCAAACCCTCTGTATACATTAAGCTTGCTAAGAATGTAAGCGAGCAGTTAAATGGGCAAGTAACGGTCTGAAAGTTTTTTTAAAGTAAGTTTAACTTAAAGGTCAGAAAGTAAGTTTAACTGGAGGCACCTCGGACTCTCAAACTACACTCGAAAGTCAATCCAAGACGCATTGGGGCTGCGCCGTGCCGTATATAGCTATAGGTAGGTATAAGCACTTTACACTGTGGCTATAGGCTGTGTTTGTAAGAACGAAGCGATGCCAGTTCTGTGCCCTAAGCACGACTTGTCGAATCCTGCGTTACGTTACGGTTATCGTATCGAGATCGAGAAATCTCATACTAAATTTTAGTTCCAAATACGCTCACGGGCGGGCGCTGTTCCAAACGTCATACAAACTCGTTATAGTTTACTATTCGAATTTTACGTGACGCAGGATTCGACAAGTCGTGCACTGATGACGTACCGTCAAATACGCTTACACAATTTCATTGCTAAGGATTCCATAGGACGCCTATTGGTTAGAGACCCTAACTGTGAAAGCTTGAGGTCCCGGGTTTGATCCCCGGTCGGGGCAGATGTTTGTAAGATGAATAAAGGATGAATTTGAATGATTGTTCTCGGGTCTTGGATATGTATATACGTAAGTCTGTTGGAACTAGGTCAATTGGTGTCAATTGTACCATAATATTTATTATAATATTTAATTTTGTCCAAGCTGAAATGGAAACGTTTTGCTCACTTCGTTTGCTCGGTCAATTAGAAGTTTTGTAATTATTGCCTATTACCTACAGCTAGCTAGCGGAGCCATAAGTGCAGTGAGTTGCTTCAAGAAAAGAGTGGCACGGCCGTGATCCACTTTTTTTTGCTACGCAAATATTAATACCCAAGGAAATACATTATCTAACGTCTCGACCAGTACAGGTCAACTCGGCCCAGCTATTATGCTTGCTGTATAGTGTATAATGCCCCATAAGCCAGGTCGCGACGCCGGTAGGATTCCTGGCACAGCATGGAGTTACGCTGTATGGCCATTGTTATTTAAATTATTGTTCTTTTGATTTAGATGCAACGCAAGGAAGCTGGCTAGGGCTTAACAACAGTATTTTTTACAAACAATTCGTTTTGGAATCGATCACCGAGGGTTCCGTACAAATTTCTAGGTATGTACCTACCTAAATAGTCAATCACGGACGTAAGTATCGAAGTTTTTTCCCGATACCCTGAGTGCTTGAAATTGACCAGACCAGTGTCAGCAGAGCCCCACTGCTCCTTAGCAAAATGTACGCTTTCTGCGGTCGTTTTATGTTGGTGACTGGCATATACCTATTCTTACAAAAATAAAAATTTAATATATTCAGATTTATGTAATTAGTTGCAACTGCCTTCATACTAAATTTCAAGTTTGTAGGACAACTGGAACTACCCTATAGGTATTGATTCCACTTTAATTTCTACTCCCAGCCATGACCCCGTTTTAACCGACTTCAAAAAAAGGAGGAGGTTCTACGTTCCACTGTATGTATTTTTTTTTTATGTATGTACATCGATTACTCCGCCAATTTCAAAATTCTTTTTTTATTCGAAAGGGTATACTCCTGAGGTGGTCCCATTGTCACCAAATCATGATCTGATGATGGGATCCCAGGGAAATCGAGGGCAACCCTCAAATTTTATAGGCACGTATTATGTGTTTCATATATTTTCTAAAGTTATTCAAGTATTTGCATCTGGTAGTCATCATCTCATGTTGATGAGCTCATGATGGATGGAAGGTACAACTCCTAAATGGTTAGGAGTTGGAGGATAATTCATAAAATGTTAAATCATTATTCGAAAGGGTATACTTTTGGGCAGGTCCCCTTGTCACCAAGTCGTGATCTGATGATGGGATCCCAGGGAAATGAGGGCAACCCTCAAATTTTATAGGCACTTTAATATGTGTTTCATATATTTTCTAAGGCTATTCAAGTATTTGAGTCTGGTAGTCATCATCTCATGTTGATGAAAAAATAATGATAAATAAATAAAATAAAATAAAATGCGTTTATTTCGGACAACAGAAACTAAAGCCTAAAGTTTTATGGTCTAGCACTAAGCAGCAGAAATATGAAGTCGGTGCTTCATTCAAAGAATATTCCGCTCGCACCGCACCGACTTCATATTTCTGCTACTTAGTGCTAGGCCATAAAACTTTAGGCTTTAGTTTCTGTTGTCCGAAATAAATGCACTTTATTTTACGTTTTTAAATGACTGTACACTTGCAACATTAATAATTTCGATGTCATTTGTGTATGTAGTAAGTAGTTCTGTCTCTGTCCAGTCTTACATACAATCTTGTCATCATTATAATAGTAACGTGAAAATCACCGCTTTGCGAACGTCACTAGTCACAGTAATGGAAACCTGCCAGTGACATGGAAGCAATAAATACCTCAAGATCTACAATTGCCTGCGCCGGCCGCTTCTCGTGCTTTGAATCGAATTGGGTAATGCGCACCAATGGCATGCCAAAATAGACCTACTTCACAAGTTTCCGAGTTTGAACAATTTATGAATAATCTGTCATAATGCAGAGCAAAATAAAGCTGTAGATGAAGCTTCGGGCGGGTGACGTGAAATTGAATTTGTACAATTGAATAAGCGCAATAAAACGTGCATGCGTTGCGTGCAGTTGCTTCATGCGTATGAAGTTCCAATTCAACAACAGCATTTTTTTTTTTCATTTTTCACACTTATTTGGCGTGCAGTCGGTAACAAATGAATCGGAACAAGACAGGAGGTGAGACATATTAAATTTTATATTATTTAGATTGTTCTAAATAACATGAAACTGCGGTGAGATTCTATCATAGTGAAATAAATGGATCACTTACAAATACAATACAATTGGAGCGATTATTTCCGAAAATATTTACTTAAATAAAACCATGCTTAGAAAGCTTAAAAGAGCTGTCGACATGATAATGTGCTATACGCATGCCACACGTTGATGTTTGCTAAAAAAAAAACACTTATATTAGATACTGCTATAGATACAGTATGCCCAGCTAGATTTTTTTTTAATTTATTTAACTACCAATCTGAGTAGCGGCTTCTACGAAACACCTATACTCCAAATGTCATCAATGACATCTCGGACGGACATGACGAAACTATAAGGGTTCCGTTTTTGCTATATTGGCTACGGAACCCTAAAAAGAAAAACCGTATTCGGAAGTTTTAAATTCGCTGCTGTCAAAAATGTGTTTTTGTCGATTCGCAAGTTTGCCATGAATGTGATAGCCAGCTGGTTAATACTTAATACGAGCGCTGTCCGCCCGCGGCGGGCTCGTTTCAATGAACTGACAGAAATGTACCAACGAGTAAAACGCAAATAACTAGCCAAGCGATGTATTTCACGCGAACATGTATAGGTAACTGTATTTGTGACGTAATGACTGCTTTACGGACGTTTAAAGTTGGGAATGATACTGAATAGTTGAAATACGTGAGCTGGTATAGTAGTTTATGCAACTGCTACATAATGAGGATCCTTAAAACACGAGTGTGTTTTTATGAAACGAGGCGTAGCAGAGTCTCATAAAAGGATCACATGAGTGTTTTAAGGCTTAAGTAATTATGTGGAGTTGCATACATTACTTTATCTACACACATATTATAAGTACTCTAAGATGGGTTCTGAAGCCGAAGGCATATATCATACCCATATCTGTCACGAATTTGACTGTTTTTTTTAATCATAGACAAACATACCGAGCTGACGTTTCGTAAACTGTTTTTTTTATTGTAAAAAAATAAAAAATATAACATTACTATTTAAACATGTCGGGCCGAACATGACTTATATACGCGAGTGATCCGTTTTATTTCACTATGATTGCAAATTACATTGGTTTTAAAATTTGAAACATCAATTTCGATATCGAAAAGTATTATTACTGTACTGCTGTGGTGGTGGTTGGAGGGCGCTGGCGGCGAAGTCGTCGTCGTGCTGCAATGTTGGTCATTTGCTACGGTTTCTGAACGCATTATAGAGGACTTATGATATGTGTATAGATAAAATACAGTTACGTTAATACGAGTAGTTTCAATTCGACTCAGTATTGTCAAGCGAGCTCAGCCAAGCTTTGAATGGTTGCCGTCAGCTTTGAATCAGATATCATTGTTGCGATCAAAACCAGAGACGTTTAATGCCATCTACGAGTACTTCTTTTTCCTTTAATGGGATAGGAAAGAGAAGCCAACAAAGTGTGTCACCTGATAGTAAGTTTCAGTGGTGATAACCACTGCCCATGGACACCCGGAAACCCGAAGGGCTAGAGGGCTAAGATCAAAATGTCCTTTTTGTGCCCATGATTTCATCGTCTGTCTTACTCTACATCAGTACACAACAGTGCAAGCACTGATGCTTAGCAGCAGTACCTATAAGCGAGTAAGATGATGATCTGGAAGTACCTTGCACAAGGTTCTAACACACGCAACTTCGTGGTTGATATAAAAAAAAGTAGAACCGAAAGCCGTGCAAGAATATTACGAAAACGTGGCAAAAATTATTCTTCCCTGCCTCCCGTAAGATCCCGTCTAAACTAATCTGAGGAGGGAAATTTCAATTTTATTTGAAATCACAACAGGTATTAGGTATTATCTGGAAAACTGAGCCATTTTTACTAAACCTAAAATAAGTCATTTTGAGGGTTTATCATCAAATTGCCGACTCACAAGATTCACAGTTGTTTCATTTCATCGAAAACTATTCATTTGGAACAGCGCCCGCCCGTGAGTGTATTTGGAACTAAATTTTAATATGAACTTTCTCGATTTCGATACGATAACGTAACGATACGCAGGATTCGATCAAAATCGAGAAACCTCATACTAAATTTTAGTTCCAAATACGCTCACGGGCGGGCGCTGTTCCAAACGTCATACAAGTTTTCTCGATAACGTTACTACTCGATACTTTACGCAGGATTCGAATATTCGTGCTTAGGCCTCTGAACTGGCCAGCCCCTTGATTAGCAGGCGCCCGTATTTACGGCGACACGGCAAACAACCGCTGTCCGGTCCGAGTTAGGTTGAAGGCTGCTGTTTCGACTAAATATGCGTCGGATTTAAGCAAACTTTACAGGTTAACGAGTAATAAAATAAATAAAAATCTTGGGACAATTGACAACAATTGGCTAAGTCCCAAACAACAGTAATAATTGAACATATTTGACTAACTCATTAACAAAAACTTACATAGTAAAACAACCGGCGAAGGTGCAAGTCAGACACGCGCTCCGAGGTTTCCGTACTGTAAATATATACTTCGTCTATCACGGGAATCGAGTCTTGAAGATCTCCTTGCTTATCCCAAATGTTTTAAGATGTCCAGTGTTAGCAGAGCCCTTTAATGTTAAAGATCACACACTAGAAATTGCCTACTTTCCGCAATTGTATCATAAATAACTATTTTTTCATTTCATTTTACAAAACAACTCTGTCTTTTTTTCTTTGTACTTGAATTTGTTTTTTTTTGTAAATTGTGTTTGTATCCTGTTTTTTTTAGTACAATAAGGTGTTTACTTATTTACTTACAACTCGCGGTTCTAAGTTTGCCGCCGCATCATACCGCTGGCCGTTTTGTTTAGAGGAGCCTTTCACAATTCCAGCTCGGGGCAGATCTAATTTGCCCTCGCTGCAACCTCAAAGGCTGTATCATATGATATGATGATGCGCTCTCAGAATACAGGATAAACCAGAAGCCGCGTTCAGTCATAATCGCACGCCGCGGAGTGAGTCCATTTTTTATTAATTTCGCTACCCGTATTTCGTTTATACTTGAAATATAATCATAATTCATCATAATCATTCTGTTTTTTATACTCCCAACGGCATTTGTATGTAAGGACGTCATGAGAAGGGATTAATTAGTATTATGTCGTTCGTACAAGACGTCCCGATACGCTACGTGCTCGGAGATGACTATGCCAAACTAAGAGTTGTTTGGCATAGTCATCACCGACTAAAATTACTCTTAAATAGAGATTTAAGAGAAGTTTTAGTTGCCTCACTTTTAAGCGCGTTCGCGGGTACAGGCCCCTATAAAGTTCACCAATCTTACAAGTGTCGGTTTTCAATGACAATTCGGTGTCAGTTGCTGACTTGAAAAGCTTTTCTTTTAGCGCGCTTCATATTGGCAAAGAAATGTAGTTCGAATTGTCATTGTAAACTGACAATTGTAAAGTTGGTGATATAGGGTTCTGGTTTGTTCGGTATTCTGAGGATGCGCTGCATGTAGGGCGGCGCGCGTCATGTAGCCATATTGATCCGTTGCAATTATTACTATCTGTTGTTATGTGGTGCAGGTGGCCATGTTGATGGGAAAACCTTAACTTAATAATTATTCTCTTTTGAATCAATTATGATATTGTTACTTTAATTTGACATACCCCCTTAAGACCAAGCCATGATTTTGACCAATCACACAACAACCTTGCCACTTATCTCTGTTCTTCTCTGCTCTGCTCATCTCCGCGTCAGTAGATAAGCACCTTAAAACAATTTAAACGTCAACTTGAACAATAGTTCTCTTATCTTCATCGAAACCTATCCGAGTCCTGGAACTTGAAAATTTGCTTCTAAAATGCTTTGCGAATGAGAAATGATAGCAAGTAGATGTTTCAAGATGTTTGCTGCGCGCGGCTCACCATTAAGGCGAGGTGACGTCACGGAGTTAACACAGTGAGCGCATGTTTGCGTAGAAGTTTATACAAAGAATTAGTAACCGCTCGTGGCAAGGCGGTGCTTGTCGCAAGCTCTGGGTGGGTCTAATTAGCTATGATTTCAATCTTTAGCTTTTTTTCGTATACCTAAAATTTGTACCGATTTTTTTTCTGGAAACTTTTAAGCTTGGTTTACAATCAACCGATGTGTTGCTTGTAAGCTGACAAACATACTGTTCAGACATCGTACCAATCATGGGAAACATTTGCATCGCGTGGTCACCGCGGTTCATATCCATACGCTATTAATATAGAGCAAATATTGCTTTAATATTATTATGCCGCAATGATCAGTAGGGCGCGGTCCGGCCCCACGCTGAAAGCAAATCTCTATCAGGGCATACTCAACAATACATTAACGTAGGGGTTGAGGGAAAACACACATGTCCCTACACTTTATGAGTAGCATAGTAACCCAATTTTTTAACTTTAAAGTAGCGCCATTATTCATAGTCCCGTGCATCTTGTTGAATATAGCAACGGTCTGCGTACTTATTTAACTTTTCTCCTTTGTTGTAAAGTCCATCATTTCCATATTGGGATAATTGGCAACCATACCCGATCTCCCCTACTAGCCAGTCTGCCCCATTTATGGAAATTAAGGCTCATTTTCACGCTTAGGAATTTGTAACTCATATTATGATGGTCGATCAGACCCTACATAGCTCAATGCCTTTGACAAGCGTGATAGGTACACCTACTCGCTACCGCTATCATAATACCCCAAAACAGTGCACTGGGACTCTCTTCGTCATTCCATAACCATCATTATGTATCAAAGTCAAAGACAGACAATCGATTGTTTAAGCTGAAATACCTTCGTAATTAGATTACATCTAAGTAATTAGATTAGCACAAATTGAAAGTTATCCGTCTTATGATTTGATTAAGAGCAAATCACCTATCAATAACAAAGACCCGCTAACAAAGTTAAATCCATTTATGGATTCTGAAGGACTCATTCGTGTAGGTGGCAGATTAAATAACGCACCTTACAATTTTGACGTAAAGCATCCTGTCATTCTGCCTAACAAACATTATTTTACGAAATTATATTTTGAATTTGTTCACATACGCATCTTTTGCATGCCTTACCGCAAGCCATGCTGTCGTACGTGAAGTCTGTCTATTGGCCCATAGGTGGTCGGGCACAGGCTCGATCTACTTATAACAAATGTATTCTGTGCACGCGAATGCGAGGTGCTACAGTAGCACCGCTCATGGGCAGCTTACCGTCAGCGCGAGTGACGCCAGGCTTCCCTTTTGAGTCTGTCGGTGTCGATAACGCGGGTCCACTAACGGCAGCTGTACGCCGAGGACGCGGAGCGCCGTTGACTAAAGTTTATATCGTCATATTCGTTTGCTTCAAAACTAAATGCCTTCACTTGGAGCTATGCAGTGACTTGTCTGCAGAAGGTTACATGGCGGTTTTACGCCGATTCATTAGCCGCCGTGGCTTGCCATCCGACATTTGGTCGGACAATGGTAAAAATTTTGTAGGAGCCTACAATGATTTAAAACGATTTCTTGCAAGTACTCTTTAATTGTATACTATTTAATTATATAACTATTTTTATGAGTAGTACGTAAATAACTAGTGATTTGTGATAAAAGTTTAGTTTAATCGTTAAGTGCTAGTCAATTGTGTAAGTGTTAGTGAAACAAAGTGATTTTGGTACCTACCGCAGGTAATTGTTGTTCATTATATCCGAGATTGAAATAAAAGAAATGAACAAAAAACGCGGTCATACAAAGGCACGATTGACTAAATTTTCGGGTTATTTGCAAGAATTAGCGGATAAATCATTGTGTGCGGCCCGTGTTACGGAACTTCAACTTCGTATTGCTAAGTTGGAAAGTTTATACAGTACTTACGATGATATTCAGTCTAAGTTGGAGTTTATGACGGAAGACGATGAAAAACTATTAAACGAAAGGTCAGACTTTGAAGATTTGTACTACAGTTCTGTCGCGGCGGCTAAGGAACTGGTAACCCTGCACACAAAGGTCGATTATGCAGGCGACGGATGGTCCCGCAGTGGGCGGCGGTATTCGCAAGTCAAGTGTAAGTTGCCCACAATTAGTTTACCTAAATTTGACGGTTCTTATGATACATGGCTTGAGTTTCACGATACGTTTGACAGTCTTATCCATAAAATCGATTCAATTGATGATGTGAACAAGTTCCATTACTTGTGAGCTTCGTTGCAAGGTAGTGCTGCGTTAGTAATACAATCATTAGCGTTATCTAGCAATAACTATCAAATAGCCTGGCAATTAATATGTGACAGGTACAATAATACAAGGCTTTTGGTAAACAATCATGTCACGGCTATATTCAATATTAATCCTATACAAAAGGAATCGCCGTTAGCAATTCGGTATTTAATAGATACTTTGTGTAAAAATATACGTGCTTTAGGTACACTTAACGAACCCACGCAGCATTGGGAGACATTATTAATACATATAACTTGTCAAAAGCTTGATAGCGTAACTAGGCGTGAATGGGAACAATATGTACCTAGTGTAGAATCAGTGACTTTTGAGGCACTCATAAACTTCCTCAGAGATCGCGCGGACCTGCTGGAGACGATGGCGATGAGTAGCGCGGACAGGCGCGCGTCCTGGCCGACCGGGCCCGGCGCCGGCGTCGCGACGCGACCGCGGTTCTCCGCGCCGCGGGTAAAGGAAACATGTTTCGTGAGGCTCGACGCCCACGAATATAAAACTGTGAGTAGCCCATCTTTTAAACCTGAGTGTACGCTATGTAAACAAAAGCATTTTATATTCGAATGCCCCAACTTTCTCGCGTTATCTAATAAAGAACGTGCATTAAAGGTTCAAGGGATGAAATTATGTTTAAATTGTTTAAAACCTGGACACATAGCAAAGTATTGTAGACGAGGCCCGTGTAGGTCTTGTTCGGGGCGTCACAATACACTTATACATACAGATAGGGTTCCGCCAAGCGCTCAAGTGGCAGTGCCGGTGCCGGTACTTGAAATAACCGCTGCTGACGAGTCTGAACAGAAGGCTGGTCCAAGTTACATCAGCAACAGTGGCGTTACGCTGCCAGCTCACCCCGTAGTTCAAGGTCAAGTGCTGTTATCCACTGCGTTAGTCGAAATATACGGTCACGACAATACCGTTCACGTAGCGCGCGTCTTGCTAGACAACGGAAGTACTTCGAGCTTCATGGCGCCCGAATAGGGACAGGGGAGGGAAAACGGTCATCCATTACTTGCACTTTTGAGATCGATAGCGATAACGTGTGTCCTAATTTGTAATTTGATTTTTTTATTATACTTTTTTTCGATAGTTCTATTATTTTTTCTACAACTACTTCAAACCCCAAACAAAAGTAAATGTATCGGAAATACGTCCAATTAGTGAGAAATATTAATTGGAAAGCCCAAATCAACAACTTAGTCCGTAATGTCTTAATTGTACAAAACAATAGCTTCCCCCAGCATTAGCCCAGCATTGTCCTCAAGAGCCGAACTTCTGAAGAGCGAGCACTCGTCAGTCCAGTGACACCCATCGGAGCCAACCCCCATTTAATCCACGAGAGAGCGGGCGTTCGAGCGGTAGCACAGCTCGATTAATTCCCAACGAAAAAATAATTATGAGACAATAGGAGGAGCGAGCGAGTTGGAGGACAGTTTGGCAGCTCTTGATCGGAGTTTAGATCAACTTGCGAAGTTAAATAAGATGAGGCTTGGTTTATGAGGGCGCAAACAACGTTGTGATGTTTAAGTTGTAAATGAGTTGATAGTAGTATTTTGGTCGTAGGGAAGGAACCCTAACAAGAAGCAGCAACGTCTGTGCATACTATTGATATTATTTGTACAAATTTGCCTACTTTTGGGGTTCCGGACCTCAATAGGAAAAAGGGAACCCTTATAGGATGACTTTGTTGTCTGTCTGTCTGTCTGTCTGTCTGTCTGTCAAGACCCTTTTTCTCTGGAACTCGTGGAGGTAACATGCTGAAATTAATATCAAATACTCAAACCTGCGGTCTCTTGAAGCTGTGAAAAAATCAACCTTCTAAGTCAACGCAATCAAAAGATACAGTCATTAAAAAGGCTATTTCCGTGCAAATTGCCGTACCCCAAAAACCTAAAGGGTACTTCCAGTTTTCCTAGAAACTTGAAATTTGGTATGAAGATAGCTCTTATAGCTTAACCACTCAGAAAATTCTCAAAATCTTAAACTTTTATGTCTGTCTGTAAATTTCGCAGACCAGTATAAGACGACCCCACACTGCGTACATTTTACTTAGGAGCAGGGCTCTGCTAACACTGGACTTCTTAAAACACTGGGGAAAAGCGTTAAAATCTTTCCACGGAACCCTCGTGCGCGAGTTCGACTCGCACTTGTCCTGTTTTTTATAAATACGATAAGAAAGGTAAACGAGCAAGCAGGTCACCTGATTGGTACGTGATCACCACTGCCCATAGACACCCGTAAACTCGCAGGAATTTCAGATGCGTTGCCAACCTAGAGGGCTCAGGTGAAATGCCTCTTGTAGGTACCCGTGGTTTCGTTGGCTGTCTAACTCTCCACACCGGAAAACAACAGTGCAAGCACTTCTGACCTCACACATGTCCTACCGGCCGCAAAACTACTTCTTCATAGGTATTATTAGGGAGATAGACGGCCGGATAGCCTAGTGGTTAGAGACCCTGACTACGAAGCTTGAGGTCCGGGTTCGAATCCCGGTCGGGGCAGATGTATGTATGATGAATACGAATGTTTGTTCTTGGGTCTTGGATGTTTAACATGTATTGAAGTATGTATTTATCTATATAAGTATGTTTATCCGTTGTCCAGTACCCATAACACAAGCTCTGCTTAATTTGGGACTAGGTCAATTGGTGTCACTTGTCCCATGATATTTATTTATTTATTTACTATACAGCCTCTATCCATTCAGCATTTGCATCGTGCGGTCCTGGCAAGCTGGACTGATCTGTTCCATTTATAATTTAGAATTATACTCCGTGCTTCTGAAGGCAGATCAGTCGGGCTGGGTCCTTGGATGTTTACACAGATCACATAGCAATCTGTATTAGCCTTAAGCCCCTGCTTTTTGAGAATATATCTGGCCACGGCATAAGTTATTATGCAGGGCGGTAGATTACTACCAATGAGAGCGCGACTCAGTAATCTCTCCAGTGCCCACTTCCTGGGCCACGCCCAATGTCGTAGAGACGTCATAAAAATATAATGTTGCTCTTAATGCTAAGTATAGTAAGCTGTGTACGGTACACTTACGATGCTAAGTTACGCAAGAAAGTACGTTAAGTTTTTATTTAATAAACTATCACATCCATTAAAGTCTCTCGCCACACCTGGCTAAGAGCGGTCTTGCTTTTAATATTTTTTTTACTCTTGTTTCTGTTCTGACTTTACAAAAGGGGTGAGAAAATTAACTTCACAGAATGTGTTTATTTAGAGTTGCTTAATCACAAGCCATATTTTCCTGGTTCACTTTCTTAACCTTGCAATGTTGCGAATAATAAGATTAATAAGTCAATCAGTTGGTAGGCTGAGTTTGAATGAAAATAATCGTTTTATTGATTATTTTTGTTTTTATTTTTATGAAACATTCATAGAATGAAATTCAACATACAATGACAATGCAAAGAAAAATCCGTTAAGCAGCTGGAGCTGGAGCTGGTGGAGCGTCCAGCTGCTTAACGGATTTTTCTTTGCATTGTCATTGTAGGCTGAGTTTGACTTTTGGTTTCTGGTTAACATAAAGTAGAAGCAATATTTACAAGGAGGTAGGGTAAATAAGGTAAGGTGGGCGGGGCACATTGCTCGCAGGACTGATGGCCGATGGGGTCAGAAGGTTCTCGGACGGCGTCCGTGGACCGGGAGACGAGCTGTCGGTAGGCCTCCAACAAGATGGAGCGACGACCTGGTAAAGATCGCGGGACCGCGGTGGATGCGGAAAGCACGAGACCGGTCTGAGTGGAGAGCCTTGGGGGAGGCTTATGTCCAGCAGTGGACGTCTTTCGGCTGACATGATGATGATGATGAGATATAAAACAGTTGTTGTAACTTTGTTTTGGCAGCTAATAATTTTTACATTTTAATGTTTATTGAGCCTTAATAGCCTAGTGGTTAGCCTCTTAAGCAGAAGGTCTTGGATTCGAGCCCAGGCGCGCCTCTGAGTATTTCGAAATTTATGGGCGAAGTTGTATTTGTAACTTATCATGAGCTTTTCCGTGATGGAAAAGCATCAGAAGGTGGGAAGAAACTTCCCATCGGCCCACAAATATGGTGACCTCTATCATCACCAGCTTTTTTTACGTCCCGCTCAGGCACAGGCCTCTTCTTAGAATGAGAGGGCTTGGGTTATGGTTCCCACGCGAGCTCAATACGGATTGGGAACTTCACACACATAATTGAAATGCTTTGCAGGAATGAATAATACGTACTCATAGAATATAGGCAAACCGGAGATGGCTGAAAAAGTACAAAACTTTTTCCCCAGCAAGCATTTTGCTACAGAAAGAAAAGAAAACTGTTAATAATAACGGTCTCGTAAAGCGATCGTTGTCCAGAAGGTGCAATTTCGTTTACGACCTCCCCTAACCACTGAAACTAGCACTTGTGCTGTCGCAGTTGGCTAATTACCGTGCCTTTACTGCTTATACTGCTAACAGCCAAGTGATACGGCCCAGCCGCCACGCGCCACCGACCGGCGGCGAGGCGAGCGATTTTTAAACGACTCCTCAAATGGGCAACTACACTGCGTGATAGCCTAGTGGTTTCACCTATGACCTCTCAACTATACTCTCAAGAGAGTCATGGGTTCGACCCTTGACTCACACCTCCGAGTTTGGCGGAATTATTATAATAATGTGCGAAATTACATTTGTAATTTATCACGAGCTTTTCTGTAAAGGAAAACATCGGGAGCCAACCCGCACACTGCGAAGCATTCGATAGTGCGTGTGAAGGTCCCCCAATTCGCATTGGCCCGCTGGGAACTATAGCCCAAGCCCTCTCATTCTGACAGGAGGCCTATACAGTGGGACGTAAAACTAAGGCTTATGATAAAAACACACTACGCTCTGTTCTCTAAGTTATTTACTTAATTTTGAAGTCTCTGAAAGTAGATAGACACAAAATAAATTAACAACAATAATTATACTAAGAAGTATTCGTTAGCAACCAGATCCAGCGACAATGGATACGGCAACTGATATTTCGTCTTAAAATACGCTCGTATTGAAGTCCGAATTATTATTCAGTTGGGAAATTCGTAATTGAGTATTGTTGTGCTCGCCCGCGCCGTTTGCCAGCGCCGCGCGCGCAGGGGGCGCAGCCGCTGCGCTGCCATAAAGCGCGCGGTTGTTGACATGTATAATTAATAATGTGAAATATTATTTTTTTTTACAAAAAAAAAAAACAGTTTGCGAAACGTCAGCTCGGTATGTTTGTCTATGATTAAAAAAAACAGTCAAATTCGTGACAGGTATGGGTATGATGTATGCCTTCGGCTTCTGAACCCATCTTAGAGTACTTATAATATGTGTGTAGATAAAGTAATGTATGCAACTCCACATAATTATGCCTTAAAACACTCGTGTGATCCTATTATGAAACTTAGCTTCGCCTCGTTTCATAAAAACACACTCGTGTTTTAAGGACCCTCATTATGTAGCAGTTGCATAAACTACTATTACGTCAGAATCATAATCTAATTACCAAACACTGTTTTACGAGGGGGCCACAGCCACAGCACTGAACAAACAAAGCAAAAATTACCACCCATCCCCCCCTCTCTCTAACGGCAAATCCGTTGTATTTGAAAATGTGAAAAAATCAAGGCAGTACTACATTGGTATAAGAAAATAAAAATAACTTTGTCACCCTAAAAGCACTCGGTTTTATTCCTTAAATGGTCTGTTATCTCTGAACCTGTGACAGCGGCATGAGAGCGAGCGATTTAATTAAATGTATTTATCGATTCGCCGCCCGGACGTGCGAGTTCTCGCTCTGATATTCGGCGAACTATAATAATGAAATCGGTGAATGCATCGATATAATCAGAACAAAACATCTGACTATCCTGGGCAGTTAGCAGAGAGGCCCGAATATGAATATTTGAATCCTGCGTAACGTAACGTTATCGTATCAAAATCGAGAAAATTCATACTAAATTGTATTTCAAAATACGCTCACTGGAGGGCGCTGTTCCAAACGTCATAAAAATTGCTCGATTACGTTACGCAGAATTCGAATATTCGTACTCGGGCCTCAATTCACAACGAGAGAGCTACGGCTGAAAGTTTCAACGAAAACAAAAAAAAAACATAAATAATATTATAGATCTCTGAGGCCATCAGTTTTATTTATGACCTGCCACCAATATGAAGTCGGTGTCGGTACGGTGCAGTTGGAATATAATTTTCCCCTCACTACCTCGGAAAGCCGTCTTTTATCCTTTAATACAAGCGGATAAAATCGCATTTTATCCACTAGTGGGGAAAGTTATTTGACCTTGGAGTGGAGCGTGTTCAATAGCTTTTGGCAGATAACAAAACGTAAAACGCTCATAATAATGGTTCGTTCGATATTAATTTTCATTAAATAAATGATAAATGATTTGAGAATTTAATAAAAGATACGAAATTTAGCTTTATTTAATGGTCCTTAAAATTCTATATGAAACATTTGTTTTTTTTATAATGATGTTGAACATAATTCAGAACGCACGAGTTGAGTCGATGCAATTTCAAAACGCATCGTCAGAAATTGTCAACATTGTCAACAAAAATTTTCTGACCGACTCCGACTCACGTAAAAATACACAACTTCCAGAGTTTTCTGTTTTAATATGGAAAAAATAATTGTGATTCCAGTGATGAAGATTTATTTTTATGAGCTGTTTTTTTTGCATGTTGCGCTTTCCTCGCTACAGTGAGGTGAAAAGTTTTGTGTTACACACGGGTGCAAATGTATTTTTAACCGACTTCAAAAAAAGAAGGAAGTTCTCAATTCGTCGGAATATTATTTTTTTTTATGTACGTATGTTCCCCGATTACTCGACGACGGCTGGACCGATTTCAAAAATCTTTTTTTGTTTGAAAGGGTATACTTTCTAGTTGGTCCCATTGTCACCAAATCAGGATCTGATGATGGGATCCCAGGGAAATCGAGGGCAACCCTAAAATTTTATAGGGACGGATCATGTGTTTCATATATAGTATAGTATAGCTAAATGCCAGTATATTAGTTTTACGAAAAAAAGTCAATTTTGGACTTTAGGTACTGCATTTATGGAATGGAATTGGAGAGAGTTTCAACCGTGCGGGATCTCGGAGTGATTTTTGATTGTGACCTGTCGTTCCACAGTCATTATGATAACATAGTGTCCAAGGCGAATCGTATGCTGGGATTTATAATCCGTTCAGCGAAGCCTTTTAGAAACATTAATACCTTAATCATCCTGTACACCTCGTTGGTGCGAACGAACCTCGAGTACTGTTCCTCGGTATGCTCCTCCATCTACAGGACACACGCGGCCAGGATGGAATCAATCCAGAAAAAGTTCTTGAGACATCTCTGCTTTAGGAATGGGACACGCCGTGCCCTACCGGAGTACCGCGACAGGCTCCATGCTCTTGGCCTCAAGTCATTGTCCGATAGGCGACAGATTGCTGATCTTGTGACCCTTTATAAGATATTGCATGGTGATCTCGATGGGGGCCTTGTTGATCATATTTATTTTAGAGCCACTAATAAAGCGACTAGATATCGTAATTCGTTTGCCCTGCCAGTAGTGTGTAATAATAACGTCTCCAATAACGCTCCAATTGTAAGAATGTGTAGACTTTTTAATAACATTGATGTTGAGTTAGACATTTTCAACATGACACTAACAAAATTCAAGTCAGTCTTAAATGAACACTTTGCATAAAAATTGAAAATCGGGATCTTGTTTTGTTTTTGTTTGTCTTCATTATCAGTTAAGTACATATAATTTGGACGACCGGATGGCCTAGTGGTTAGCGACCCTAACTATGAAGCTTGAGGTCCCGGGTTCGAATCCCAGTCGGGGCAGATGTTTGCATGATGAATACAAATGTTTGTTCTTGGGTCTTGGATGTTTAATATGTATATAAGTATGTATTTATCTACATAAGTATGTTTATCCGTTGTCTAGTACCCATAGTACAGGCTTTGCCTAGTTTGGGACTAGGTCAGTTGGTGTCAATTTGTCCCATGATATTTATTATTATTTATTATTATTTAATTATAGTTTTGTGCTTATTGTAACGAATTGGCACTTTTTTATTTGTTATTCTTAGGGTTGTGTTAAATGCTGTGTACAATTATAATCGTGATGTATGCGCTATAATGACTTAGAATGAGTGGCTATTTGTAACTTAATTAGCTTGCATTATGTTATTGTACCTAAGTTAATAAAATAAAATATATTTTCTAAAGCTATTGAAGTATTTGCGTCTGGTAGTCATCATCTTATATTGATGAGCTGATGATGGAAAGTACAACTCCTTAACGGTTAGGAGTTGGAGGATAATTCTGAAAATGTTAAATCATTATTCAAAAGGGTATACTTCTGAGGTGGCCCCATTGTCACCGAGTCAGGATTTGATGATGGGATCCTAGGGAAATCGAGAGCAACCCTTAAATTTTATAGGGACGTATCATATATTTTCGAAAGCTATTCAATTACTTACGTCTGGTAGTCATCATCTCGTGTAGATGAGGCGATGATGGAAGGTACAACTCCTTAACGGTTAGGAGTTGGAGTATAATATTTTAAATATTACCGTAACTAAAAATTGTGAAATAAAAAACCTTTTACCAAAAAGTAAAACCGCCTTCAAAAAAAAACCTCAGAAAAAAACATAAAATAATCCCCAAAAAGCCATGAGTTTTATGGCCTAGCAGAAATATGAAGTCGGTGCGGTGCTAGCGGAATATTCTTGGAATGAAGCACCGACTTCATATTTCTGATAGGCCATAAAACTCATGGCTTTTTGGGGATTATTTTATGTTTTTTTTTTCTGAGGTTTTCTTTTGAAGGCGATTTTACTTTTTGGTAAAAGGTTTTACTTCTCGTGTGTTGAAACACTCGCTACGCTCAGGGTTCTATTTTAGAACTACTCGCTTCGCTCGTGGTTCAACTATAGAATTCTTTCGCTTGCTTGTGTTTCAATTCCACACTCGCGGGTAAAATACAACTTTGCACCCTTACAATACAATACAATACAAATATTTCCCCCTACCCAAAACCCAAATATACCCTTGTGTAAGAAATAACTATTTAATGAATCAATGACTTCGTATTTTGTGCAAGGTCATAAAACTAATGGCAGGATTATTTTGTTTTTTTTCAAAGCGGTTTTGCGTTTTTGTTAAGTATTTTATTTCACAATTTTATGTTTAAAAAAAACTACTAAACCAATTTTACTTCTCCCTACTGACTCATATGAATTGATCAGCCTGTATAAGTAAACGCAGATTTTGACTATAATACGTTTTCGCTAAAATTGTATTGATAGCACAAAATATTAGATTATTTTTTTTATACAACGAGGAAGGCAAGCGAGCAAGTGGGTCACCTGATGGTAAGTGATCACCACTGCCCATAGACACCCGCAACTCCGGAGGGTTTGCAGATGCGTTGCCAACCTAGAGGGCTAAGATGAAATGCCTCTTATGCCCGTAATTACACCGGCTGTCTTACTCTCCACACCGGAACACAACAGTGCAAGCACTGCTGCTTAGCGGCAGGATTAACGAGTAAGATGATGGTAGCGATCCGGACGGACCTCGCACAAGGGCCTACCACCCGCAATAACACAATAACATAATTTATTGTCATAAGAGGTCTTTATGTATACGATATTCCGACCACTGGATGTTGGTCAGCTATTGATTACAGACTTAGAAATAATCTGTGTCAAAAACGGTCCACACCTTCTCCCTATCCCACAAAAGTTACAAGTCCTGCAATTTGTCACATTTTAGTATGAAAAACTTTACGAATGTGTTAAATTGTACTACTTACTTATCTTGTAATTTTTGTAGGGCCTTGTCTTCTTCAACAATAAAGTTTGTTCTGTGCAAGCGGCTGTTTCGAAACGGTAATTTTAATTAATTTAACAGGTACAGAATAACAAACAACAGTGTTATTATTCTGTGCCGAGGCTCGATCGTCAACAGACGTATCGCTTACAAAAGCGACTAATTAAATTATTTACAGACCAGTGCCCTAAGCACGACTTGTCGAATCCTGCGTTACGTTACGGTTATCGTATCGAGATCGAGAAATCTCATACTAAATTTTAGTTCCAAATACGCTCACGGGCGGGCGCTGCTCCAAACGTCATACAAACTCGTTATAGTTTACTATTCGATTTTACGTGACGCAGGATTCGACAAGTCCTGCTTAGGGCACAGATCGAATGAACGTTGGGCTCGTCAAATAACACAGACTCGAAGAACGTGCAGACTATGTACAGTGAGCAGCAAAAGTTGCTTACCGACAGACCGACGGACGTACATGACGAAACTAAAAGGGTTCTGTTTTTGCCATTTTGACTGCGGGCCGCTAAAAAACGTGCCTACCTATGAAACTACCTGTGACCTGTGATTCCACTCGTTTGCCCCCTCTTAAAAAAACCGGCCAAGTGCGAGTCGGACTCGCGCACGAGGGTTCCGTAGAAAGATTTTAACGCTTTTCCCTAGTGTTTTAAAAAGTCCAGTGTAAGCAGAGCCCTGCTTCTAAGCAAAATGTACGCATTGTGGGGTCAACTTATATTGGTCATCGAAATCTAGAGACAGATATAAAAATTAAAGATTTTGAGACTTTTTTGAGTGGTTGTACTATAAGAGCTACCTTCATACCAAATTTCAAGTTTCTAGGACAATTGGAAGTACCCTTTAGGTTTTGTCAATACGGCGATTTGTATGGAAACCACCTGATTGCGTTGACTTAGAAGGTTGATATTTTCACGGCTTCCAAGGGACCGCAGGCATTTGATATTCATTTCAGCATCTTACCTCCACGCGTTCCAGAGAAAAAGGGTCTTGACAGACAGACGGACAACAAAGTGATCCTATAAGGGTTCCGTTTTTTCCTTTTGAGGTACGGAACCCTAAAAACAGTGATGTAGGAAACCAATTAGTAAGTCCTTCACGACAATGTCGTCAAATGTAAACCGCCCCAACACTGGGAAGTCCGTGCACTATTTGCTAAAGGGTAAAATTCAATTATTGTCCCGGACAACCTCCCCCTCCCCGCCGCTGGGGGGTGGCTCTGATGTCCGGGATCCCCTGCCCAAAGGTTATATTAAGAAAGTCGTTTGTTTAGAGAAATCTCCAGTTGCGGATAGGTAGGTAAGTACTTGACGTCTCAGGACAAGTAATTCGTAATTCTAATTTAGAACTTGCAAAATTCTTAATTAAATGTGGAACAAGATTTTCGCCTAGATAATGCATATAAAAATGTAGGTAAAGTTAATCTCCTGTACGTACGTAGCTGCCAAAATAATCTGTAAGAGACTGATATGCTGATATCATGTCATCACATCATCACTAGCCTTTTTTTACGTCCCACTGCTGAACACAGGCCTCCTCTCAGAATGAGAGGGCTTGGGCTGTAGTTCCCATGCGGGCCCAGTGCGGATTGGAAACTTCACACACATCATTGCATTGCTTCGCAAGTGTGTGTGCAGAATTCCTCGCGATATTTTCCTTCATCGAAAAGCTCATGATAAATTACAAATTTTATTCCGCACATAAATACAAATTGTCGATTTCCTAAAACCTAAAGGGTACTTACTTGCAGTTGTCCTAGAAACATACCTCCCCTAAAAATCTCAAAATCTTAATTTTTTAAATCTGTCTGTAGATTTGGAAGACCCCACACTGCGTACATTTTGCTTAGGATCAGGGTTCAGCTTACACTGGACCACTTAAAACACTGGGGAAAAGCGTTAAAAAAATTCTACGGAACTCTCGTGCGCGAGTCCGACTCGCACTTGGCCGGTTTTTTTTTTGTGACTACCGAATTATCCGAGTTCTCAGTGTCAAGACCGAACGTAAATAACCTAACCAACTTAGAAAACTTGAAAAACCCCCGACATTTTCATTTCTTAATTCAATATTTCAAAAACGGCTGAACCGATTTTAATGAAACTTAGCATAGAACCATCTCAATTATACTAGCTTTCGATTAAAAAAAGCCGCGTCCAAATCCGTCCATCCATTTACGAACTACGATGCCACAGACAGATACACAGACACACAGATACACATGTCAAACTTATAACACCCCTCTTTTTCGTCGGGGGTTAAAAATAATAGAATCTACTTAGTTATTTAGGGATTTTCGGGATCTGGAGAAAATAAGGGGCGTCACGTTTATGCTGAAGCGTAATATTTGGGGTAATTAGGAGCTTCAGCAGGCCAGTGCCCTAAACACGACTTGTCGAATCCTGCGTTACGTTACGGTTATCGTATCGAGATCGAGAAATCTCATACTAAATTTTAGTTCCAAATACGCTCACGGGCGGGCGCTGTTCCAAACGCCATACAAACTCGTTATAGTTTACTATTCGATTTTACGTAACGCAGGATTCGACAAGTCGTGCTTAGGGCACTGAAAGTAGTTATTCGTTACAAATTAAAAAAATCCGTTGCAGCGCCATCTTTCGGAGGATCGCCGAAGTAAAGCCATACCTGCCATTCTGCTAGCTAGGAGCCGCGTTGCGCTGCTTAGCGAGAGCTTTTGGTTATTGCGGTATTCAGTGGAGCAGCCAGTTAGTTACACTCATTTTCCGCCTAGTGGCGCTTTATAGCAAGTTCACGTTACGAGGTAATTGAAGACATGAGTGGATGAAAGTGGTATGTCACAAAAACATTTTTTTGAGTAAATTGCAGTTAAAGGTTTTTACATTGCAGTTTTTTTTATTTTAATGGATAAGATATTGTTACTTCTATAAAAATCCACCTAATATAACGCTAGTTGAATTAATAAAAATTTTTTATTAAATAAATGCTTTTAAATATAAAAAAAATATGTAAAAAAGTACATAACCCCTTCTTTCACCTTTAAGGCTGTTCTGTAAATAAAAGAAGTCTGATAAATGAAAGTGTTTATTGTAACAAAAATTATGGATTTAGAAGAATTTCTTCGTAAAAATACCTGCACTCAGGGTTTATAAATTTCAGCTGATCCCTAATGTTATCTTTTTTTTCTTGGGATATCGTGCCGTATTTATCTGTCACTCTTTCTAAAATAAAGTTATCTGGACTTGAATTTCTTTTCAAAATGTCAACTTCTTTAAAGGGAGTCATAACGTCATAGGTTTCTTTATATAAATATGACCCAAATTCTTCGACACGGACCCAGCGAACACCATCTCGGAAATGTACCTTTGACTTATTTACATCTGTTTTCCGATTAATGAGGTTTAATTTGGTTTGCAAGCTACCAATTTTTCTAAAATGTCCAGACATGTTGAAAACTTGATTCATTCTAGACGATTTGCAAATTATTTCCCTATATCGTTCTGGCAAAAGAACAGTGTCGTGTCTTCTAAGTACCTTTTCTATGCGTCCGAAATCCCGATTCGAGTCAAGATACGAGTGTCCAACTTGTGGAAATTTATGGTCTATTGCCTTGAAGTAACCTTTCAATATCATGTACTGGTACAAACAAATCATATTAAAGTTCTTATTTTGCCCTGCACATGAATCTGACCATATTACCAGATTATCCTTTTTCACATGAGCACTTTGTTCCATTTCAACAAAACGTAATAATGCACTGGCCACCTCACAACTTCCACGATCAGCAACATCTTCTGTCCATGTACAAAAATATGCCTTTTCTTTATCATTGTTCACTACATGAATCCCAAGGTTGTAGAACTATATTTGTCTTAAATAGAAAGCTTTGGACGTAGGAATCTTTGGTAGTGGCATAGTTTGTTGTAAATCAATCGTAACATAAGTAACGTCTTTGTTTATCTTGGCATTATCTCTATCAGACCTCATAGCTTCAACTGCAGCGTGGTAATTTTCTTTATGTTCTTCGGAACCCTCTCCTGCATCACAAATGGCGCAAGTGTCGCTTTTTGGGTAACCAAATGACAGGTTGAATTGGGTTACGAAAACATTGTTGTAGGTAGATTTCTTAATCTTGAATTGATTCGGCAAATTTTCAGCATTACACATGTCAATATATAAATTGTACATTTTAGTTACATTTAACAGTGGTGACAGATACTGTTTATGGATATTATTATGGCGGGAGTAATGAGATTGCTCTGCAGGAAAACTGGCGATGTGATCTTTGATCCGGTCTCTTACTTCAGAATTCATCTTATGTGGTCTGTTAGTATGTCGTCCCCTGCAATCAGGTGCAGGGGCTGCAGCTCCAGTTTTAATCTGATCCCTAATAATATCAACTTTTTTTCTTCCTGTCTGATACAAAGCACAAAGCCCAAGCTTGTAAACTTCTTCGGTGACACCGTCGCGAGTAACAAAGTATTTATAGCTACTACTTTTGTGTTTTAGAGCCCCTTTTCTTAGTCGTGCTACTGGCTTACATTTCAAACTTTGAAAAAGTAATGCATTTTTTTCGTTGACATTTAATGAGTAATAACTGTCTAAAATTCGCTTCCTTTGTTCAGTCGAAAATTTAACTGAACATTTTAGCCTGCATTTATCTCGACATAGTAATCCCTCTTTAATCATTTTCTTTGGAATTTTTATGTCTTTGTACGATGTGTATTCCTCACCTCTTTCTCTCGCTAATGCTGCACGTTTTTGTTTCCATTGCTCCGGGTTCTTGCTACGTTTTTTAGAAGTATGCTCTTTAATTCAATTGCTTAGTTCAATTGCGTCAAAATAAGTAGATTTAAATAGCCTCAACTCTGATAAATAAACAAAATTTATGTAGGTATAGTTGTAAAGCGTCCGAACAGACTGTACGCCTTTTCACGTATTTCAAAATCTCACGTATACCTAATCCATGAAAGTAACTACTGTACACTACTACAAGAAATAACGACTTATTTTAAGTTATATAAGTAATTATACATTCAACAGTTAGTCACTATAAAGAAACACTCACCTGAATTCTTATCATAAAGGTTGAAGTTAGATTCAGATTCTTGTTTTCGTCGAATACTCTGATTTTCCAAATTACCCTCACTTGATGTCAATACAGCATCTTTGCTCGAGACATTTTTGCATAAACAACGATATGCTAAGCCCAAAAACTATTTTTAAACTGTTACTTCCGTAAATAAACACGCTGAAACCTGTAAGGAGGTGTTATGGTTTAAACATAACACCTTCATACACGTCAGAATAACAGAAAATAAATGTTTGTGTCTCATAACATGGATGAAGGAGCTAAGTACGTACATAACGCTTTCTTCTGTTACACTTACTCGCAACTGATAACCACTTCTAGAGTCATGTGCCTTTAGCACCTTCATTCACGAAGAACTTAACTTATTCTTGTACATAGGTCCTTCATACACTGCGTTTTAAGCTGTTATAGTTTAAAAACTCGAGAACTGAAGGCGGTCGGTGATGCATTATGACTTAGCACCATCATTTATAGCATAAAACCGAAAATCGCAAAAATGTGACATACCCCCTTCATCCACTCATGTCTTCAATTTTGCTATTCGTCGGTAGACAGCGCTAGGAGATGTTTGGTCCGGATTTGGACTCGTTTCAGTTTCAAATGAGATTTATGGATGCTTTGCACCATGCATGGCCCGACTTTAGAAGCCTATTTGGCTCGTTGATATCTATGAATAATCTGCTTTCTATGCAAAAGGGATTTCAGTTGGATCCTCGGTCGGACTTGGAAAGAAAACAAAGTTTTGTTGTAGGTACATTTTTTTATATTTTTAAATTGGGGAATATTCACATACCTACTGGTGGTTCAGGTTTAAAAAATGCTTGACACTTTTTATGGTTTCGAACCAAAATGGTAGGATAAAGAACCCTTATGATGTGACTTGGCCTGTCTGTTTGTCAGTCCGTCACACACATCGGTACACACATACACAATATACACAGACACAGACTCAGTTTCGGAACTCTCTGTTAGCCCATTTTCAAAGCACCGCTTAACGTGCTACCAGTTATTACTAGGTCAAGTGGGGTGAGGTAAAATAATGAAAGGGTTCTGTTCACAATATCCCAAAACTTTTTTAAAACAGCACAGTTTAAGGATTATAACGAAAAAATGGAAAAAGGTGCTTTACGCTACCGGGTTATTTAAAAGCAAGAACAAAACAATAACAAAAAATTTTACCTCCTAAATACACAACACAGTAACACAGTTAACAAGCAAGACACGACACAATATCAACCCTCTTGTGCGTCCTCGACTCGTAATGAGGGCCCGAAGAGCCCTCAGCGGCCGAACCGGACGGCGGCCGGGCGTGTGCGCGCGAACAGGATACGAGCGTATCGGTTACAGCAGGCTGGAGAGCCTGATCTTTGGGTAATTACGATAATATCGAGAATTTGGACAAACAGAAACTTTTAACATAAGAAACGGAAACTTTTAACATAAGATTCGGAAGATTTTAACATAAGAATCAGAAACATTTAACATGAGAAACATACACTTTTAACTTGAAAAACATAAACTTTTAACATACAATGACAATGCAAAGAAAAATCCGTTAAGCAGCTGGACTTGAACCAGCAACCTCGGTAATCCGTACCACGCTCCACCAATTAAGCTATACTTAACGTTCCATCTCTTGCCACTAATGCGTAACTGTAGAAGTTCCGTAGTGGGTGAGCCGCTTGATTAAGCTACTCATAGATGGCGCTGAGGAGAGATCTTCCAAAATAAAAATATGACACAAGGCATTGAAAAATTCGTTAGGTACACCAACGTTAAGTATAGCTTAATTGGTGGAGCGTGGTACGGATTACCGAGGTTGCTGGTTCAAGTCAAGCTGCTTAACGGATTTTTCTTTGCATTGTCATTGTATGTTGAATTTCATTCTATGAATGTTTCATAAAAATAAACACAAAAATAATCAATAAATCGATTATTTTCATTTATAAACTTTTAACGTGAGAAACATGAACTTTTATCAGAAGAAATAGGTACTTAGATACTTTTATCAGAATTTATTTATTATTTATTTAGCCAAATTTGTCCCACTGCTCAGCAAAGGCCTCCCCCCAATACTTCCATTGCTTCGGGTCTTTAGCTATAAGCGGCCAGTCCTTTAAGAAGGAGTCCAGTCCAGTTTATCGAAATAGAGAAACTTTTAACAGAAACGGAAACTTTTGACTTAGGTAACAGAAACGGTAACTTGTAACATAACAAACAGAAACTTTCCAGAGACAAAAACTTTTAACATGAAAAACAGAAGCTTTTAACATACGAAACGTAAACTTTTAACAGAAACAGAAGCTTTTAACATACGAAACGTAAACTTTTAACAGAAACAGAAGCTTTTAACATACGAAACAGAAACTTATAACATTAAGAAACAGAAACAGAAACTTTGAACATGAGAAACAGATACTATAATTAGTTGAAGTCAGCATTATCTTCATCAATTGGAACTGTACAACTACACTGTAGCTCGCAAAGTTAGTCAAATAACAGAATTAAGTTTCAGACTCGCTGCTACAAAATAATGAGTAAAACCCTAGAAAATTTCCGTGCCCCAAAAAAAAAGCAAAATAAACATGTTTTCGGGACTTAAAGGAAAGTTTTCAACACACAAATCCGAACAGAAGGCCGAATCAATCAAGACCTAAAAAAAAACCTTTAAAAGGGTCGCGAATAAACAACTACCCACCCTATGGGGTGGGGGGGAGGGGGAGGTAACTTGTGACGTCTGACACAACTTTTCACTCACCCATTTTGATTTTTTCGGGTCCTTTTTTAGATTGGTTACCTTAAACCCGACTGCCCTAAGAGTTATAATTTTTTAAGTAGGGTCACATTATGTCGGGGCTTTCTAGCTATTTTTATTTGCCTGATGTCCAGATTCGCTCTCATAAATAGAAAGAGGGTCACTCGTACTCAGTGCAGGTTGGGCTCTTCGCTCTGTAATTCAATTGAATAGGTACACCAAAAATCACGAGGTACCTGTACAAAATAAGTTTTCTTTCTAATGCGCTCTGCTATTTGAGGACCCTTACTGAGGACCCGAATCTATCTATAATGTGGACACGTACACCAACCTGCTTACAGTTTCCTTAAGTTAAATTAGATAATATTTATAACTAAAAATCTATTAAATCCTTATAGCCACTCGAGCAGAGCCGCGGTGCGCAGTTCGAGTTTCACTACCGTCATAGCGTGTGCTCCCAGAGGAAGGGCTACGGATGAGTCCGAAACATGTCAGGCTATTACTCGACTGATAATCGTGAGGGATCAGTTTATTTCACTATAATCCTTACAGAGTTTTTCTGTCTTCATTTAATTTAATTCATTCAATTTATTTTTCAAATGATTTAATTGTAATCACAATGAAATAAACTAATTTTATTTTATATTTCATTTCTGTCTATGAGTTTTGTTTTGTATTTAATACTTACCTACTTATTTTGCGGTTACACTAAAACAAAAATCTTTAATATTTTACTTCCTCATTCAATATGTCAGAATTCTATGCAAAAAAACTCATTAACCATTGGATTTTCGATAACAGAGGTAGTTAAGTATGTTTTTTTTTTATATTTAAAATAACAATTAAGATAAAGTCAGTTTATTTCGTCTATGGAGCAGACATAGCTCAAAAAAAATCGTCAGCATAAGGTTTAATTCCATAAAGACAGGGAGACGTTTTGTCTTCGATATTGTTTACTGAGTACTTCATTGGAAAATGTTTTTAGGCTTACGTTTTGGAAAGGAATGGCATCAACATCAATGATGAATACATCACACACCTTCGATTTGCTGATGATAACAGTATTCATGGCAGAAACCCTTGAGGATCTAGCTTCTGACAGGTGGGTCTTGATGAACATGGACAAGACGAAAATTATGTACAATTGGGAGAGGCAGCAGTGGACGTCTTTCGGCTGACGTAATGATGATGAAAAAAACCTTATTTTTGTCTTCCTAAAGCTCAACTTAAATCGGGAAAAAATCCCACTTTTTGCGCTTCAATTGTGCAGAGGGTCGAGCACGACTTTACGAATGCTGCGTAACTTAAAATCGAATAATAAACGTTGTCGAGTTTGTATGACGTTTGGAACAGCGCCCGCCCGTGAGCGTATTTGGAACTAAAATTTAGTATGAGGTTTCTCGATCTCGATACGATAACCGTAACGTTACGCAGCATTCGTAAAGTCGTACTCGACCCTCAGAGCGCAGTGTACACTGTGGGACATGAATAGCGTACAATGGAATTTAATGGACTCGGCGCGTCAAATGTAAGTGGTACTTGAGAGTCAAATTGCTTTTGGTTTATTTGCAGGGGCCTTTTGTAGAGTAATTCACGGTAGTGTCGTGTTCAGTGTGTTGGGGGCACACAGTGTGTGCACAGTGTGGGCACACAGTGTGTTGGGGGCACACAGTGTGTTCAGTGTGTTAGGATTCGAAAAAATTAAGTATGATAAACTAGCTTGTGCCCCGCGGCTTTGCCCCCGTGAAATATTTTAAAATGGGCTAGTTCCCTATCCCGTGGGAATTTCGAAAAATCCCTTCGATAAATGCACTTTTGAGATACTCAAGGTATACGTTTGCCAAATTTCAAGTGTCTAGGTCCAGTAGTTTAGGCTGTGCGTTGTCTGTCTGTCAGTCAGTCACGGTACAGTTGTGTAGTTTTCTGGTTCTAGTCCAGCGGCTTAACTATTTTTTTTGCACTATCGTCGATTGTTACTTATATTTCATACCATGAATTTTTCATAAAAACAAACACAAAATTAATCATCAAAATCGGTTATTTTCATGGTTTGAGGTTTTTATTTAAGCCAGGTTCAAGCGCTCTCCTGCTGTTCCGCATCTAGAAAAAGTTATTTGGCAAAAGTTATTTGGCAAAAGTAATTTGACAAAAGTTATTTGGCGAAAGTATAATAACTCTCGCAATGATAGACGCTTGTATTTTATTTTAGCGGTTCGAAAGTTAGTTTAATCGAGATGGTTCTTAACTAAGTTTCATTAAAATCGGTTAGTATTTATGTGCGATACAAAACAGCAAAAAAAAAAAAAAAAAAACATGGGACAATTTGACACCAATTGACCTAGTCCACAAACTAGGCAAAGCCTGTACTGTGGGTACTAGACAACGGATAAACATATTTATATAGATAAATACATACTTATATACATATTAAACATCCAAGACCCGAGAACAAACATTCATGTTCATCATACAAACATCTGCCCCGACCGGGATTTGAACCCGGGACCTCAAGCTTCATAGTCAGGGTCTCTAACCATTAGGCCGTAAACAAATAAAAACTTACTTTTTTTCGCTTCAATACGAACGTCTGTGTGGGTTCAAAGTAAACCTTAATACCTACGCAATTAAATATTGAAACGAATGTTGACGTAGCTAACATGGGACGACTCAGCAGGTAGCGAGCCACATATTTTAAAATATAAAACGACAAAAAATAACCGTAAATATTTTTTTGTCCCGTCGTGTATACGTCACTATCAGTTTTTGAGACCGTGTAATTACCCGTTAAAGATATCGGCCTTGGTTTTACCCTTCAATTATTAATTGAATCTCTTAGCTGTGAGTGCAATAAGTGTTAATCAATGACATTCTAATACTTGTGTATAGGTATAGTTAAAAAAAAGATTTTCCACAGGCAAAAATCTATTTTATGTCAAAGCACGGACCAACCACCCTCTGGACACCAAATGTCAGAGCGAACGTTTCCGACACGCATGTGCTCATTTGCACCTATAAATCTCTCTAGCCACCAATCGCGGCTCACTTTCGACCAGATGACAAGCGAGATGACAAGCTATGAACCAATCGCGAAGATACGTTGTTCCGTGTGTCAAAGTCATAAACACTTTGACATGTAAAAACATTTCCCAATTCAATTGTATCCTTGTTCCTAACACCCCATCAAGACTGATTTTTTTACCCTATTATATTTGGACTGATGTCTGACTGTCATAATTAAATTGACAATCAACTTTTCTTTGCCAGTCGTTGTCATGGGCATGTCCCCTGTGTCACACGTCTAAAATAAGATTTTCTAAGGCACCACTCCATCAAACGTTAAAAATTTCAACAGTTACATGCCAATTCCTTCATGCTTCATCTCCTAAGCATGCAAATCCTGACTTTCGGGGGAGTGGGATGTTAGAAAATCATATTTTTGTTGTGTTACCCAAGGGACATCTTCATAGCATCGAGTGGCAAAAAAAATGGATGGAAATTTCAGAATTGCTTGATTTTTTTTTTTGGTGATAGAAGTAACCTTCCTTAGTACCTGATAAAAGTTTGAGATTTTTCTTTGGCGTCGTTTATTTTTGAAAAATAAAAACATCTTCCTCCGTCACGTTCTGGGCCTAGGACGGCTGATTTCGCGTTTTCCTTGGTCCATCGCATATTACAGAAAAACATCTGTGGTAAACAATGACATTGACATCAATGTTATTGTTATAACACATGAACAGAGTTGTAATTTGTAATTCCGTTTATTGAATAAAACACTGTAAACTTACGTTTCACAGCAATAAATTCGGCGTTTTGAATAGTTTTGGCCAATACCAATTTTCTTTCAGCTCTTCTCTTACAGCACAGAATCTCAAGGTTTTTTTATCACTTTTGGAATACGTTGGTGGGTATAATTAACATGTCTTAGGATCTCTATACCGTTGATGTTCGTGGTCATCCATAGCGAATGATTTTGTTTAAAATCTA
Source organism: Clepsis dumicolana (assembly GCA_963691665.1). Lineage (NCBI taxonomy): Eukaryota > Metazoa > Arthropoda > Insecta > Lepidoptera > Tortricidae > Clepsis > Clepsis dumicolana. Next base: position 161,341 of record OY829508.1, on the reverse strand, counting down.
TACACCAGCAAAACGAATCAATGGGTCCAGTTTGGGTTGCAGTGGTCGTCGTCGCGGCTAACAAAATCAAATCCAGGGTCCAAAAGGGAAAGTCGTCGTTCGTTCAGGCAAGCTATTATCAATGTCCGGGGCAAAAACTGTTCGTAAATTATTTAAGTAAATCGGAAAAAGCAGTGAACGCGTAGGCAGCGAAAACAAACAAAATAATGTAGGTTATGTCTGTGGAGACAGCTGTCAGATGTCTTATTTTTTTGTACCACAGATGTTTTTCTGTAATATGCGATGGACCAAGGAAAACGCGAAATCAGCCGTCCTAGGCCCAGAACGTGACGGAGGAAGATGTTTTTATTTTTCAAAAATAAACGACGCCAAAGAAAAATCTCAAACTTTTATCAGGTACTAAGGAAGGTTATTCCTGTCATCAGAAAAAAAATTAAGCAATTCTAAGATTTTCATCCATTCCCAATTAGCGGCTGGATCCTGTTGCGCCGCCGCTGCGCTTGACGGGTCAAAAGGCTCGTCAACTCATCAGGTTTTCATTTTTGTACTATCTCAATACCTACTCCTCCAAGCCTTCAACTTGTGCCTGTTTTCCACTGAACGGGGCGGGCTCCGAGCCACTGATAAAATTGTATTTAGTGAGTAGCTACCTAGGCGATTAAATGCACTTTTAAACGTATTTTTTTCCAGTACCGTGATTGCTAAGAATAATGCGCCGCAAGATACTTACAAAAAACTATGAATTCATAATTAATTTTTATTTTCTAATCTTGTTCTTATAATATTTTTCTTTGTATAATCATTTCTTTATAAAATTAATTTCTAGCTCCACGTATATTGTAAGAGCTATAAATTTTAGAGGAAATTACTTTGTGTCAAGTTTCTTGCAGCACATTCTTCTTAGCAATCACGGTCTTGGTAAAAAATACGTACCTATAAAAGTGCATTTACTCACTAAATACAATTTTCGTTTTTAATTTGATGGTAAAAATGATGAGCAGGAAAAGTTGCCGATGTCTATTGAAATGTCGGCATTCTTTGTCTGTGTTCCGGGTTTTAAATTGTTTTTGTGAAAAGCAGACAAGGTTGCGGGCAACTGAACAGCTAGCGGGAATTCCCCACACACAGACATCCTCTGTTCCGGACCTTTATTGTCAATCAGAGATTATCGTAACCTTAGCGTCGCATAGTTCAAGGGGTAATTTTTTAAATCGATTAGGTAGTTTCGGAGACTGCCCCTACAAACCAAGAAACAAAGTGTTCCTCTTTATCATATTGCACGTAATTGGCATCCACTTACTTACTTAAATTTTTTCGATACCTATGTTCTTCACGCTATAAATAATCATGTACATTGGTTATTTTGTCAAAATTCATAAACCTCGTTTAGTCGATAGTTCGTGTGAACCTTTATTTGTCAACAAAATGTAGGTGAATAAATTTAATAAATATACAAGGTGTTACACGTAATAGTAATAATGTTACCTACCTATTGGCTTGTGTGAACAGAATCGAAGTCATGTATGTTTATTTTGTCAACATAGGTTTATAAATAGAATGTATGACATGACGTTACACGGATTTAGGAATATATTTCACGCACATGCAAATAGATTGCAAGCCAAAACAACTTAATATAAGTAAGATTATAGAATCAGAACCGCCTAAAAAAATATCGCTATAGGATGATATTTAATGAAAACAAATAAACTGACAATGAAAAATGAACCTTACTTACGTCCAATATTTATAATATTTTATAAAATGTCATATAATAAAATTGAGTTGTAATCCAGTTAGACATGTTGATTCTTGAAATACCTAACACCAAAACCAGCCTCGTTAATCATCGCTTACTGGATAAATTATAGTAGTTTATGCAACTGCTACATAATGAGGGTCCTTAAAACACGAGTGTGTTTTTATGAAACGAGGCGAAGCTGAGTTTCATAATAGGATCACACGAGTGTTTTAAGGCCTAATTATGTGGAGTTGCATACATTACTTTATCTACACACATATTATAAGTACTCTAAGATGGGTTCAGAAGCCGAAGGCATATATCATACCCATACCTGTCACGAATTTGACTGTTTTTTTTTATCATAGACAAACATAATGAGCGGACGTTTCGTAAACTGCTTTTTTTTTATTGTAAAAAAAAAAATCACATTGTTATTTATACATGTCGGACTGAACTCGACTTACATACGTGAGTGATCCGTTTAATTTCACTATGATTGTAAATTACGTTGGTTTTCAAATTTGAAACATCGAATTCGATATCGAAAAGTCATTACGATATCGAATTCGATGTTCGATTCGGCGCTGGCGGCGAGCAGTCGTCGTACTGCAATGCTGGTCATTTTCTACGGATTCTGAACGCATTATAGAGGACTTCTGATATGTGTGTAGTAGATAAAGTATATTTAATGCCAAGTTTTACTGGTGACTTCGTTTTAATCAATTTTGATTACGTATTTACACTTTAGGTCACTGCTGCTGCTATCGACTTTATACCTACATGGGTCTGTATACATATAATATGTATACATGTCATAATAATATATACCTACTATATATATATATATATACCTACTTAGTTAATAAAAGACGAACGAGATTGCTCACGTCACGTGTTAATGCTCTATACCATGTTTATTAACCAAATTTGAACTATCAAGAATTAAATTTGATTAAAATTTTAATTTAATGTTTTCTTAAGTGTCGCAATAAGCTATGATAAAAACATTCCTCATAAATTAGATAAAATTGAAATCATTTGTTCCTTGTTGACAATTACATTAAGTACATTTGAAATATCATAAATATGTATAAAGAAGAATAAAAGTAAATTCAAGGATACAGTAAAATAAAATGTCACTGAAATGTCAACGTAAATTTAAAGTTTTTTTTTTATATACAACGAGGAAGGCAAGCGAGCAAGTGGGTCACCTGATGGTAAGTGATCACCACTGCCTATAGACACCCGCAACTCCGGAGGGTTTGCAGATGCGTTGCCAACCTAGAGGGCTAAGATAAAATGCCTCTTGTGCTCGTAATTACACCGGCTGTCTTACTCTCCACACCGGAACACAACAGTGCAAGCACTGCTGCTTAGCGGCAGGATTAATCAGTAAGGTGGTGGTAGCGATCCGGATGGACCTCGCACAAGGTCCTACCAAAAACTGGATTGTCTAAGTTCAACTTATTTAAATGACAATTCAAGTCACATACGCTTATGGTGTACGGAAGCCATAGATTTTTTATTTTGAGTGACCGTTTAGGATCTATAACTGTTTAAAGTTGGTTCGCAAACATTTTCAGTTTATATATGACTAAAAATAGCTTTAAATGAAACAAAATTATTTAAAAATAATACACACTGGGCCAGCGTGGGAACTATAGCTCAAGCCCTCTCATTCTGACAGGAGATCTGTGCCCTGATGATAAAATGTAATTTAAAGAAGACTGCTTGATGACTGCAAATTATGACTTCGTAATTCACACGAACTTTATGTTAACCGATCGTGTTGCTGTTTAAAAATAAGTCGCTTGTTTGTCAAAATGTAAAACACCCAATAATCGCTGAACATGCAGAACAAAAAACACTATACACACTATAAACACTACACCTACCTCCTCCTTCCGAAAGCCGGTTAAAAATCATACCATGTCGTCACTACTGGTTCACATTATGAATGGCTAATTCCCAAACGTGTTATTGCCAAGAGTAAAACCAGTTTTTTCGAATGATAACATAGCAGAGTGTACTGCTTAATATACTTGTAGAACCTTCTACACGACTGTCTTGAGCCAAATCTGCGTCTAAAAATAACTTACGCGGCACCCGTCGTGATAAACAAGCATGTTAGTTTACTGTTAGCATTGCCGATGTTGCCAGGCTGAGGCCCGAGGACGAATATTGGAATCCTGCGTAACGTAACGTTCGTCATCATCAACATCATCATGTCAGCCGAAAGGCGTCCACTGTCGGACATAGCCTCCCCGCGGCTCTCCACGCAGACCGGTCTTGTGCTATCCGCATCCACCGCGGTCCCGCGATCTTTACCAGGTCGTTGCTCCATCTTGTTGGAGGTCTACAGACGTTACGACGAACGTAACCTTATCATTGTCGACGTCGAGAAACTTCGTTTTAAATTTTAGTTCCAAATACGATCACGGGCGGGCGCTGTTCCAAACGTCATACGATTCTCATGTTTCGGTTTTGCTTTGTTATCGCGGGACAACGACACCGATCATCCCAAATTATGCAGAGGTTTTGTGTTATGGTACTACGGATAAACGATTACATACTTACTTACTTAGGTAAATAAATACAGGCTAAGGTTTCTTGTCCTTTGTAAAATTAGATTCGTAACCATGTTATACATTGTAATTATCAGGAAATATATGATCATGGCTAGATTTCCCAAGTAGTTTAGGTCTGCTCGAAATCTATTTTAACAAAAAAAAACCGGCCAAGTGCGAGTCGGACTCGCGCACGAGGGTTCCGTAGAAAGATTTGAACGCTTTTCCCCAGTGTTTTAAGAATTCCAGTGTTAGCAGAGCCCTGCTCCTAAGCAAAATGTACGCAGTGTGGGGTCAACTTATATTGGTCTGCGAAATCTACAGACAGACAAAAAATTTTAAGATTTTGAGTGGTTGTGCTATAAGAGCAACCTTTATACCAAATTTCAAGTTTCTAGAACAACTGGAAATACCCTTTAGGTTTTTGGATTTCGGCAATTTGTATGGAAATAGTTTTCTTAATGACTGTATCTTTTGATTGCGTTGACTAAGAAGGTTGAATTTTCACGGCTTCAAGGAACCGCAGGCTTGAGTCATTTCATGCTCGTTTCTGAAATATTATGTATTGTTCAAGTTCCTAACGCTCCCCCATTTTCGCTTAGGTACTATACCTACTGGATGGACACAAGCCCTAAACATCCAAGAGGCAAACATCCGTACTTATCATAATTAGAAATTATATTAATCAGTCCCGACCGGATACGCAAACACTCAGATAAAATCTGAAAATCTTAAATTTTTATTTCTGTATTCTGTCTAACAAAAATAATTGAATTTAATGATTATTTTTGTTTTTGTTTCATAAAACATTCACAGTACAAAATTCAACATACAATGACAATGCAAAAAACTGGGTAACTGCTTAACTAGTTTTTATTTGCATTGTCACTGTAGTGTAGACATAGCAGAAAAACTTATCTCACGGACCAGGCAAAAATCAACCTTATGACAATGTCATAAACATTTAGACAGATGAAAGCTTTTCCCACGGGCCAGGCGAAAATCAACCTTATGACAATGTCATAAACATTTAGACAGATGAAAGCTTTTCTCACTTTAACTATAACGTTGTCTGTCACCAATATAAAATGGCCTCATACTTACTGCGTTTAATTTTCTTAGGAGCAGGACTCTGCTAACACTAGACAACCTAAATCTCTGACAAAAAGTGGAAAAAATCTTTGTACGGAACCCTCGGTGCGAGTCGGACTAGCACTTGCCTGTTTTTTTAAATCTGTATAAATAAGTAGCTGCATTCTTTTCGATTGAGCATATTACTTATGTAGATATCCTGTGTTCATTATTTGAATGTGTGATTTTAATCATTTATATAGGTGCCGATTTCGCAAACTGCATCGCTAATCAGAGGGTCGGGCCCGACTTTACGAATGCTGCGTAACGTTACGGTTATCGTATCGAGATCGAGAAACCTCACACTAAATTTTGTTGCAAATACGCTCACGGGCGGGCGCTGTTCCAAACGTCATACAAACTCGACAACGTTTACTATTCGATTTTACGTTACGCAGCATTCGTAAAGTCGTGCTCGACCCTCAGTAGAAGTTTGTTGACATTGTGTTTGATGTGGCTATAAAAGTACGGGTTCTTAATTGACCGAACGAACGAAGTGACCGAAGCGTCTTAGTTTCAGCTCGCAAAAAAAATCGTATGTCCGGATTAGGTACTGTATGTATGTATATATATTTCTTTGTTGCGTATAAAATAAAAAATAACAGATAACAGAACAAAAGCAAATGTACAAAGGCGAACTTATCCCGTAAAGGGACTGGGTACTGTCCATATTTACAAGACTGTTCTCCTCAAAAGGTCGCATTTTCTCAACCGATTCTCTTGAAATTTTGTGAGCAGCTTCGCTAATTATAAACGGTTAACTACTAAGCATGTGGGTCTCGCACCGTTGCATGCCAGAAAGAGAAAGTGGTAGTCGCGCGGAGACCGCTGCATCCATTTGACGCTCATTCGTAAATCGAAACCACGCTCGTTCCACTTTCCTACGGCATTTAGGTAGGTACTCAACTTATTATAATTATAATTTAATTCAATCTGTCTGCGTGCAGTTTCAAAAAGACGTTCTTTATTTTATTGTCATATTAACATCATTAATTCATGTATCGAATTTTAAAACGGTTGTCCTCCACCGATTGATATAAAATTTAGCATACTCGTAAATCCGATGAAAATAATCTGGTAGTGAAATTCTAATGGCCCGGCTGGGATCGTTTCTATAGGAGGGAACTCTTCAACGGCTTGATTTGGTATGGATATGTAAGTTGGAAGACATTACATGTACAGTCAAGAAAAATTGTAGGTACTATTCGGAAAAAAACTTGTACGAAAATGTTTTTTTTTAACAGAAAACTCATCCCTTTCGGATCCAGCTAATACAATCGTGCGGGGTTGATTAGGTACCTATACTTAATAATTATGTAATTGTCAATGGTAAAGTAACGCAGCTAAACGGTGTTGTTTTAAATCTACGACCGAATAGCCTAGTGGTTAGCGACCCTGACTATGAAGCTTGAGGTCCCGGGTTCAAATGCCGGTCGGGGCAGATGTTTGTGTGATGAATATGAATGTTTGTTCTCGGGTCTTGGATATTTGATATAGATATAAGTATGTATTTATCTATATAAGTATGTTTATCCATTGTCTAGTACCCATAGGCTGTGCCTAGTTTGGGACTAGGTCAATTGGTGTCAATTTGTCCCATGATATTTATTATTTATTTATTATATTTAAATGACCCGCGGTTAATAACATTACACATTTGCATCTACCCGCGTTTCGTCAGTCAACAGTATTCTTTATTCACAAAAGTACAAAAGTCCCTATGCTTGGCAATAACCTATAAGAATAATAATAATAAGAATGTCACAGTCGAAGCTACGTAAGTGAACATTTGACATAGACTAATTGCACGCTCGCTGATTAAAATGTTGATAGCAAGAAATTAATTTTAATTTCATTTTTCAACCGTTTATTTTAACTTGATGTATTATGGTTCCTGAACAGAGCAATAATATTTGTGAGAAGTTATTTTGTTATGCCGTAATAATAATAATATCCCGTAGTTAATATTATTATTATCTATCAGTAGGATGTGTTGTTATTTTGATATACAATAACCATGCCTGCATACGGATACCCATGCTGATGTAAACTAATTGATTAAAATAATCAGGTGTTATTTGAACAAATTAGTGAACTGGTCTCGGGTGAGGGAATTAATTTATTTTTAGTTCATGGATGTGGAGTGGACCTTCACAAAGTAGGTACTTAACGCCTGATTCGATCAATTACTAGAAAAACTATTTGAACAATTAGCATCGCTATTCAGCAAGGCAACTCTGCCAGCCTTTTGGGCACCATGCCACGGGGACCTTATTTAGATTTCATTTAGTTTTAGGTTTTAGTTTATTTCATAAATCATTCATTTTCATAAAACATGGTAGATTGATGACATGAAGGTAAAACAGTTTCACATGTTTAGTCACAATATGACGGACAAAGGACCATGCGTCAAAATGGACCCAGAACCAACAGACATGAGAGTTGGGCTATTAAATAGGTCTTTAAATCTACTTCATTTAATTATATGGGGGTCGAATTCCATTGCAGAACTGAGATATTCATTTTTTTAATTTAGAGTGAAAACGAACTATGAAGAATCTGTGGCTAGGGTATTTAACATTTTGGAGGGTAGGTAACAAACAATATATGTAGTAATAATGAAGGTATTGCTACCGAACATGGCGTGAGCTACATTCGTCTTCGTCGTGGGTTAACTAGTCATATTTTTTGAAATATCTTGATTAATTATCTAAATAAACGCATTTAAAGACGTTTGAAGTAGTTTATCTACGCTAATCAGGCAAAAATGTATGGTTGATTAAAGCCCGTGTGCAGTCGAGACACGTTTGAGCACGTAAATACGACGTCTACATTTTGGTGGATAGAAATCAAAATGGCGTAGATGGCCATCCCTCATTACTACTGTTCTTGCTTAACTGGAAGACGCACAATAGGCTCTTGTGCTCACACTATTTCCATTATATGGTACTTAGGGTTAGGCAAGCATATGCCATTTAATCATCCTGCAGGTCATTTGAATGACTTGGTTATTAACGTATAATGAGAATAATAAGATAACATTAACTTGCTGTAAATACTGATTATATTACTAAATAAAATAAACAAACGTCAAACGCTCGGTTCTGTCATGTCATTTTAACTTTTTTCCGCTACCTAAAGGTTGTCTGGAAGAGACCGCTTTTTAGCGATTAAACCGCCTGTTATCTTCCTCTTGTTTTAGTACCTACTTATTATTTTCTGTGTATCGCTTTTATATTCTTATCCTATCGATTAATGATTGGTATGGTAGCCTATCATTAAGAGAAACCCGTTTATAGACCTTATACATACACACTGACTGAAATATGAATATCTCAGTTCTGCAATGGAATACAACTTGGTGCCTATAGAACAAAATGAAGTATATTTATAGATTCTTTTAATGACCTAACTCTCAGCTGTGTTGGTTCTGGGTCCAAGCTTCATACTAAGTTGCCCATGGTCCTTTGAATTTTAATATAATATTTATCATTATAACTTGAATAGGTAATGTAATAAGTTTGTTTAGTCAATTTAGTTTTAGCTTAGATTTAATGTCATTGTAAATTGCTTTTATTATGTAGCCTAACTAAAAGTTTGAACAATTCGAACAGCTACATGTGATTTAACTACTAATATATGGACTCGGTATTTTTCCCATTAACCACAATTTGTCTTGTTCAGCAAAATTAATTATTGCGGTCGCCCATGACGTCTGCGTGAGCAGTAAAAACAACTTTTTCGGCGAAGCAAATATTAATCACAGATCGAAACTTTCCGTGCGTCCGAGGCGGTTGGTACAAGTTCCGAGGTTCATGCACCATCTTAGCATTGGCCGTGTTGTTGGAGATATAAATAGAACCGGGGGGCTAGCACGCGCGCCATTTTGTCGCTTGTCGCTCAGTGCGTCCTTCACTGATTCCATCACTATGAAAGGGACGCCCTGCGCGACAGGCGACAAAATGGCGCGCCGTGCTACATGTGCAGGTTAGGAGATATAAATAGAACCAGGGCCGTGTTTTATAAAGCTACAGGTTACAATTTACAAGCGGAAGTCTCATTCTATCACCTTTTATTAGAAACAGACTTCCGCTTGCAAATTGTAACTTGTAGCTTTATAAATCACGGCCCAGATGGTAGTCGAAATTCTACCTCGATGAGGGCTCTTCTTGTCATAAATCCGCTAGGATCGCACGTATCAAGTGAGATATATCTGTTAATTTCCACCAATCATAGGTTTAGGTAGCTTGCGTGTCATTGGTGGACCTGTTTCAGACTAATTCGTAGTCCTTCCTCTGGGAGCGCACTACCCAGCGGCAGCGAGACGCACAATGTGCTCCCAGAGGAAGGACTACGAATTAGTCCGAAACAAGTCGGGCTAAACTCGACTTGTATACGTGAGTGACCCGTTTTATTTCACTAACACGGTTCATGATTCGTAAATATATAAACTTTAACTAATTATTTCTCAAATAGTAGAAAAACCTTTCCCACGGGTCAGGCAAAAATCAGTCTTATGACAACGTCGCAAACGTTTTGACAAAGGAAAGTTTTTCGCACTTCAGCTATAAAATAATTGCTATTGAACGAAAAGAAAAAACATTATTGGTCCTTTTTGGTAAGACATAACTTTTTTGTTAAAAGATTTTTATTACACAATTTTCGTTGATTTAACATTTTCAGAATTATCCTCCAACTCCTAACCGTTAAGGAGTTGTACCTTCCATCATCAGCTCATCAACATAAGATGATGACTACCGGACGCAAATACTTAAAAAACCTTTCGAAAATATATAAAACATGATACGTGCCTATAAAATTTGAGGGTTGCCCTCGATTTCCCTGAGATCCCATCATCAGATCATTACTTGGTGACAGTGGGACCACCTCAGGAGTATACCCTTCCGAATAATGATTTAACATTTTCAGAATTATCCTCCAACTCCTAACCGCTAAGGAGTTGTACCTTCCATCATCAGCTCATCATCATGAGATGATGACTACCAGACGCAAATACTTGAATAACCTTAGAATATATGTGAAACACATAGTACGTGCCTGTAAAATTTGAGGGTTGCCCTCGATTTCCCTGGGATCCCATCATCAGATCATGACTTGGTGACAATGGGACCACCTCAGGAGTATACCCTTTCAAATAAAAAAAAAAATTGAAAATCAGTCTACAATTGACGGAGTAATCGATGAACATACATAAAAAAATACATACAGTGGAACGTAGAACCTCCTCCTTTTTTTGAAGTCGGTTAAAAAAACAAGTCAGTACTTTAGTTTCTTACCCAGAGCAATTTGAAACGCTTTGGCGTTTACGCCATGCGTTTTGTGCGCATTTTGATTATCTCTATTGACGCACGCGTTACTGGATAGCGTTGTCCCGCTTGAGTGAAGAAGCTCCACCCCCTCGGTGTAATTACGGGCACAAGAGACATTTCATCCTAGCGCTCTAGGTTGGCAACGTATCCGAAAACCTCCCGGGGTTCCTGGTGTCTATGGGCAGTGGTGATCACTTACCATTAGGTGACCCACTTGCTCTTTTGCCTTCCTTGTAGTATAAAAAAGTTGAAAAACCCCCGACACTGTCATTTCAAAGTTCAATATTTCAAAAACGGATGACCGATTTTAATGAAACTTAGTTAAGAACCATCTTGATTAGAGTAGCATTCGATTGAAAAAAACAGAAAACAGACAGATACACAGAAACACAGACACACAGATTCACAGATACACAGACACACAGATACACGACGTGTCAAACTTATAACACCCCTCTTTTTCGACCGAGGTTAAAAAAACTCTCCGAATGTATCGCCTTAAACTGTGTCCTAAGCACGACTTGTCGAATCCTGCGTTACGTTACGGTTATCGTACCGAGATCGAGAAATCTCATACTAAATTTTAGTTCCAAATACGCTCACGGGCGGGCGCTGTTCCAAACGTCATACAAACTCCTTATAGTTTACTATTCGATTTTACGTGACGCAGGATTCGACAAGTCGCGCTTAGGGCACTGTTCTTCCAGTATAATTATATTCAGAGGGTTGATATAGTCGTAAAGATGAATAAAAATCCATCAAACAAGAGTAGTGACATATCACGTCGGGGATTTGTCGTCAGCACAGCATTAGGTATTAGAGAAATAAAAAATAAACCGAAAAATACAGACGAAGATAATGTAACAATGGATAACGTCAACAGATTTTTTTGTACAACTTGCAGGGACAAAGGTCCGAGAGCTCAAAGGCTACTGAAAAAAAAACCGGCCAAGTGTGAGTCGGACTCGCGCACGAGGGTTCCGTAAAAAGATTTTGACGCTTTTTCCCAGTCTTTTAAGAAGTTCAGTGTTAGCAGAGCCCTGCTCCTAAGCAAAATGTACGCAGTGTGGGGTCAACTTATATTGGTCTGTGAAATTTACAGACAGACATAAAAATTTAAGATTTTGAGACTTTTCGGAGTAGTTGTGCTATAAGAGCTACCTTCATACGAAATTTCAAGTTTCTAGGACATCTGGAAGTACCCTTTAGGTTTTTGGAAATCGGCAATTTGTATGGAAATAGATTTTATAATGACTGTATCTTTTGATTACGTTGACTTAGAAGGCTGATTTTGGCTTTAAGGGACCGCAGGCTTGAGTATTTGATATCAGTTTCAGCATGCTACCTCCACGCGTTCCAGAGAAAAAGGGTCTTGACAGACAGACAGACAGACAGACGGACAACAAAGTGATCCTATAAGGGTTCCGTTTTTTCCGTTTTAAGGTACGGAACCCTAACAAAGCAGAAAACCACATACATAGGCACGTACAATAGAAACATCTGGAGGGCTGTAACCGGCTTCAAAAAGTATCGGGGCGTTTCTCATAAATAATTCAACAATAATAATACTGAGTCAAAGGAAAGAATATTATAGGTCCATGTTATTCTAGCGCACATACCTAGATACCTGAAACATGTACATAATTACTTATACACTACACACTAAAGCGTAGAAGACTCCGACCTTTTAATTATTGTACAATAATATATAAACTTTTTGACAGAAAATCACGTTTTGCTTAATAAAAGCAATTTATAATGACATTAAATATAAGCCAAAACTAAATAAACTAAAACTTAAAACTAAATTAAATCTAAACAAGGCCCCCGTGACATTGTGCCCAATAGGCTGGCAGCGTTGCCTCGCTGAATAGCGATGCTGATTCTTTGATAGAGAAAACTGCCAGCCCTTTGGTCACAAGTTGCATCAACTAAGCGCTTTTGAAGTAAGGTCGCAAGCGCCGATACCCCTTATTTGCTTATTTCTTATCTCTACATTGATCTCTTGTTCTGTGTACGAAAAAAAAACTGTTATGAATTGTACAGAATGTTGTTCATCAACTTTACTGTCAATCACGTTCGTATTAGTATTAATTTTGATCAACAAATTAAATTTATGAGTTCTGTGATCATAATTTCTGACGCAGCATGGATTTGTGTTGCTAACAGGCCTCTGTTTCACCAACGGGACAAGAAAACAGGTTATGATATTAGACCATAATGAAAACGGGATATTGACCGAGATTACCTTAAGCTTTGGATCAAACCTATAAGGTAATCGCGGTCAATATCCCGTTTTTATTATGTCTAATGCAATTAAACGCGAATCATTTAAAACTGTTATTGTAACAGATGATGATGATGACAGTGACGATTCGATCTACATTTCATAGCTAGAACTAAAGCACTTAAGTCAGCGATTTACGGCAAATGGACAATGCCAACTGGCATTAGTCACGTTGGTGAAATAGGATCCAGGCAATTGCAATATTACTTTTATCTATACACATAATATCATAAGTACACTATAATGCCTTCAAAACCGTAGGTACAGAGACCTGCATTACCACAGTCAGTTTACAACTTTAAAAACCATAATCATGATCATCATACCAGACGTATACTGCTGGCCGGCGGCCTCCCCCGCGGCTCTCCCCTCAGACCGGTCGTTTGCTTTCCGCATCCACCGCGGTCCCGCGATCTTTACCAGGTTGTCGCTCCATCTCGTTGGAGGCCTACCGACAGCTCGTTTCCCGATCCGCGGACGCCATTCGAAAACCTTCTGACCTCATCGGCCATCAAAATCAATACAATCTGCATACAGTAAATACAATCTTTAAAAACCAATCCAATTTAAAAATAGACTTCAATTAAAAAAAACCGGACAAGTGCGAGTCGGACTCGCGCATGAGGGTTCCGTACAAAGATTTTAACGCTTTTTCCCAGTGTTTTAAGTTGTCCAGTGTTAGCAGACCCCTGCTCCTAAGCTAAATGTATGCAGTGTGGGGTCATCTTATATTGGTCTGTGAAATCTACAGACAGACATATAAAATTAAGATTTTGAGATTTTTCCGAGTGGTTGTGCTATAAGAGCTACCTTCACACCATGTTATAAGTTTCTAGGACAACTGGAAGTACCCTTTAGGTTTTCGGGGTACGGCAATTTGCATGGAAACAGCCTTTTTAAAGACTGTATCTTTTGATTGCGTTGACTTAAAAGTTTGATTTTTTCACAGCTTCAAGGGACTGCAGGCTTAAGTATTTGGTATTAATTTCAGCATGCTACCTCCACACGTTCCAGAAAAAAAGGGTCTTGACAAACAGACAGACAGACGGACAACAAAGTGATCCTATGAGGGTTCTGTTTTCTCCTTGTGAGGTACGAAACCCTAAAAACAGTCAAATTCGTGACAGTTTTGTTATGCCTTCGGCTTCTGAACCCATCTAAGCAAATCTACATAATTAGGCCTTATAACACTCATTATGTAACAGTTGCATCTACTAGCCTATGCTAGTAAAGTACGAGCGCTGTCATGCGCCGAGGCCATTGTGCTAGCGGGTAACGAAGCGGAACTCCATCGGAACCACTCGGTAACTACGTAGTTTTATCGCTTAAACTAACTGTTGACGCGGCGGTATAGAAAACCAGGCGATTGCGAATAGTGAAATGTTAAAATGACAGCAGTTTTAGTTATGGAATGGACGTATATAACTTTAAAACGGGAAACGTTTTAACACGACGGTCCAAAGAAAAAAGAGTATTGTTTTTAACTTGCGTTTTTATTGAGTTGCATTGCTCGTCTTTGCGTTAGTAAGTCGTAATTTAGGGCCCCTAACCTAATTAGTGAAATAGGATCGTAATAAAAACCTAACTCATCACGGTTTTCTAGAGAATCTGTACCTATAAAACAGTACCGTGACCGTGACTGACTGACTGATTGACTGACTGTCTAACTGACAGACAACGTCTGTACGTAACGTCTACTACAAATATCTCACAGGCATTATGTATTTTTTTTTTTTATACAACGAGGAAGGCAAGCGAGCAAGCGAGCACCTGATGGTAAGTGATCACCACTGCCCATAGACACCCGCAACTCCGGAGGGTTTGCAGATGCGTTGCCAACCTAGAGGGCTAAGATGAAATGCCTCTTGTGCCCGTAATTACACCGGCTGTCTTACTCTCCACACCGGAACACAACAGTTTATTCATAATTATTTCAGTTTCTCTTTGATAAACTTGCAAATCTATGTATGCCATTGGGTTACTGGCTCGCTTGGCTCAACACTCTGGTCTCATGTAGTGGTTTGTAGTTTGGCAACGATCAAAAATGTTCAATGGGATTGGGTAAAAATTCACTTGCAAGGTTTGACGCAAATATACGAAGTAAAGGTAAATACTTAGAATCTTTTAATTTAAATGATTTACGTAAAACAGAAAGTGAGTGTATTGTTAGTAAATAAAAGATATTGTTGAGATCCTCGGAGGTTTATTTTACTTGTAATCTTAATATTATTTTACAAAATGTGTGGAGCTACGTCCTGTTAGTTTGGGGCACGGTGGTATGAGAGCTGTCAGTGTGACAGAAGTGACAGCTCATAGACAAAGAATGGGGTGCGTTTTTATACTACAATACAGTGAGCAATAATGAACTTTGGCTTTTTTTGTTGGAGGTAAACAGTGCGAATTTACAAAACGAAGTGACGAAAGTGTCTGGAATGTTTATATTGGACTTTACAACTCAGAAAATCCTAGAGATATACTTCGTACCATAAAATTGTAAAATCGGAAACAGAATCTCGAAAAAGTAGGTACCTAAGATAATTTATGAAGGTAATAGATAGCACTGTTTTAGATTCTGAGCAATACATTCTACAAGAATCATTGCAATTTATAAGTGCACTCAGATACGGCCATAAAACAACTGGTGAATTGCGAATAGGTAAAATAAAATTGTCTGAAAGTCAAATGGGTGCGTTCTATTACTGTGTGATATATTTATTATACTGATACTTGTTGTAAAGCCATCTATGTATCCTTTTGTTCTTGTGAATAAAACTGATTGATTCAATTGATTGAAATAGTTAGAAATTCAACCGCTACTAGGCGATAATTGCACTCGCTTCAAGTTTATATAACGCTTGCAATGACAGCTATGATATTATGCTGATGTAAATAAATAAGTAGGTACCTAAAGTAAAATAAAATGTTTATAAAGTTATAAAGTTTGACGATCGGATGGCCTAGTGGTTAGCGACTAGCTGACTATGGAGCTTGAGGTCCCGGGTTCGAATCCCGGTCGGGGCAGATGTTTGTATGATGAATACGAATGTTTGTTCTCGGGTCTTGGATGTTTAATATGTATATAAGTATGTATTTATCTATATAAGTATGTTTATCCGTTGTTGTCTAGTACCCATAGGACAGGCTTTGACTAGTTTGGGACTAGGTCAATTGGTGTCAATTTGTCCCATGATATTTATTATTATTATTTATTACAAATCAAAAAATATTTTCGACTTTATTAAAATTGACAACTTCGAGTGGCTATTGCAAGAAGTGTAATAGGTAGGTATGTACATACAATGTTACAGTGAATAGAGTATGTACACGTACCTACCAATAATATCTGACCTAGATACATCTCCTGCTCAATTAAAACGTGCCAATAAATTAAAGTGTTCTGGTTTTGCTGTTCTAATATATATTTTTTTACACTTTTTTTTTTCTCTTTATTTTTTTTTTAATGATAGAGTGAGCTTTCTTTGTGTAATTTATCTGTGGTTACGTATTGTAAGATCTGATGTAACTTGTTTTTAGAAAAAAATACTTTGTGCCTAGTTTCTTGCGGCGCATTCTTCTTGGCAATCATGGTCTTTCCGAAAGCGCTGGTAGACTCGAAAAAATGACGTGTAAAAGAGAATTCAACTGCCTATTTGCTGAATAAAATTTTGAATTTTTGAATTTTGAATTTTATCAATAAGGTATTGCATTGCTCCAACACGGGGCGTGACCTGGATCAAATACCTACTTTATAAACTTTAGGGACACGATAAACCAGAGTGGTTGTATAACTGAATAAATTACCAATTTATATGTGACAAAAACACCAGTTTCCGTAAATTATGTAAACATTACAAAACAAGCTATCGGTATATTTAGTGGCCACTCGCTTATTCTTATGCCACTAAGATTACATTAATAGCGACGTCAATAATAATACACCTGTTGGGTAAAAAAAACATGTATTTTCACTTAAAGTTATCGTGTGCTACCCGCGCTCTCGGGACGAATATACTTTTGCAGTCGCTCTGTACTTTGTAAAGTTTTTAAAATTTATACGTCGTTGTATTCTTAGTGACGTGTTTAAACTTTAAAACTGCTTTAAATTCTCCTTATTTTAAAGTAAAAAGTGGAAACCTAAACCTGTTGCTTCGTTAAATATAGGAGTGTAAACAATAAGTGAATCGACAGTGTTGGACATCTACCCGCCAGGCAGCGTGAATCATCGTCGCTTCGCGCGGCGGCGGCCGCTGCTAACAGAGGGTCGAGCACGACTTTACGAATGCTGCGTAACGTAAAGTCGAATAGTAAACGTTGTCGAGTTTGTATGACGTTTGGATCAGCGCCCGCCCGTGAGCGTATCTGGAACTGAAATTTAGTATGAGGTTTCTCGATCTCGATACGATAACCGTAACGTTACGCAGCATTCGTAAAGTCGTGCTCGACCCTCAGTCTCCCCCGTACCAAGGCACCGCTTGATTTCCGGCTCGTATCGCTATTTGTATTAGCGCGCGGCCGTAAGGAATAATCAAATTGCAAACATGTCGGAACCATAGCAGTGGCCCATCGTCGCTAAGTCAGTGCGAATGCTGTGCTGAGGAACTAACAAGGAGTAACTCGCTGAATTGCTCAACTGAAAGCTGTTCTCGTAGTTATAAATTTAGCTGCGTCGGAATTTCAGCACAGTCTTATAAAAAAATGTCGGCGGCATCCAAACGATCGTGGATTTGCCCAGCCTGCAAATGCTCAAAACCCAAAGGCGGGGACAACTCTAACACTCCTTGTCGTAAGACTGATGATGCGAATGTTACATCCCGTCACAGAAATACAGTACCCGATCCTCGTGATGGAAACGTTATTGCCAGCAACAATCACCCGGCCGAGCCACCAGCTTGGTGCGACTCCCTGGAGGCGAAGCTGACAGCCAATTTCCGAGCATTATTAAACGCAGAAATAACACCTCTTAAGAGGTCAAGCGATGAAGTTCTAAGAACCATTACATTCCTAAGTGATAAGTACGATGAGCTAGACGCTCAGGTTGCAGCAGTTAGTAGCGAGATGTGACCGTTACTGATCTGTCCACGAGATTAAACCTGCTGGAGCAACATTCTCGCGAATGCAACCTCGAAATTTCGTGTCTACCTGAACATTGAAATGAAAACCTGACTAATACTGTTACTGAGATTGGCAGGATTGTATCATGCCCTGTGCAGGAATCCGATATTAATATGTGCAAAAGAGTTGCAAAGATTGATTCATTTAAACCGAGACCCAGAGCCGTCATTGTAAAGTTTCACTCGGTCTCGAAGCGAGATGATCTTCTTGCATCGGTCATAAAATTCAATAAGGCGAACCCTCGAAATAAATTACATACAAGTCCTCTTGGTACTGGTATCAGTGGGGACCAGTCCCCGATCTACATTACTGAACACCTTTCCCCAGCAGCAAAGCAGTTGCACGCTGCGGCCAGAATTGCGGCACGAGAGAAGTCATACAATAAAGTATATACTCGTAATGGCAGGATTTTTGTTCGCAAACATGATAACGCAAAAAGTATTCACATAAAGAATATGGCCGACGTACAGCGTCTGTGATGCGACGGTCGGAATGAATTAATTTTGCCCAGTGTGTTATATCTGTCACGTTCACCATCTATTATCAAAATATGAGGGGACTTCGTACCAAGCTCTGTGAATTGCAGCTGGCTTCCCGTACCGCAAACTATGATATAATTGTTGTGACTGAGACGTGGCTGCACGATGGAATTGAAGATGCGGAGCTGCTGGATCCTAGATACTGCATATATCGCTGCGACAGGCGGCGTAGCATTTCTGGCATAAAGGATGGTGGTGGCTGCCTCATAGCCGTCTCGAAGAGATTTTCTTCATCGAGCCTGACTAGCTGGGAGGGTGAAGGCGAGGAAATTTGGGTTGCAGTACACGATGTACAGTCGAAATTAAGTCTTAAAATAGGCACTACATACATACCACCCAACTCAACCCCGTCTAAGTATGATAAATTTTTTGACGGACTAAGTGATATATTGGGATCTTGTGATGATAAGGTGATGCTTATTGGTGACTTTAATGTGGGTGCTATTCAATGGACGCGTGATGATAGTGGTAGTTTTTTAAATCCCTCACAATGTAACACTAGTTCAGCACATGCTCTGTTTGATTTTATGTCGCTTAATGGTATGTTTCAGTTAAATCCCGTGCTTAACAAAAACTCTAGGATCCTTGACTTAGTGCTGAGTAATTTTATGGGTCCATCTGTTTGTCAATCTCCTGATGCCCTTTGCAAGTTGGATGTTCACCATCCAGCTCTTGAAATTTGTGTTTGCAATGATATTTTTTCCGGAAATAAAATAACGTCGAGACAATTTGGTACTCTTAGTTATAGAAAGGCCGATTATAGTGTTGTAAATCAAAAATTATGTGCCATTGATTGGAATTCTATATTATATTCATGTAGTACGGTTCAGCTTTTTATGATGCCTTGAGAAAGGTTATAGAGGAGACTGTGCCTAAATCTAAGCGTCGTAACCACTTGTATCCTTCGTGGTATAGCCCTGCGATCATTAACATGTTGAAGGAAAAAGATAAAATACGTAAAAAACATAAGAAAACAAAAAATCCACTTGACCTCATAGAATTTGAACTATTACGTGGTAGAGTTAAAACAAAAATTAAGAAAGATTACAGGTCTTACATGTCAGTCGAGAATAATTTACAAAAAAATCCTAAAAAGTTCTGGTCATTTGTTAAAGATTCAAGGAAGGTTAATGGTGGTAACGCTTCTATTCCGTCGAACATGACCCTTAGAGATAAGACTGCTGATAATGATGAGGATATCTGTAACTTATTTGCATCTCACTTTTCCTCGACATTCCTAAAACAGGATCAGTTAAGCAATCGAATAGTATCCAACGGTGCGATCTCAGGCATGAATGCAAATAGGTCTCTTAATTCACTCTATGTTAGAGAATCCGAAATTGTGAAAGCTCTAAAGTCCCTTGATGTTAGCAAGGGGCCAGGCCCAGATGGTATTCCACCTCTTTTTATAAAGAGGTGTAGCAAATATATCTCAGTTCCTTTAGCAATAATTTTTAATGAATCGTTGCGATTGTTAACATTTCCAACCTGTTGGAAGGAATCAAATGTTGTGCCAATATACAAAAAAGGCGACAAGAGACATATATCTAACTATAGACCAATATCACTAATGTCAATATTTTCCAAAATTTTTGAGCGTATTATTTGTGAAAGCCTTGCATGGCATGTCAAGAATTGTATTTCCCGTTTTCAACATGGTTTTGTATCTTCCAAATCCACTACAACTAATCTAATCCATTATGTTAATGATATAAGCGAGTCAATTGATGGTGGTGGTCAAACGGACGCTGTTTATACAGATTTTAGTAGCGCGTTTGACAAAGTTGACCACAAAATACTTTTAGATAAACTCCATGATCAGTTTAATGTGACAGGCGAATTGTGGAGTTGGCTCAAATCATACTTATCAGATCGACGGTCGCGTGTGGTAAAGGACGGATATTTTTCAGAATTTTATCTGGCTACATCCGGTGTCCCGCAGGGTTCGCATCTTGGGCCTTTGCTATTTATATTATTTATAAATGACTTAGTCGGGTCCATAAAACAAATGCCTATTATATGCCGATGATTTAAAATTGTATAAAACTATTACTTCAAGTGCCGACGCTTCACTCTTGCAGGAGGATCTTAACGCCGTCGCATCTTGGTGTCTCGCGAACAACATGAGTCTCAATGCTGATAAATGTCTTCACATTACATTTACGCGGAAAAGACTACCCATATTTACTAAATATTACCTGGATGATGTCGTTCTTCGCGAGGTCAGCAGCGTGAGGGACCTTGGAGTTCACCTGGATTCCAAACTTAACTTTAGAGACCATTTCGACTCAGTAATTCGGGAAAGTAACAAAATGCTTGGCTTTATAAAGCGCATTGGCCGTAATTTCAAGCACATTAAAACTTTTCAGACCCTTTTTAATTCACTCGGCTGGAATCCTGCAGCCAGGTTTGGAATCCCTTGTATCAGGTTCATGTGGATCGCTTAGAGAAGGTGCAACGCTCGTTCACTAGATTTTTGGTATTTAAGGCCCAGGGTAGTGGCATAAGTCGTTATGCTAGTAACGATGAAAGACTTGAGTTTTTTAAAATGAACTCTCTTCGAGACAGGCGCTTCTTTCTTGACATAGCATTTTTGCATAAAATTATAAATGGGACAGTTTCTGGGACTCACTTGTTACGAAACATTAACTTCACAGTGCCTAAAACCAACACGCGGGCTTGTCGACGAGCTACATTTCGCCCAGGCAAAACCAGGACAAAGCTAGGAAAATTCCTTCCATTTTATCACATTCAAAAATCTTTTAACGACATAGACCTAGCGAAAGAATTCAAATTCGATATTTTCCAAGACTCTTTACGTTCAATTAGGCGTAAAATGCTAGATCCGTCGCACACCTCTAACCTAACCTAACCTCCATCTATTTGTTGTGCTATTTAATTAAATCTGTTAATATTATTTTAATATAGTTTTATAAATATCTTAATTGTAGTAGATATAGTATACGTCCCTAAGCATGATGAATGCTGTCGCATGCCTGTTATGGGTGCATGAACAGGGGCCATAACTTGTAATATTGTTAATTCAAAAGTTTTGTTTATGTACTGTTGGCATGTCTAAATAAATAAATAAATAAAATAAATAAATTACTTATATTTGTTCAAAAATATAACAGGAATATGTTTTACCAAACTATGTATTGTAACGATGATTGTAAATAACGCTTATGATTATATATTTTAACCAAGTTATTTGTTACTGCTGAGCTGACACTCTTTAGCAAGCACACTTATGCACTATTCAACTAGTTTCAACCTGACTCTTATTTATCTAATGTGACATGCAATATGTTTCAATCAGATTCATGTATCGGTTAACTAGTACTTGGCGTGCCAAGTACCTTTAATGATTTGAACTTAGTGGGTACAGTCAGCTGCAGATAAAAGCTACTCGTGCCCTAACTGCGGCAACCACACCGGGAAAACCCGCAGTAATCATGACGTTGAAACATCAAATGAGCCATAGCCACAATCAAGGTCATATAAAATGAATACGTAATTACAGGGTTAAATTTTCAAATCAAATGAGTACATTTTCCTTTAAAGGAAGTTATGAACAGTGTGAACGAAATTTAACATGTTATCTACAACCATATACGTACATACAAAACTCTAGGGTCAAGTGACAGCGCCCGCACTTATATTTAGCTATTGACATGAAACAATAACTCAGTAAATGACATCGAAAGATCTAAAACAATCATAAATTGAGGTCACGCACATCACCATTCACATAAAACTTAGGTGACAATGACAATCAAATTCCAAATTTTCAGGACCATGCTTTGGTTTAAACATAAATAAATTACCATAAAAAGAATCAGCATCGCTATTCAGCGAGGCAACGCTGCCAGCCTTTTGGGCACTATGCCACGGGGGCCTTATTTAGAGTTAATTTAGTTTTAAGTTGTAGTTTATTTAGTTTAAGCTTAGATTTAATGTCATTGTAAATTGCTTTTATTATGTAAATAAAACATACTTCTATAAAAGTATTTGTTCTAAACTTAGAAACTAAGTTTAGCATCACGTAATCATTTTCGTGATAATCAACATAATACATGTCATAATAATACCTATATAAATAGTTATGTATGTTGACTAACCATACAGTTGCACTATTATTAATAAAAAAATTACTTCATAATTTCAAATTGTACCAATGTCATGTTAAGCGTTAAGTGGAAGTCGTGTCAGTATGAACCATGCCGAGGACTACCATTGTATACAACTGACCGCCAGCGTGACCGCTACCGCTGACCGCCAGCGTGATCACTATCGCTGACCGCCAGCGTGACCACTACCGCTGACCGCGCCAGTCTGGGAAACGCTTAATACTTATACTTTACACCAAACGCTTTACATAACCATAATAATTATGTTAAAAAATTTCAGTTATTAGTTTTCACTTTTTCACAGATAACATAGCAAGTATAACTGGAAATGTGGAAAAGGCTTAATTTGCAAAAAAGCAAATAAAATTTCAATACACTAAGTATAATTTTAAATTACGCAATTAATTATTCTACTCTGCTTTCAACATTGATCATCCTGTCCATTTACGATATGAGTATTTCCAGAAAACTACTTATAAAGATTTAAAATACTGTTTCATCATCTTCCTCCTCTGCCTCATCAAATGTCCGAAAAGCACTGGGAACATCGGCACGTACAGGAGCATGATGCATATCAGGATGTAGAAGTAAAACACGCTGAAGATGGCGTGGTACTGGGCAGCCACCGTCAGCAGGTTGTTGAGAATCGGGATCGCCCAGAACTTGGTGGCAGCGACGTCGCTCAGCGAATGGTAGATGCAGAGAAGCTCCCCCGTTACCCCCAGCGGGTACAGCAGAAAGAACGTGGAGTAGCGCAGGAACAGAAGGACCTGAGGCACCTGGGACACCGCGTTGACTGCGTAGTAGCTGTAGCGGATGATCTCAGTCACGGACCAGGCCAGCACGCAGAGCACGATGCCCGGCGAGCGCGTCGCGTCGTCCGACACGAGCAGCACGCCCGTGACCAGGAACACACGTGACAAGACCTGCAGCAGAGTGAAGATCACACCGGTGCGCACAATGCCCAAGCACGCGTGCAGCACCTCCAGCGCCGCAGCGTTCTGGAACACCACCAGAATCCACTTGATCTCGCTCCAGTAATTGTCCAGCGTGCCGCGGTTCAGGAAGTACACCAGCGTCCGCAGCAACAGGAACGTCCAGCCCACGATCTGCACGCAGTTGTACGCGAACAGGTACGCCTTGCCGGCCTCGAGCGTCCGAGATCTCGTTTTGGCCGACATCGCGCTATCTTGCGTCAACGTATCCGGTGTATGCGCATAAATTTGAGCCGCGGTTATAAGATTATAACACTCGTTTTAAGGAGTTTCGAATTCCGCCACGAAGCACTTTTACTCGCTATCGCCGACTAGTGGAAGTATGTGGGTCAGGCTGGGTGTGGGTTGGGTTCGCGACGAAAGTACGTTTTCTTTGCAACGTGATCACAAGTTGGACGGCACAGATTATTAAACACGCGACGCGACCAGCCACGACCGCAGCTGTGAGGGGTCTAACGTCCGGCACAGGCCAAGATTCAAGAGCACCGGTCTTTCTTGTATCACATGTTACGTAATGTGAATTAAGAAAAGTAAACAAAGTTGCGGACGTCAATGGCGAAACATCAGCAATAGTTCGATAACGGTTAAAGTAGAGTAGAATTTTAGTAAATGCGGTCATCGTTAACTCTCTCCATCGTCTATATCTTAGTATATTTACGACCGGATAGCCTAGTGGTTAGAGCACCTGAATAAGAAACTTGAAGACCTGAGTTCGATCCCCGGCCGGGGCAGTTATTTAGTATAATTAATACGAATATTTGTTCTCGAGTTTTGAATGTTGAATAATAGATGTATCTATATAAGTAATGATTATCCGTTGTCTAGTACCCATAGTACAGGCTTTGCCTAGTTTGGGACAGCAATGGTATTTATTTACATAATAAAAGCAATTTACAGTGACATTAAATCCAAGCTAATTAAACTAAAACTTAAAACTAAATTAAATCTAGATAAGGCCCCCGTGGCATGGTGCCCAAAAGGCTGGCAGCGTTTCCTCGCTGAATAGCGATGCTGATTCTTTGAGAGAGAAAACTGCCAGCCCTTTGGTCACAAGTTGCATCGACCAAGCGCTTTTGCAACTCTGAAATAAGCTTGTAAGCGCCGGGACCCCATGGACCCAAGGTTTGGGACTAGATTGGTGTCAATTTATTTATATTTTGTTATTCTTTGAGGTTTTCTAGAGCATTATAAATATTTGTCTATACGCAATTATTTTAAGTTAAGATGTGTTTTACATCTTTTGTCATTTATTATTTATCATTTATTAAAGACATTTTATTTATTCACTTGCAAATATTATGTCCGCCATCGAGTAACCGGTTCGATTGTCCCAGAGGGTCGAGCACGACTTTACGAATGCTGCGTAACGTTACGGTTATCGTATCGAGATCGAGAAACCTTATGCTAAATTTTAGTTCCAAATACGCTCACGGGTGGGCGCTGTTCCAAACATCATACAAACACGACAACGTTTACTATTCGATTTTACGTTACGCAGCATTCGTAAAGTCGTGCTCGACCCTCTGTACTCTGGTTTTATAATGCTCAATCCACACGTATGCAGAGTCCAACAGTTCACGATGACAATTGATTATAAACATTTTTAATTTAAAAGAACGGAAGTGCAACTGTCAGAAAAAATCGAATTAATTTTCGAAAAAATCCTAATGTCGACGAAATTAGAGACATGGCTTACCATACCATAGTACCATCCTCTATCATGCT
Organism: Clepsis dumicolana; assembly: GCA_963691665.1. Classification (NCBI taxonomy): domain Eukaryota; kingdom Metazoa; phylum Arthropoda; class Insecta; order Lepidoptera; family Tortricidae; genus Clepsis; species Clepsis dumicolana. The sequence goes on along the minus strand of OY829508.1, from coordinate 135,781 downwards.
GAGCTAAGGTGTTCGGCTGGGTGACTTTCAAGACCGGAAGTCCACCTGTTCGGAAATTAAATGTGGCTCAGCTGTCAAGGCGATTCAGAGGGTCGAGCACGACTTTACGAATGCTGCGTAACGTTACGGTTATTGTATCGAGATCGAGAAACCTCATACTAAATTTTAGTTCCAAATACGCTCACGGGCGGGCGCTGTTCCAAACGTCATACAAGCTCGACAACGTTTACTATTCGATTAAACGTTACGCAGCTTTCGTTAAGTCGTGCTCGACCCTCAGGAACAGGGCGCTCAAAATTAAATGTACAGTTGACAAAAGAAGGCGATAGATTTTTCCTATAGATAGAATCTTTCCAGACATGAGAATTGCTATAACCAGAGCTCGAAACATTTATGTGTATGACGTCAAACCATTCGTAGGATGATTAAATAAATAATAAATATCATGGCACAATTTGACACCAATTGACCGAGTCCCAAACTAGGCCAAGCCTGTACTGTGGGTACTAGACAACGGATAAACATACTTACATAGATAATAAGTACATACTTATATACATATTCAACATCCAAGACCCGAGAACAAACATTCATATTCATCATACGAACATCTGCCCCAACCGAAATTTGGACCAGGGTCTCTAACCACTAGGCTATTCGGTCGTCAATTACTCATAGTATTTTCAACAATTGACACTTATTTATTATTTTTTATGATTTCTCATATTATCATTTATTAATTAAGTGACATTGTCACTTGAAATGAGACGAGTAGGTACATAACGTCTTTGACTGACAAATTACATATAAAATATTTACTTACGGTAACAACTTTCGTAACATTTATTTTACTCACGACATGATCCTGTCATCGAGTATTTTCATGGATTTACTCGTGATTATGATGAGTTTAAATACAAAATTATGGCATTTTAACGTCATCCGCATGAATTGTTTGAGCCCTGGAATAACTTTGGATTTGCCCTTAGTATGTTAAACAAAATCAAGCAGTTATTGAGGAGTCTTAGGAACCAAGCTCTTGATTCACAGACTTCACAGTTACATCGCCAACGCCAGCAGCCTTCCCGTTGTTTAAACTCTCCATTCTGAAATAAAATTCACGACTACATACTTCATGCTACCAATCAAATAATTGGGAGTACCTAGTAAAATAAACTATGATTTAAGGCGATAAAAAGTGTCTTTTAAAACAGGCATTATTTTAGTACTGTTTAAAACTATTCGGCGTGCCATTACATAATAATTATTTTCAAGTAAACCAGACGCATCAGAAATGCAGCCATTTTGCTACGTAAATTGTTTTATGTTACCCAAATAAACATAATTTAAAGCTTAAAAGGCTAGTTTTGTTTTTAAAATAACGTAATGATTAAAATAATATTTTCGATTCAAACTAGTCGCCAAAAAAACACAGCACTTTTGTGTTACACAAAATGTTTATTCTAAGTGTAATTTTGATTCAAAACTACAAGCATTTAAAATGTGGACTTCGTATTTAAAAAATACTTAATTAAAATTTTTTTTATACAACGAGGAAGGCAAACGAGCCAGTGATCCACGTGATGATAAGTGATCACCACTGCCCGTAAACACCCGCAACCCAAGTATAATTGATCGATCAAACGAGCCGAGATCGAAATTATATGAAGCGTCTCGTTCGAAGATGATAGATAACATGTAGTACTGTTAAGTATGTTTAAACTTCACAACGTTTAGAGATTTAAATTTGAAGAATATTCCCGCGCCCTGTGCTGTCACCTCGCGCGCCCCTCTCTCGGCCGTCATATATTTCAGAGTATCTAAGCGATATCACAGATTCATACAAGATGATTACAGGGTTAGGGTTCACTCATTACCATTAATTTAAGATGTAACTTTCTTTTTTATGGGTGGGAAGTGATCATCTTCGAACGAGACGCTTCATATAATTTCGATCGAACTTCGCCCGCCTTCGGCGGGCTCGTTTGATCGATCAATTATACTACGCGTCTCGTTCTCGATGATAGATAACATGTAGATTTTTAGAGTGTGATAGAGCCAGGTTTAAAATGTATTTGTACTCCTTTACATTTAAATGATACAAATATTTTTAAACTGACATAGTTTTTTATTAAATACTTTCAATCAAATACTAACAATACCAAACAAATATCAAACAATTGTGATATATTATATGCTTAAAATAATGTAACACTTAATCAATGAAAATAATCGATTTATTGATTATTTTTGTTTTTTATTTTTATGAAACATTCATAGAATGAAATTCAACATACAATGACAATGCAAAGAAAAATTCGTTAAGCAGCTGGACACTTAATCATCTTTAGTTAGAATACTAATAGCGAACCTATTATTTGGTTCTGTAAGGGGTCTGTTATAAAAACGAGCGAACGTTGTCGACCCCTCTGTCCAGCCTGCCGTTCTCCTAATTGTGTCAATATTTATTCCTTTTCTATAGGCAGTAGACACAGAGGCATGTTTGGTGCTATATGCACTAAATTTGTTGGTATCAATACCGGCTTTACAGAGTAAGGACTTAATCCAATGGCCAATTGTCTGAGCGCTTACTGGTTTATGAGGTTTCACTGAAGAGATAAATAATTTCTTATTTCCTGCTCTAATTAGTTCTGTTATTTTTAAATAGTGTAGTAGTATAGTGGCTACACAAACTTTAGGGCGTTCTCTGAAAAAAGGAATTATAAGTAATGGTTGGTTTCTTGCAAGCTTTGATGTCTTTATCCTATCAGGTATTTTGATCTGGAGCCCTGAGGAGCTCATGACTATCTCTTCTATATTAATTAAGACTATTGTTTGCAATCTATGGGCTGTTATCATAACTAATAGTGTTGTAGCAATCTCTGATATAATTTTTAGATTTAAATTTTCTAAGTTATCTTGGTTTTCAATATACTCTAAAACTTGCTCTATATTCCATGTTTCTGAGTATTTAGGTGCAGAAGGGCGTTTCCTGTAAATGCCTTTGAAAAATCTAGATATAATGGTATCATTAGAGATGTCACTTTTTGCTATGAGTGAGATTGCTGATCTTGAAGTGTTTAAAGTGCTATAACTTGCATTTTCATTGAATCTTACTGTCAAAAACTCTATTACATTAGTACTAGTAGGGTCAAATATGTCATGTTTATTTCTTGTGGCAAAATTTACCCATTTCTTGAGACATCCTTCATATTGTTTATGGGTGGCTTGTGATATTGAGTCTACAAAAAAATCAACGGACATCTCGGGAATTCCTTTTTTCAAGTATGCCTCCCGGATAATCTCCCTACCACCAGAGAAAGTTTGTGTGACAGAGGGTGTATTCTGCTCCTGCAAGGAGAAAGTAATAGGTCATCTGAAGGTTCTAATATTAACGGAGCTTCACACAAAAGTGATGTAAACATCGGGTACCATGCTTGCGTGGGCCAATTTGGTACGATTACTATCCCTGTTGCCTTATCGTTAATTATTTTTCTCAATACTCGCAATATTATCGCAAAAGGGGGAAAAGCGTAGAAATATTCTTTTTCCCACGAAATCGTAAAAGCATCTACTACTGATGCTTCTGGATCAGGATAACGCGAGCAAAATATTTTGCACTTGGTGTTAATTCTAGATGCGAACAGATCAATACTACAGATCCCATATTTTTTTACAATTTTCTTAAAATATTTGTCTGCCAGCTCCCATTCCGTATCTAAGTTGGTATCGCGTGAAGCAGTATCTGCGTCGACATTTTCTTTTGACGCAATGTATGAAGCTACTATCCATATCTTTCTGCTCTCACACCACTGCCATATTTTACGGGCTAATTCACTTAAGTGGGGAAATTTGACACCGCCGGCCTTATTGATGTAAGCAATAGCTGTAGTATTGTCTATACGCATAAGTATTTCGCAGTTGCTAAGGTTAGATGCAAAGCATTTTAATCCGAAAAAGGCAGCTAGGAGCTCAAGAAAATTTATATGACATTTTTTATCACACTGACTCCAGAAACCACGTGTAATTATTGAATTGGATTCTGCGCCCCAGCCTGATCTAGAAGCATCTGAAGTTATTATTATTTTGTAATTCCTTCTCCGTATGGGGTTAGAGCCTCTCAACACATTAATCTTCCACCATGCAAGATCTTCTATTACATAATCAGTCATTGTCAAGTAACATTCAAAATTATCATTATTTACAGTTAAGGCTAGCCATTTAGCTCTCTCTAGTCTTTTACAATATATTTTACTATATTCGACTGCATGTGAAGCTGCCACTAAAACTCCTAGTAATTGCGCAAAGAAGCGTATTTTGTACCTTTTACCAACCCTAAAATGGTTTATAAAATTTATAATTAAATTTTTCTTATCATTTGGTAAATCTACTGAGTATTTTTCTGAGTCTAAAAAGAATCCAAGGTATTTGCATCTCTTACTTGGATTTGTATGACTTTTCTTATAATTTATAATAAATCCTAACTTTTGTAATAACACAATAATATTTTTTATATTGTTATAACAGGATTCATATGTATCACCAATGCACAGTAAATCATCTAAGTAAATAAGGGATAACCAGCCATTTAAGCGTATATTATTCATTACAGGCTTCATTATTTTGGTAAAAATATATGGACTAGTTGATAATCCAAATGGAAGACATGTAAATTGATATAAATTACCATTAAATCTGAATCTTAGATATTTCCTACTATTTATACCCATAGGGACTAAAAAATAAGCATCCTTTAAATCTAAGGTTGCCATATATGTATCTGGTGAAATTAAGTCTCTAGCTGCTCTAAGATCTTCCATTTTGAAATGAGAAGTTTGTATGAACTCATTTAGTTTTTGTAGATTAATAATAAATCTATTAGACTTATCTGGCTTTGCAACTAGAAAGTATGATGATACAAATTGTCCCTTGCATTCTGTACATGTTTCAATAGCTCCTTTAGATAGAAGTGTGGAAATTTCTATCTCTATTTTCCTATATTCATCCGGAGGCCAGTTTGGGAGAACTGGCTCTCGAATTTGAAATGGCTTGTTTTTGAAGGTTATGTCATATCCCTTTATACAATTTAGAATAAAGTCATCCGTGGTAATACATTTCCACATTTCTATAAAAAGCGCCAATCTACCTGCTGTATAATTTACCCTATTTACTTCCTCGATGCAGGGCGGTTTTGTTTTTGGGTCATTGGGCGTCCTGGATTCTGTGAGGGTCTTGTTTGAAATGGTCTGTTGGGCTTGAACCTCACATTGGTAAACTGCCTCCGTGGGAAATAGCCCGCCTGTCTGGCCTTTGTAGGTGGGCCTCGCCAGTTTCCCTCATTAACTTTTTTAGTCGGAGGTTTTCCAGATGCTTTAAGTGAAGCCGAAGCCTTTTTTATATTTTTGGCATCCTTGACCTGATCATTAAGTTTAGCACCATACAGCCATTCGTCGGAATCTGCTGCTTCCAGGGTAGATTTAATATCTTTATCCAGATTTGGTGTGATAAAAGACTTTCTTGCAACTGAGTGTTGATGAAAAATGTCTGTCAGAATTTTGCCGGAGTCCCAAAGATATTTCATAAGCTGCATATGGTCTATTCCATCCTCAGGATTTTCCATTAACATTGAGATTGCTGCCCCGAGTGATATCAGACCTGAAACCATACAGTTTTGGGTATCGGTGAAATGTTGATCTCTCTTTTTTGCTATCTCTGTTAAATGACTCACTATTTCCAAGTTGACCTTGGGTGCTTCAGTGCGAAAAGTACCTTCCCTGTTATATTTTTTAAGAAGATCCTTTCTAGTATCATCTGTCAGACCTTTGGTCATCCATTGGGTCCACTGTTTTTGGATAGTCTCATCGACCCTTATTGTTGAAGTAGAAGGCAATTCTTCTCCCATTATTTCCAGAAACTCCTGATTCCAATCTTGTGGGCATTGAATATCTTCTTCAGATATATTAATAGTATCCATATCGGTTGTATTTGGAGATTTGTTGGAATCATTATGAGATGGCCCTGGTATATTTTCTTTATTAGAGTCAATAACATCTGTAATAGATGATAAAGAAGCGTAAGTACGATAAAAGTTGATAGACAAAATATGTCTTAGGTACAATCTATAACGACGTAATTGGCACTTTTTGTACCTAGACAAGCTGGGTTCTTGTTGAACCTTGCTCGTTTGTGGGAATATCCGCCCTCTAAAAACAATATAATATGCTTGTATTTCGAATGGAAATATAGTACAAGTTATGTTCGTATAGAACTGAGCACGCTCGTGTGGAGCTACTCAACATGATATATCGTTCGTATGGAACGTACATGTTTAATGACTAGATTATATAAAATCACCTTTATCTCTTACCTGCAGAATTGTTATCCTTGTTTTGGATTTGGATAAAATCAGTCACACATTTTGTTAGGTTATCAATTTGTTCTTGCATTAACTTGAGTTTTTTACTAGTTTTTCGATCTTCACGATCTCTTTCCCTAGATCGCGAACGTGACCTCTTCTTTGGCATTGTTGAAAAACCAATATTAACACAATTTCAACAACAATAAACAATATTATTTTGTATACAGAATTCTCGAACGTCAGAAGTTATTTGCACAACAAAACAATATGACGGCCGAGAGAGGGGCGCGCGAGGTGACAGCACAGGGCGCGGGAATATTCTTCAAATTTAAATCTCTAAACGTTGTGAAGTTTAAACATACTTAACAGTACTACATGTTATCTATCATCGAGAACGAGACGCGTAGTATAATTTCAAATCGAATGTGCAGCATTTACAAATGTGGCATCTTTGCAAAGATAATAAAACAGTGTTTATTTTTTATCTGTGTAAAAAAACGTATATTTCACTTAAAGTTATCATTACTGATATTTGTACAAAAATTAAAAAAGAATATGTTTTATTACCAAACTATGTAACGATAATTAATTGTAACTGATGCTTAAGATATACAATTTAACCGAGGCATTTGTTATTTCTTACACACACAGCAGTCACACTTATGCTCTGTTTCACTAGTTTGGATCTGGCCCCTATTTCACCAACCAATTGTCTATTTCTTTTTCACCAACCAGTTGTTGGTACTATTTCACGAATTTTAATTGTCATTGCCACGTTTGTCACGGTGATGAAACAGGAGCCGGAATTTGGCGGGAAACCGATGAGAGTGGATCGTATCGTTATTTGAATTTTAGTTTCTGTGCTAAATGTTATTTGGTGGATAATAAAGATAGTGCATTATACAACAAAATAACGTGAAAGTGCCCAGCAAATGAAGAATTCAAGTGAAAACGCGTATTCCCTCTTTTTGTGACCCCCAAGTATCCACGGGCTGCTGCTCGCCGTAGCTCGCCGTAAAGTGCACTATCGCTTTACGGAAGGCATGAGCAGCTGACAGGACGTGACTAGGACAAACTGACAACTCTGACGGTGACAGGACTTTAATATACAGAAATTTACAAAACACATCAGACGTGGCTGTATGGACTCAGTTCCTTTGCCTATTCCTTATGGGATGAATAAAAAAATAATAAACAGGAGCCTGGCATGGCCTAGGCCGTCCACTATCACGCATGGTTATCATTTAATATTTAACATAAATCGGTTTAAGTACAAAACTGTCATAAGAGTAACAATGCATGTCCATGTTCCATTTGTCTATTTAGAATAGACTCTGTCGACTCCACAATATCCATTTAACAAGACAAATGCTGCGGATTTTAGCGCATTAAAACCAAGTGGAAATCCTTACTGCGAGCCTTAAGTCCCTGTTAAGGGGTTACAGGAAGATATCATCAGCATCACCAAGTGAACTTTAGAAGGGTTTCTTCGACAATGGGCCAGATTCTGGCTACAGTTACAGTTAAAGCAAATGAAACTTATGTTTCAAAATTTTTATTGATCATTGCATGACAACAAGTTTCTAAATATTTATTGCATGTCCATAAGAACAGTCACATTTTTCTCTAATTACTATCTATTTGCCTTTATTAGTAAGAGTTTTGAGCAGTACTGCTCCGACAAATTCATTTTTACGGTACATTTAGTAACTTACTCAAATTTATGATAAATGGGACGCACTTATTATTTCTAATTGCACACTAACTTATGTATTTCGTTAACTAGTACTTGAGATGCCAAGTACCTTTACGTGATTTGGCCTTAGTATAAACAGACACCTTTGGTGAAAAGGTACCCCCCGGTGAAGGCGGTGAGGGTGACCACAACGGGAAAAACAGCAGTAATCATGACGTAGAAACATCTAATGAGACTCAGTGACAAAATAACAAAATAATGTCGAGTTCTAACGAGCCTCAATCAAGGTCTTAAAAAAATATTTTATAAGAAGACAAAATCTTCAGATCATAATTATACACCTGGGTGAATTTTTCAAACTAGAGACACCTGGTGTAATTTGGCGGTGAGGGTGACCAGGGGTCTCCAGTCTGGAAATCCACCCACCTACATTGCTTTTTCCATGGAAGTTATGAACAGTGTAAATGAAATTTACATGTTATTATTTAAAATCATTTCTGATTTACGAACATTTACAGATCCCACGGATACAATACGCCAGTATAATGATCTACAAACACACACACATACACGCACACACACACACACACACACACACACACACACACACACACACACATGACCGCATACTCCAGCTTGTTATAAGTGCCCAGTTTTATATACTATGCGTGCACAAAACACACATCCAAAACTCTAGGGTCACAGCACCCACGCCAAGATTTGGCTTATGACATCTAACAATAACTCAATAAATTACATCGAAAGAACCAAAACAATTATAAAGAGGTTACTTACATCATAATTTTTTTCGTACAAACTTTAGGTCTCAAGCAATTTTTTTTTCAAGTACCTACATATATTTGTTTTCAACTTAGGAACTTAGTTTAACATCACAGTCACAATCATAATCATTTTCATGATAATGAACATAATACATCATAAAAATATTTACGTATCTTGACTAACCATACAATAAAATTATACTATTTAAATACCTATAAATTTACTTCGTAATTTCAAAAGAATGAAATTGTACCACCTCATGTTATACCTACTCTATACTGTACACCAAACTTTTTTACATAGGTACCTAATTACAATAATTACGTTGACAAAATGTCAGCTACTTTTCACTTTTCCAAATTAACATAAGCTAATTATGAATGGAAAAGGCTTAATTTGCAAAAAGCAATAAAACATAATTACATCATAATTTTAAATTACGTAATATTTTTTTCTACTCTGCTTTCATCATTGATCGTTCTGTTAATTTTCGATGAGAGTATTTACAGAAAACAGCTTATAAAAATTTGTAATGCTTTGGGACCATCTTCTTCCTCTGCTTCATCATGTGTCCAAAAAGCATCGGGAACATTGGCACGTACAGAAGCATGTAAAATATCAGGAAATAGAAATACAACACGCTGAAGATAGCGTGGTACTGGGCAGCCACCGTCACCACGTCATTGAGGAGCGGGACCGTCCAGAACTTAGTGGCAGCCACGTCGCTCAGCGAGTGGAAGATGCAGAAGAGTTCCCCCGTCACCCCCAGCGGGTACAGCAGAAAGAACGTGGAGTAGCGCAGGAACAGAAGGACCTGAGGCACCTGGGACACCGCGTTGACCGCGTAGTAGCTGTAGCGGATGATCTCGGTCACGGACCAGGCCAGCACGCAGAGCACGATGCCCGGCGAGCGCGTCGCGTCGTCCGATACGAGCAGCACGCCCGTGACCAAGAACACGCGCGACACGACCTGCGTCAGCGTGAGGAACACGCCGGTGCGCACGATGCCCACGCACGCGTGCAGCACCTCCAGCGCCGCCGCGTTCTGGAACACCACCAGGATCCACTTGATCTCGCTCCAGAAGTTGTCCAGCGTGCCGCGGTTCAGGAAGTACACCAGCGTCCGCAGCAGCAGGAATGCCCAGCCCACGATCTGCACGCCATTGTACGCGAACAGGTACGCCTTGCCCGCCTCGAACGCCCGAGATCTCGTTTTGACCGACATTCCGCTTTCTTGCGTCAACGTTTTCGGTGTATGCTCATAAATTTGAGCCGCAGTTATAAGAATATAACACTCGTTTTAAAGAGTTTCAAATTGTTGAGTGTTGAACGCGTTGGGCGGTACAGCTTGTTTAACACGCGACGCGACCAGCCGCGACTGCAGCTGAGAGACATCTAACCAAGATCTAACGTTCACCACGGCCCAAGATTCGAGAACACCGATCTCTCTTGTAACATAACAAACTTGTCAATGTAAATTTAAAAAAGTAAACAAAGTTCTACGGACGTCAATGCCAAAACAGGCAACAGTTCAAGAACGGATGAAGTGAACGGTGGGGTGAAGTGCTGGCTTTATAATATTACAGCCTTACAGTCAGAATTTCAATCAAAATGACCCCGATAGCACTCATAGGTTGGAATAGGTAATATTTTTAACTAAATGTGGTAGAAAGTAAGTAAAAATAAAAGCATGCTAAATGGTAAGATAACCTGTACGCAAAAAAAAAATAAAGGGCACGAGCAACCAAACAATAACACCACACCAGTGAAGTGACAATTTGTCAAACTTAAAATTCAAACGTAATGAGAATTAATTTATTTGAAACACGGTTAAAAATTATAGTGAAATAAAAACGGATCACTCACGTATATAAGTCGTGTTTAGCCCGACATGTTTCGGACTAATTCGTAGTTCTTCCTCTGGGAGCGCACGACCCAGCGACGGCGAGACGCACACTGCGCGGCTCCCACAGCCAGCACAGCACAGCACAGGCAGAGAGTGTAAAAAAATACGGTTAAAAATTGTTTATAAATAAAGGCAAACATCGTAAATCTTGACCTAGAGGTAGATCATAATGTAGATCTTTAGACCTAGTATATACCAAAAAAATCCAATAAAATTTCCATTTTAAACCCTTAAATTTTCTATCAGTAATAACTTGTAACACAAAGGTCACCATGTTGTTTTGTCAGCTAGCTGTTTGTAGACAGGTGTTAGTTGTTTTCCTTTAACATCTCATCTGCATAATTATGTAGTAGCTATTTATAAGTTTTTCCCAACAATTATAATTTCCAACAGCCTATCTACATATATTATAGTCAAGTCATGGCATGTCGAAAGTCAAAGTCTTGTTGCAGTCTACTGCAGACTGGGATAATGATGACCAATTTGTAAGTAACTATTTCATAAATGATAAGTCTGTAGTTATGTTTCCTAATCATTAAATTAACCACAATTTTTAATGATTCGCGGTTAATTACATCAGACATTATTATTACGAGTAACTATACGGGATATTAACCGCGATTACCTTAATAGGTTATTATTGTTTATTGTTGAAATTTACATGGTTATGATAAGTTCCCGATTTTGCGACGCAGTAACGTGCGCATATTGATCACGAGTACTTAGTAAGATTAATGTATCTAAGATAAATTGCGCTGGAATATATCGAGGCATTGTTTGTCTTAATGCTATATTTAAAGTTTAAGAGGAATATACGCTAAAACCGGTAGGTAATCCAACTTTCAGACGTCATTTAGGCATTTACTATTTTAATTTCAGTTTCTGGTGAATTAATCAGTGGTGTTGTGATCTCCGAGTGACGCAAATTCCGTGCCTGTTTGCCTGCTCTTGCGTACACTGTCTCTATCATGGGTGTTTGTGAAGATCCGGTCAGAACTTCTTAGAAACTGGTGGTTGCTCGCGATTTCGTCTGCATGAAATTCGGTTATCGCTATGCCGCCACAGATTTGCAATTTTCCGATTCGAAAGTAGCTTACATAATTTGTTGGAATCTTTTTATTTGTAATATATCATTGAGCAGACTCGAAAAAGGTTTCGAGTTTTCGACATCTTAACTCCAATGATCAATGTTCTGCTTGTTTAAGACAATAAATCATGAAATAAGAAGGTGCCAATCATGGACACAAATAAAGCGAACCAAGTAGTTTGTCTCCCATTAGCGTGACGTCACCGTATATCCGCCCAAATATACGATTCCCTATAAACATTAGCCCCGGGCGGCGGCCCCGTATCACCCTTTCAATGTAGTTATTGCCGAGGTGTCGCGGCCGAATTACACGCCCCCGATTCCCTACCCTAATAAAATGTAACAAAATGTAAACAGTAATTTCATCTGCAAGGCACTTCATACGCGACGATGCCGGCAAAATACACAGTTGTTACCTACTAGCTGGTACCCGCAGGCGATTTTGCGATTTTCAACATTCATTTGCGATATTATTTTTTATGAACTAAAAAACAATTACTTTGCTCACAATTTGGCAATTGTTTTTTAGTTCATAAATATGGACCTCCGCAAAGTAACGCCTGATTCAATAAATTATATATTATTTTTTAACCCGTTCTAAAAAAGGTGGTTCTCATCATGTCAGCCGAAAGACGTCCACCCTCAAGGCGCTCCACTCAGACCGGTCTTGTGCTTTCCGCATCCACCGCGGCCACGCGATCTTTACCAGGTCGTCGCTCAGGAGGTTCTCAATTCTTAGATTTTTTTTTTATTTACAAATGCTCCCCGATTACTCGAAAACGGCTGGAGCGATTTGGAAAATTATTTTTTGTTTGAAAGGGTATGTCTTCTAAGTAGTTGGTCCCAATTTCGTCAGATCAGGATCTGATGGTGGGACCCTGGAGAAATCGCAGGAACTCTGCAAATTTTATCGACACACCTATCGCGATTTGTGTATCTTTTATCTCTAACTCGTATTTTTAATATGATGAGCTGAGGAATACACCAGTAGCTAAAGTGAAACTGATGATGGAGACTGCAAATGGCCACCGGTTCTACTCTTTTTAACATAAAATTGTGTAACCAAAAGTCGATAAAATGATCTCCTAAGGCCATCAGTTTTATGGCCTAGCACAAATATGAAGTCGGTGCTTCATTCAAAGAACATTCCAACTGCACCGTGCCGACTTCATATTTGCCGGTGTAATTACGGGCACAAGAGGCATTTCATTTCAGCTCTCTAGGTTGGCAATGTATCTGCAAACCCCAGGGGTTGCGGGTGTCTATGGGCAGTCAAGTGGTGATCACTTACCATTAGGTGACCCCACTTGCTCGTTTGCCCATAAGAATAAATAATAACATAGTAGAACGGAATCTCTTTTGACCGAGTCCAAAACGCCGCCATTTATATACCTACTTCCCCCTTCACGTCGTTACACCCCTCTGTCATCCAGGCGTGTTGCTAGGGTTGCTTGCTGTTAAATATTAGGTACTTACGTCTAAAGATAATATCACTAAGATATAAGTTTTACTTTGCTTTGAAATCATTATTTTACCTACATAGGTACGTAATGATTTATAAATCTCATATTTTGTAAAACTGGAATAATTATGTAATTATAGACACTCCTAAATAAGAAGTTATTATGAGTGCCATACCAAATGAAGCCATTTAAGTATTACTTACCTACAAATATAAAATAAAATACATACAGGCTCACGTAAAACTATTACAACCAAATTATAAACAACCAAACGCGCGTGCGGCGACGCCGGCTGAAGAAGAAGAACAGAAGAAAAGAGAGAACAGAAGAAAACAGAACAAAAGAAAGAAGATAAAGAAGTCATGACTTTAGGGGATTATTTTGTCTTTTTTATGTGGAGCCGGTTTTGCTTTTTTGTTAATGAAGTGTCAACAAAATACGTTCCTTAATTTTAACTTAGTTAAAGAGTTAATTACTTGTATAAATACGAAACATTTAGAAATCCATCCATCCTTCCAAACCAATATTAATTTAATTAGCAGGGAGCGAAATATTGTGCCGGTGATGCCATTATGACGCAAATTCACATTTAATAGGATGCTTTTAGGTGCATAATAAAAAAACCCGGCCAAGTGCGGGTCGGACTCGCGCACGAGGGTTCTGTAGAAAGATTTTAACGCTTTTCCCCAATGTTTTAAAAAGTCCAGTGTGAGCAGAGCCCTGCTCCTAAGCAAAATATATACAGTGTGGGGTCAACTTATATTGGTCTGCGAAATCTACAGAGAGACATAAAAATTTGAGATTTTGAGAATTTGCTGAGTGGTTGTGGTATATAAGCTACCTTCATACCAAATTTCAAGTTTCTAGGGCAACTGGAAGAACCCTTTAGGTTTTCGGATTTCGGCAATTTCTATAGAAATAGCCTTTTTTTAATAACTGCAGTATCTATTAATTGCGTTGACTTAGAAGGTTGATTTTTTTCACAGCTTCAAGGGGCCGCAGGTTTAAGTATTTGATATTAATTTCAGTATGCCACCTCCACGCGTTCCAGAGAAAAAGGATCTTGACAGACAGACAGACAAACAGACGGACAACAAAGTGGTCCTATAAGGGTCCCGTTTTTTCCTTTTGAGGTACGGAACCCTAAAAACATTGCGACACCACAATGATTCTCAATAATGGTATAAATGATAATGTAAATTATGAATGTTTACTAATAAAAATACTTGGTATTCATGCAAAAAATTATGTCAATATTAAAATTGTGAGCCGATACGAAACGAACGACACGAATACAATATTTCTTGGTGAATAGAACATTCATCACCATGGATGGTAAAATGCCAGCCTAATTCATAGAAATGTTAGGATGAAGTGGTTGTCATACGTCCATTTCAATCGACTTTGCTCGCACTTTCCGATCCCTGTATCATTACACCACCTTAGATGATAGTTTACTAAGACCTGTAGGAAAATATCTACTGCTGTGTCCCAGAGGGTCGAGCACGACTTTACGAATGCTGCGTAACGTTACGGTTATCGTATCGAGATCGAGAAACCTGATACTAAATTTTAGTTCCAAATACGCTCACGGGCGGGCGATGTTCCAAATGTCATACAAACTCGACAACGTTTACTTTTCGACTTTACGTTACGCAGCATTCGTAACGTCGTGCTCGACCCTCTGGTCGTCTCGTGTGCTGTAAAGCAGCCTACGTGCCGTAAAGACGGCAAGCGGTGGACTCTCTCGAACTTGTTGGTCAACGGAATTACGCGAAGCGGCTGATGAAATTATAAGGTCAGGTTTATGGAGCACGGCTGCTGCAGGGCTCCCAAATAGGGGGCTATTGAGTTTCAAATTTAACGGTCTGGTGCCGGGAGTCAAAGACCAAGATATCATACTACTTCCACTTATTAAAAAGAAACTGAGGACAGACACAATGATATTTTTGCAATTTCACACCCAGTCAGTTACTTTTTAACCGACTTCAAAAAAGGAGGAGGTTCTTCTACGTTCCATTGTAGTATGTATGTTTATTTTTTTATTTTTTTATGTATGTACATCGATTACTCCGTCAATTGTAGACTGATTTTCAAAATTTTTTTTTTGTTCGAAAGGATATAATCCTAAGGTGGTACCATTGTCACCAAGTTATGATCTGATGATGGGATCCCAGGGAAATCGAGGGCAACCATCAAATTTTATAGGCACGTACTATGTGTTTCATATATTTTCTAAGGCTATTCCAGTATTTGCGTCTGGTAGTCATCATCTCATGTTGATAAGCTGATGATAGAAGGTACAACTCCTTAACGGTTAGGAGTTGGAGGATAATTCTGAAAATGTTAAATCAACGTAAAATTGTGAAATAAAAATCTTTTAATAAAAAAGTAGAACAGCCTTCAAAAAAACCTTAGAAAAAAAACGTAGGTATAATAATCCTCTAAAGCCTAAAGTTTTATGGCCTAGCACTAAGTAGCAGATATATGAAGTCGGTGCTTCATTCAAAGAATATTCCGCTCGCACCGCACCGACTTCATATTTCTGCTGCTTAGTGCTAGGCCATAAAACTTTAGGCTTTAGAGCATTATTGTATGTTTTTTTTTAAGGTTTTTTTGAAGGCCGTTCTACTTTTTTAGGGTTCCGTACCTCAAAAGGAAAAAACGGAAAACTTATAGGATCACTTTGTTGTCCGTCTGTCTGTCTGTCTGTCTCTGTGTCTGTCTGTCTGTCCGTCCATCCGTCCGTCTGTCTGTCTATCTGTCAGTCTGTCTGTCTGTCTGTCTGTCTGTCTGTCTGTCTGTCAAGACCCTTTTTCTCTGGAACGCTAGGATGCTGAAATTAGTATCAAATACTCAAACCTGCGGTTCCTTGAAGCTGTGAAAAAAATCAAGCATCTAAGTCAACGCAATCAAAAGATACAGTCATTAAAAAAGTCGTTTCCATACAAATTGCCGTTTTTTGAAAACCTAAAGGGTACTTCCAGTTGTCCTAGAAACTTGAAATTTAGTATAAGGGTAGCTCTTATAGTACAACTACTCAGAAAAGTCTCAAAATCTTAAATTTTTATGTCTGTCTCTAGATTTCGCAGACCAATATAAGTTGACCCCACACTGCATACATTTTGCTTAGGAGCAGGGCTCTGCTTTCACTGGACTTTTTAAAACACTGGGGAAAAGCGTTAAAATCTTTCTACGGAACCCTCGTGCGCGAGTCCGACTCGCACTGTCTTGTCCGGTTTTTTAACAGACTTCAAAAAAGGAGGGGTTTCACATGAAAGGGTATACTTTCTAGTTGGTTTCATTATCACCAAGTCAGGATCTGATGATGGGATCCCAGTGAAATCGAGGGCAACCCTCAAATTTTATAGGCACGTATAATTAATTATGCGTTTCATATTATTTACTATAGCTATTCAAATAAAATTGCGTGTTTATCTCATGTTGATAAGTTGGCGATGAATGGTTCAACGCCTTAACGGTTAGGAGTTAGAGGAATTCTTTAAATATTAAATACACATAAAATTGTGAATTAAAACATCACTTGAACATGACATGAAAATGACATGAAGGAAAAAATAACACACTGTATAATAATAGCATGATAATTATCAACACAAAAACATACCTAACAAAAAATCTACGCTTACCTTGGTAAAGTAAGGAAAATAACAACTTTAATCCTAGTGATATAAACTTATCAATTACGTAAGGCAAGTCGAGTAGTTTAGCCTAACATCTGCCCAAATTGTATTAAACTAATTCGTAGTCCTTTCATGTAGATACGTATACTTACTTGAATGATCCATTTGTATAATAACCAACTCAGAAAAGTTGAGAAACCCCCGACATTTTCATTTCAAAGTTCAATATTTCAAAAACGAGTTATCTGATTTTAATGAAACTTGGCTAAGAATCATCTCGATTAAACTAGCTTTCGATTAAAAAAAACCGCATCGAAATCGGTATATCCGCTTGCGAGCTACGATGCCACAGATAGATTCACATATACACAGGTCAAATTTATAACACCCCTCTTTTTCGTCGGGGGTTAAAAATAAGTAAACGTTACGTATAAATACGAATACGAATAGCCTAGTGGTTAGAGACCCTGACTATGAAGCTTGAGGTCCCGGGTTCAAATCCCGGTCGGGGCAGACGTTTGAATGATGAATATGAATGTTTGTTCTCGGGTCTTGGATGTTTAATATGTATATAAGTATGTATTTATCTATATAAGTATGTTTATCCGTTGTCTAGTACCCATAGTACAGGCTTTGCCTAGTTTGGGACTAGGTCAATTGGTGTCTAATTGTCCCGTGATATTTTATTTTATTAAAACCATAACAATAATTATAAATAATTAAAACTCATTATTATTTAATTGATACTTGCTAATACTTATTTCATAAAAGTAGTTTTCAATCAAAATACCTGTTTTTAACCCCCGACGAAAAAGAAGGGTGTTATAAGTTTGACGTGTGTATCTGTGTATCTGTCTGTGACATCATAGCTAACAAACGGACTTATATACCGATTTCGATGTAGTTTTTTTTAATAGTAAGCTAGTTTAATCGAGATGGTTCTTAGCTAAGTTTTATACTGAACTTTGAAATGACAATGTCGAGGGTTTTTCAACTTTTCTAAGTTGGTTAGGTTATCTAATGCAGAAAAACGCGGAAAACGCGGACTTATATACCGATTTCGATGTAGTTTTTTTTAATAGAAAGCTAGTTTAATCGAGATGGTTCTTAGCTAAGTTTTTGAAATACTGAACTTTGAAATGACAATGTCGAGGGTTTTCAACTTTTCTAAGTTGGTTAGGTTATCTAATGCAGAAAAAAAACGAGCTAAGTACTACCTAACAGATGAAATAAGTTCTGAAGTTAGATGTTTCTGAGTACGCTGGCTCGTAGAACTGTATAATATTCAGTTTGGAAATTATAAAATGCCCCCCGTGCGCAGGCTGCCGACGTCCAAGGGACCTCTTCGGTCGCGCTGGATTAAAATATGTAAATAAAATAGCAAAAGTTTTGGCCTTGCCAAATACGAATGGTGGATAAGGGACGGAGCAAGTGGCCCCGACGCCGTCTCATTAAAACGGGGTACGTGGAGGAAGACAGAAACAACCAGCTTGTTTTACATTATAAAAATAACTACCTATTTTAAAAGTAAAATATTCACAAGTTGGTCATTGACTGAAGCTCGAAAGTCCAGCCTCAAGGTTTGCCAACGGGCTATGGAGCGCAGTATTTTACGTGTACGTAAAACTGTGCCCTAAGCACGACTGTGGCCGAGCCGAGTGTGGATAGCAGCACAAGTAGGTAAGGCCAGGAAATCAGTTGCTAAGGAGATATCTCTGATGCCCGAGTACGAATATTCGAAACCTGCGTCACGTAAAATCGAATAGTAAACTATAACGAGTTTGTATGACGTTTGGAACAGCGCCCGCCCGTGAGCGTATTTGGAACTAAAATTTAGTAACTTTACGTAACTGCGTAACGTTACGCAGCTTTCGTAAAGTCGTGCTCGACCCTCTGCGGTGGGATACTTTACCAG
Organism: Clepsis dumicolana; assembly: GCA_963691665.1. Lineage (NCBI taxonomy): Eukaryota > Metazoa > Arthropoda > Insecta > Lepidoptera > Tortricidae > Clepsis > Clepsis dumicolana. The sequence goes on along the minus strand of OY829508.1, from coordinate 116,929 downwards.
GCTAATAATAATAATAAAAAAACACAAGTACCGCAAACTGACACTTGTCTAGGTCTCGACCGACGCTGAGGGTGAGGGGGGGGGGGACTGCCCAGCGACGAGATTGTGACAGTTCTCTACTGGATTAGTATTCTTTGAAAAAATTAGGCCTAGATTTAAATAAATAAATCATCATCATCATCAGCCTATTGACGTCCCACTGCTGGGCACAGGCTTCCTCTCAGAATGAGAGGGCTAGGGCTATAGTTCCCACGCGGGCCCAGTGCGGATTGGGAACTTCACACACACCATTAAATTGCTTCGCAAGAGTGTGCAGGTTTCCTCACGATGTTTTCCTTCACCGAAAAGCTGAAAATGATAAATTACAAATTTAATTTCGCACATAAATTCCGAAAAACTCAGAGGTTGAAAGCCGGGGTTTGAACGACCCTCTGCTTGAGAGAGCTTGGGACATAATAAATAAATATCACGGGTCAATTGATATCAATTGACCTAGTCCCAAACTAAGCAAAGCTTGTACTATGGGTACTAAACAACGGATAAACATACTTATATAAAAAATACATACTTATATGTCAAACATCCAAGACCTAAGAACAAACATTCGTATTCATCATACAAACATCTGCTCCGACTGGGGGTCGAACCCGGGACCTCAAGCTTCATAATAGCATTTAGCCTGTTACTAACTCGCCCACTGTCTCGATTCAAATTGTCAAACCGAAAATGTAGTATTCCAAGGGCGAAAGCAAAGCTATCTCGATGACGACCTAGACGACAGATCTCAAATTATTTCTTGGAGAATAACCTCGTAGGGTATTGTGCTAGATATTGGGTGAGTTATTTTACAATCTTTAAACTTCCACAAACAACAAAATTAATAATAAAGAGACTCGAACGCCGCCTTGCCCCTTAAAATTTTACGCTCGTGGGTATCCCTTGACGACGTTTCGTATTTTTACTCTTGGGCAACTCTTACAGCTAGTTTAAATATCGTAAGAACACTTGTAAGATTATTTTGCAGTTGTGCTTTCACGATACTTTTGCGGGTTGAGTTTAGGGTGCCTTTCCACCAGAGATGTGCTATGCTACGTTGCTATGGATGCGCTGATATCCACCAAATAGCATAGCAGTGATAGAAACGTGTGCAATGAATACGATTGGTGGATATCAAACGTATCCATAGCAACGTAGCATAGCACATTTCTGGTGAAAAGGCACCCTTATTCACTCAAGCGATACAACGCTATCCATTAACGCGTGTGTCAACAGAGAAAGGGCTAGTCAAAATGCGCTCAAACGCAAGGCGTAGGCGCCAAAGCCATTATACCTAATTGCCGTGGGTAAGAAATTGATTCGATTTTTGTTCACCACCTCCTTATTCTATTGGCCCGCACGAGACGGTTTTCTTCATCCTTCCTAATGCGAACTGCTAATGGAACGGAATTCTCTCCCATCGCACAGCTAGGGCTCTTCAAGGTTAGAGTGAATAGGCTCTTACTGAACTAGTGAGTTACTAGTGAGTTCTTTTGTTCTCATCGAGATATCAAAACGAGATGATAATAATAATAATAATTCATTTATTCAGACAACAAAGATCCATTTTTGTTAGTAGTTTACTTAAGACAGTTAAGACTATGTTAGTATTCATACTTGACAAGTGACATTGTGTTATTAATTAAATGTTGCATTAGAAAGCACTCATTTCTCACAGCTATTGTCTTCAGGAGGCTGTTGGTGCAGCCACGTAGATAAGTATTTATAATCTAAATTGAGCATGGATAGCCCAGATATCGCCTTTTAACTCGCTTGTATAATGTTAAAATTATTCTTAGTGGAGTAAATTACAAACCGGGTGATATACGCTTGAAACACAGTTCTAATTTTATTATGGGTGTTAATCAGTATCTAATACAAGTAAGTAATAAAAATAACTCACTGAAGATGTGTAATAAGCTGCGCGTCTTCCGCCGTCACCATAAACTCGACAAAGCTGCTTATTTCTGTTCGCGACTTAGGAGCTAACAGGATTCAGGATAAAGCCAGAATACGAAACATAATATACTGGAGCCATAGGGAGGCCTCCCTGTTGCTATACCTACATCTCTTATCTCATGAATTTATGTAAGTTCCTCATCGTCAAATGCAACGCCTTGTATAATAAGCGCTTTGATACCTCTTAGAGTCTCTATTTATTGAGTAATATCACAGAAGTAATAAAAACAAAATTATTTAAAAACAAAAAACCCGACTGCAAAATCAGTTTATTATATTCAAGCTACCTTAATGTATAAAGTACTTATAATGAGCTAGTTTTTCTCTTTTTAGTTAATTGTTTTTACATTCGGATTTTTGTTTTTAAATAATTTTGTTGTATTTATAGCTTTTTAGTCATATATAATCTGAAAATGTTTACGAACCAACTTTAAACAGTTATAGATCCTAAACGGTCACTCAAAATGAAAAATGATAAAAGAAACCTAAAGTTGATTTTCAAATACCTATTCAATGATACCCCATTTGATATAGTATGTCGACTTTTTTCTTCACAATATGGCGTCTGGTGGTCGATTGGTGGTGGATTTAAATTACTTTCATGTCTTTAGTGACACTCGCAAGATTAACACGAATCGATTGACGTAAGAATTATTAAAATCGGCAAACGCGTTCGGTCTCTAGAGTGCCACAAAGGAACAAACATATATACATACCTACAAACATAGGCTGAATAGGTTTACATTACCCTCCTTTGCGTTTCGGAGTCGGGTAAGAAGAGGATAGAAATGCTATTGTCCGTATTTCCTTCCAGAACCAATGTCACCACTTTTTTGCTTTCCACCACCACCTCGATTAAACTAGCTTTCTATTAAAAAAGCCCGCATAGAAATCAGTCTATCTTTTTGGGAGCTACGATGCCACAGACAGATACACAGATACAGAGATACATAGGTCAAACTTATAACACCCCTCTTTTTCGTCTGGGGTTAAAAAAGCACTACGCAATCACGCAAATAATAATTAGGCTCTTGTGTCTTAGGCATCACAACCGCGGCGACAAGTTCACGCGACCATGCCGATTTAAGTAATCCTCTTTTTATTAATTCGAGACCCGAGTACAAATATTCGAATCCATGCGTAACGTAACAATATCGTATCAAAATTTAAAAACTTCATACAAAGTTTTTGTTCCAAATACACTCACGGGCGGGTGCTGTTCCAAACGTCATACCTACTTCCTCGACAATGTTACTCAATTAACGTTCGTACTCGGGCCTCTGCTCCCCTTGGCAACAGCAGCTTGTCCGCGCAGTGTGCACTATGTTCACAGACATCAGAATGTTATGTTGTAAGAGTACTTATCCCCTGCATTACCGTAGAATGTTCTCCGCTACTTGCCTCACTTGTTCAAGAATGTTCTGCGTGTCCCGACCGCGTCCCGCAGGAGCCATCGCGATAAAATTCTGCAGAGTTTCTCCACTTGTCGACACCCAGGGACACTTACGACCAAACTAACCCGTGCTTAAAGCATTACATAGAACAAAGAAGTTTTCATTTCATTTATTTACTTACCGAATGACGCTCTTAGCGCATCGAGATACCAGACCCCTATTTCAGCAACTTTACAATTGTCAGTTTTCAATGACAGTTCGGTGTCAACTGCTGACTTGAAGAGCTTTTGTTTCAGCGCGCTTCATATTGTCAAAGAAATGTAGTTCAAATTGTCATATTATTATATACTGACAATTGTAAAGATGGTGAAATAGGGGTCAGCACATGTATCACGGCGCGCCATTTTGTCGCTTGTCGCGTAGTGCGTCCCTTTCATAGTGATGGAATCAGTAAAGGACGCACTGAGCGACAAGCGACAAAATGGCGCGCAGGCTACCCCCCAGTAAGTGAATTTAATGCAAATTTTATTCGTGTTATGGGCGAAATGTTTTATCATAAAATTCATAATACGGTGTTCTGGTAAATTGTTCCTAAAACGTAAGAAACTGTTATTTACTAAACGTTTTTTTATGGATGACGGAAGCAAACGAGCGAGCGCTTGTCACCCGATGGCAAGCGATCACCGCCACCCATGAGAACCAGCAACTCCAAGAGAGTTCTGGTTTTGCTGTTCTAATAATTACTTTTTACGTTTGTTTCTAAAATACGGTTTTATTTTCTCTTAATTTTTTAATGACAGAGTAAGGTTTCTTTGTGTAATTTATCTGTGGTTACGTATTGTAAGAGCTAATGTAACTTGTTTTTAGAAAAAATTACTTTGTGCCAAGTTTCTTGCGGTGCATTCTTCTTGGCAATCATGGTTTTTCCGAAAGCGCTGGTAGACTCAAAAAAAATGACGTGTAAAAGAGCATTCAACTGCCCATTTGCTGAATAAAATTTTGAGTCGCCAGTCCGTTCCAGATCTTTAAGGCAACAATACATTCTTTATAAAGATTGGGGGGAGGTTTTTATTTTTTATTGAAAGAGGAAGGAAAACGAACAAGCGGGTCACCGGATGGTAAGCGATCACTTCCACCGATGAGAACCAGCAACCCCCAGAGAGTCACTAGTCGGTTGCCGGCCTTTGAGGAGGAAAAGGGACAGAGGAAAGTGGGGGGGATCGGGCCTCCGTCCCTCTCACTGACCGAACGAAACGCAACAGGGGTGCTATTGCTTCACGCCGATTTTCTGCGAGAGAGTGGTACTACATACGGCAGCAAACAGCTACAGTAGGCTCTCCCACTACAGTGAGGTGAGGGTGGGCCACCGGATCTCTCACTTACCGAATGAAACAGTAGCAAGCTGTAAATTATACTGTTTCACGGCGATATTCAGTGTGTGTAGGTCGAGCGCCCACTCGTAGTGTAACCAAGCCCCTATTTCACCATCTTTACAATTGTCAGTTTTATATGACAGTTCGAACTACATTTCTTTGACAGTAATAATTATGAAGCGGGCTAGAAACAAAAGCTTTTCAAGTCAGCAGTTGAAACCGAATTGTCATTGAAAACTGACATTTGTAAATTTGGTGAAACAGGGACCAGTAATTGACTACAGCGTGGCTCTACCACCTCACAAACGTGAAAGTCATCCTCCTGTAAAATTGTATCAATTCCCAGTATCGCTGTCACCGAGTCCATTCATCTCCCGGCAGGTGGCGGCGGTGACAGAAGCGCTGCTTCATCCCAGTAGCTGCACTTCTTGTTCGAAGGACTCCTTTCATGACGTGAAGAGATTAATGACCTGTACGGGATCCTCAAAGGCGACGGCTTTAATTTCTGCGATAAAAATCTGAGACGTTGAACAAGGCGTGACATAACAGTTACGTAAGCGTGACTTTGCATTAAGCTAATATTTTGTAATGTAAACAATGTACATATTTTATTATTGTTATGACACCGAAGAGGTCATGACATGACACCGCGGTAAAGTTCATTACTTGAAGTGATCTACCGCTCAAGGTGTGCCTGATTTTTTCATGCTTAGGTAGCTATTGATTTTACGATGACAAAAAACGGAATGAAATAAATAAAAAATAAACATGCCACAATTGACCGAGTCCCAAACTAGACAAAGTATGTACTATGGATAGTAGACAACGGATAAACATAGATACCTACTTATAATAGATAAATATACACTTATATACAAATTAAACATCCAACACCCGAGAACAAACATTCGTATTCATTATACAAACATCTGCCCCGACCGGGGATCGAACCCGGTACCTCAAGTTTCATAGTCAGGGTCTCTAACCACTAGGTTATCTGGCACCTTTTTCACCAACTTTACAATTGACAGTTTTCAATGACATATCTACAATTTACTGCCAATATGAAGCGCACCAAAACAAAAGTTCTTCAAGTCAGCAATTGGCACCGAATTATCATTGAAACCTGACATTTGTAAACGTTGGTGAAATAGGGGCCAGGTCGTCAAAATCCCAAGAAAATAACTTCCGCTTTTCTAACTTCACTAACTACGTAGTTTTCGATATTCAGAGTCATTCATCAAGATTTGACCTCAGGTTCAAACGATAAAAATTTAATTAAAAGCGCTCCGACCGGTGAAATTCGAGCGTTACGCGCCTCAGGGGGAAAAAAGCTTCTTAGTGACAAATAAAATGGAAATCTCGAATTTCATTACGGCGATCAGGGTGCGGACAATTTGATTCGAGGAGACGGCTGTTTGCCGTTAAGAAGCTGCAGTTTGCGGCCGGTTTGCCGGCTGTCGGCACAACTGGCCGCGGCAGCGAAATGCACAACTCGTTTATAATTTTTACTTGATCGTTTTACCTTACTGGAGGAGGGTTATGTTTTTCGACCGTATGTATATAATATAGGTATGTACCTATGACTAATTCGTTTGACGGATTTCAGTGTATGAGGTGTGGTTAGAATCGTCTCAGTTGTGGAGTGACATAGACACTAAAAAGCTTTAAATAAAACACAGGTTATTTAATTGCAGGCACATTTTGTGAATAATTTTCTATTACGCGGGTTTTCTTGACACCTGTTGGAAGTGTGGAATAGAACAAATGATTCACGTAACGACTTTACTATTAATTGTATTTTATCGTCTGAAAATTCTGTCATAATTTTCCTTTAGTGTTTTGTGATAATCGCGTCGTGCTACGACGCCGCGCAACAATGAAAACGAAACGTAGTAACTATTACCTAATCTGTGCTCAAGCTTCATAATACTCAGGTTCTCTGACCACTGGGCTATCCGGCTGTCAAGACAAAGTGACAAATCACTGATGTGTTGACAGAATCTCGAGATCTTAGTGAAGGACGTCGGAGGTCGGTATGTAGGGCCTGTGGAGGCAGCTTCGTCGCTGCGTCTGCGCTGGCTGGTATCTTGCTTTTGCTCTAATTGAATTCATCGTGCTTCCACCTCCGAAACATGTGGTGTAGTGCCAGCGATGAGGGACCAGCGATTATTTACATACTCAATATACTTACTAAGTATACTACGGCATTCTATGACGAAGTTATTTTTGAAAATTAACTAAGTACATATTTTTCTCATCAGAAATGGAAATTAGTACAACTCGCATAGCCTTTAACATTTGAGATTCATTTCAATTTGATACCTCGACGTGTCCCAGAAAATAAGACGAGTCTTGACAGACAGATAAACAGGAAGATGAACAACGAAGTGAGCATAACTTTTCAGCATTTTCTTTATCACGTGAAAAACTCGAAAAGTCATCAACTTGATGTACTAAGTACAGTCAGCTTCAAAAGTGGTCACTCTGCAGCCAGAAACAAAGTGTCACAACAATGCCGTTGACAATTCTTCTATTGCTACGAGGTAGGTACATGTGGACTTTGGGTTTAGTACAAAACTCACGAAAAATGTGTTCCAGTCTTTCAGTACTCTGTCATAGCTCTGTCGTTCGACCAAACTAAGATCGACTGTCGCTCGATTAGTGGCCTTTTTTGCAAATTAATGGTATTTTGGTTCGGACGTTTTCAAGCGCTAGCCTGAAGTTCGTGTTGGGTAGGTAGGTCAAGTCAATGAGGTACAAAAACTTTTTTCTCTTGACTGATTCCCGCCCGCCGCTCGTGGTTAGCTCCATCACGCGTGGAGCAGATCCAACGCCGCTAATACCTTTGTATCTATCGACTGCATCTCCCCATTCTGCACTCCCACTATACCGAACCCTACCACCCACACACATCGTCCTCTCCCTTTCAAACCATTCGAGTAAGACAGAGGCAGTTCAATCTTCTCACCGGTCTTTAGATGCATGTGTGAAGTAGGAACTACTTACGCAATATCTGTGTTCGATCTGAAATTAGATTACGTCATAAGAAGACAAGTGTACAGAGCCAACAAGTGCAAGAGCAAGTGTGGCTGGCAACAATAGGAGTCTTTGCACGGACCAACCAGCACCCTCTCGACACCAAATGTCAGTGCGAACGTTTCCGACACGCATATGCTCATTTGCACCTATAAATCTCTCTAGCCACCAATCGCGGCTCACTTTCGACCAGATGACAAGCGAGATGACAAGCTATGAACCAATCACGACGCATTCCCCTGGCCCGCTCACCGCGGCTTTTATTCACGATAAAGTCAAAAAACGAAGTTCACAGGAATCATCAAAAAATACATTAGTTCCACTTAAGGACAATAGGTGGCGCTGTCCGCCTTCCTACATTGAACGGACTGTACACAAAGGACACATGATGGCTCGGAACCCTCGGTGCCTTAGAGCAGGAAAGGAATGGAGATGTTAACGCACGATTTCCCCTCTGCCAAACCTCTAACATTAAGTCTGATCAAAATGATCAGGTTGTTGATTGAGTGCGTGTTTTTGGCATTTGTGTGACAGTTTTGTTTTAGTGTGCGTTTGTAGGAACGTAAAGAATTTTGACAGCAGCGTAGATGTGTGCCGTACTGTTCCTCGCCCCCTCAAAAAGTGGCAGAAAAATTGTAGTGCATGGATAAGCGAAAGGCGCCTCCCGTGTGTCTGCTTTATGCTCGGTGCGCAAGTCCGACTCGCTCTTAATCGTTTTTTTTTTGTTAATGATAAATCTGTGACGCACAACACAAACAGTCAAACCGCAGAGCTTTGCATTTTATGTACGTACGTAGGTAGCGGTTTTTTTTAAGAGCGGAAAATAGATTTTGACGTCAAATTAAAAGAAAGAAATAAATGAGTCAACAGGAAGTCTTACAATACGCGTCGAGGATTATAATTATAACCACGGCATTTTACATTTACAGTTGAAACCGGTTACTAAATAGGCCTTGTTTGTACCCAACTGGAACTTAAATGTATTATGTAGTTTTTTTTAGTAGCACAAAATTTTACCCATTTACCTCCAAGCAGCTCCAAGACAGCTTAGCTACTTTGGACGAGATTTAAAAAAACTTATATAATGTGAGTGATCCGTTTTATTTCACTAAAACAAGAAGTAACTTAATCGTGATAGTGTTTACGAGTACTTTAGTTCTATTAAGATTTGATCAACGGTTTATGAAATATCTTGGGACTTTGAAATTAAATTTTCAAATTGTTTTCAACTTTATAAAGTTCTATTTATTACAACAAAACAAACAAAAATAATAATAGTAACCATAATTAAATTTAGAACCTAAAATGGAAAACGTCCCCGAGTTCGCTACCTCGGGGCAAGGTACCCAAAAGGCTGGCGGCGTTGCCTCTTTGTATAGCAATGCCCATTCTATTTATAATCTTTTAAGCAGGTAAGAGAGGAGGCCTGTGCCCAGCAGTGGGACGCAAAAAATGCTGGTTATGATGAAGTAGGTAAATAAATAAAATTACTGTATCCAGTGTCACCCACGTCAACAAAACAAATCCAATGCCATTTTGATCAAATGAGGTTTGAGTAATTACGAGTAGGTATTTACTTTATACAGCCTGCTTACCTTAAACTAATACTCTAAATAGAAATGGTTCCTGCGGTCAATCAGAGCACGAGTTTTCGAATCCTGCGTAACGTTATGGCTATCGTATCGAGATCGTGAAACCTCATGCTAAATTTTTGTTCCAAATACGCTCACGGGCGGGCGCTGTTCCAAACGTCGTACAAACTCGACAACGTTTACTATTCGGTTTTACGTGACGCAGGTTTCGTATATTCGTACTCGGGCATCAGAGATATCTCCTTAGCAACTGATTTCCTGGCCTTACCTACTTGTGCTGCTTATCCACACTCGGCTCGGCAAACAGTTTAGCGTGTAAGAGCCCAAGCCGCTCGGCGTCTACTGACCAGCGCCCACTGCCCACTGCCCAATGCCCACTGCCCACCCTCTGCATGCTGCTAAATCACCTCTCCACATAATAAAATATATTATTATGGCGCTTATCTGGGCTATCCATGCTCGTTTTGGATTCCAAATACCTACCCTGTTCAGTATTTAAAGAAAGGTTTAATATTTCAACCTATAATGAAAGACTAATTATTATGACGTCTTACGTACCCCAAAGATGAAAACGTGATTGTAAACAAAATCTTCGGTAGTTTTTTTTTTAGTTAGGCCTGCCTCAGCAGTTTTATCGTTTCTGAAGCGGAGTGAGGAGCATTTTAACCACTAGTGAGAAAAGTAATTTGACCTTGGAGTGGAGCGTGTCTAAGCAGCTTTTGACAGATAACAAAACGTAAAACGCTCATAATAATGGTTCGTTCGATATTAATTATCAAAATAATCATTAAATAAATAATAAATGGTTTGAGAATTTTATAAAAACTACCAAAGCTTTATTTAACAAAATTCTATAAGAAACATTTGTTTTTTTTACAATGATGTTGAATATAATTCTGAACGCACAAGTTGAGTTAGGTACATTATTAAACTTAAAACTAAAATTTAAAATACTGAATACTTACTAACTAAAACTAAACTAAAGGTAAAAAATTGAGTCGATGTAATTTCTAAACGCATCGTCAGATATGTCAACATTGTCATCAATTTTTTTCTCAACGACTCTGACTCACGTAAAAATACACAACTTCCAGAGTTTTATGTTATAATGTGGTAAAAAAATTGTGATTCCAGTGATGAAGATTTATTTTTATGAGCTGTTTTTTTGCATGTTGCGCTTTCCTCGCTATAGTGAGGTGAAAAGTTTTGTGTTACACACGGGTGCAATCGTATTTTTTACTTCTCGTGTGTTTAAACCCTCGCTACGCTCAGGATTCCACTTTAGAACCACTCGGTTCGCTCGTGGTTCAACTATATAATCCTTTTGCTTGCTCGTGTTTCAATTCCACACTCGCGGGTAAAATACAACTTTGCACCCTTGTATAACAAATAACTACTTGATTTAAATTACCTACACAATGGTTGACATGACATAACCATTCAACGGTATCGACCATCGTTCCTCTAGTGCATATTAATTATTGTCAAGATTATAAATGGCATGCATGAATAGATTGACAACGAAAAGGGAGTTACTTTTGAATTTCCCTGGCTTTCAAGCCCGTCAACCTCACAAAAAGATAAAGTCAATCAGCCAAGTTTCTGGCTGACCCCGCATGACATTTCCGGCACGCGCGCCGCGCCGGTCCGGTCCCGGCCGCCGGTCCGGCGGACGTAATCTTCTAATATCGCGGTCGGCCGCGCCGCCGGCGGTTCATCGCCCGTTATTCTGTTACGGCGTCAATGGCCGTTGAGATGAAAAGCAAACGTGTTTCCCGCCGCTGTTATCTCTGATAAAGCTTTTATTTAGTTTCAACTGGAATTTACTTAGCGATCAATCAAATGGATGGTCACTAAAAAACCCCGACATAAAAATAAACCTGTAAAAATAAAAAATTCTAGGCCTGGTCCTTTAATTAAGATCTATGATCATTTTTGCGCAGTCGGGTGCCGTACCTACGGAGGGCCTACATATACAAAAATACGGCACCCGACTGCGCAAAAGTTAACATAGATCTTAATTAAAGGACCAGGCCTAGATTTTTTTATTTTACAATTGCAGGTTTATTTTTATGTAGGGGGTTTTTTAATTCTATTTTTTTTATCACTTTTTACATAAAATGTAATATCTCAAAAACGGCTGAACCGATTTTGGTAAATCATGTCCTGCTTTCAAATAAAAAAAAACCGCTTTCAAATCAGTTCAACCTTTTAAGAACTACGGTGCCACAGACACACATAGCAGTCAAACTTAGAACATCCGTCTTTTTGCGTCGGGGGTTTAAAAGTGGGTACCGCTACTTGGCTAAACAAAATACAAACGAAGAGTGAGTGCCTAGAGGTAGGAGAACGGATCACCATCATCATGGCAGCCGAAAGACGTCAACTGCTGGACTCTGGACTGCGGCTCTCCACTCAGACCGGTCTCGTGCTTTCCGCATCCACCGCGATCCCGCGATCCCGCGATCTTTATCAGGTCGTCGCTCCATCTTGTTGGAGGCCTACCGACAGCTCGTCTCCCGGTCCGACGCCATTCGAGAACCTTCTGACCCCATCGGCCACAGTGCAGCGAGCAACGTGCCCCGCCCACTGCCACTCAAGTTTCGCAATTCTTCGAAGAAAGGATAAACAAAAGATATTAATACACCTTCCCACTTTGTTTTCTATTTATTACGGTTATCTTACAAACTCAGGACTTATCAGTTCTTCCAAATTGCCTCTTCTTCCCATTTAAATTAAAGTTTAAATATTTTTGTTGTCGAGCGCCAATATCTCGCGGAGCATCTCGCTATAATCGGGTGAAGTTTTAAATTGCGGCGCCTCCGCGGCAGCGATCACCGCCGCTGCTCTCGATCCAGCGCTAACCATCACAGGATATTACACAAGTTTTATACAAGCATAAGCTTTAATATAAAACTACCGTGAGACTAGGACCTTGCGTTGGGGTGTTCGGGGAAGAGAGTAAGACAGTCGAGAAAGTAAGGGCGTAAAAGGCATTTCGTTTTGAATTAAGTTTGCATTGTCATTTCCAAGTTCAATATTTCAAAAACGGGTAAACCGATTTTAACAAAACTTAGCTGAGAACTATCTTGATTAAACTAGCTTTCGATCAAAAAAAACCGCATCGAAATCGATCCATACGTTTGGGAGCTATGATGCTACAGACAGATACACATGTCAAACTTATAACATCCCTCTTTTTCGTCGAGGGTTAAAAAAAGCATTTTTCAATAAAATAAATAAATAAATAAAATAATAATAAATAAATAAATATCATGGGACAATTTGACACCAATTGACCTAGTCCCAAACTAGGCAAAGCCTGTACTATGGGTACCAGACAACGGATAAACATACTTATATAGATAAATACATACTTATATACATATTAAACACCCAAGACCCGAGAACAAACATTCACATTCATCATACAAACATCTGCCCCGACCGGGATTTGAACCCGGGACCTCAAGCTTCATAGTCAGGGTCTCTAACCACTAGGCTATTCGGCCGTCAAAAACGTGATGTCAAGGTTGTTCGTTATAATGCTGAAGAAAACTAAGCAAACCTACTTGTATACCTTAAGATAACTTTGTCGACATTTGTAACGACTACAAGTTAGTCTACACTACAGTAAAGCTCCATCAAAATAGGAAACACGATATAAAGTGGCAAAAAACTCGGGCGAGTTTTTCCAAAGTGCTCAGGTTGGTTTAGCTGCGCCGGCGGCTGATAGGATCTCGGCGATAATGCTCTTTGTCTCAACTCCGACCAACCTCCCCCCTCCCCCCACCCCGCACCAAATGAACTGCGACTTTAATCTCGCTTTAATAATGCCCGAGTGTTCCGAAAACGCTAAGTACTTTATAGGTATTAAGATTGCAGTTTAGATGCTGATCAGTGGAGTATCTCTATCCAGAGCAGTTCATTAGGTAATTTTGATTAATAATACTAACGACGAAGGGGATGTTTTGTTTTGGAAGCGGTCCTTTGAGACTATTTATTTAGGTTGAAGACGGCTTTGAACAATTTAATAATAGAATGAATGGCTGATTGCTTTATACTGCAGCACCAGGTCACGAGCAAAGCACCTCTGTTTCAGCTTGGGCAAAAAATATTTCGTACCTGTGTCCGTCCGGCCGGCTCTCTTCTCTACACATTGCATTTCTACACCGAATTTCGTTATTAAAATTTTGTAAGCAGGTTCAGTATGCTCGGGGTTTCTCTGCGGGATAAAATCAGAAATGATGATATCCGCAGTAGAACTAAGGTTACCGACATAGCGCGAAGAATTGCGAAACTTAAGCGGCGGTGGACGTCTTTCGACTGACATGATGATGACTATATGAAGCAGGTTCGATAATTATTATATAGATTGTTTTGTCCATTCAGTTTTCGAAAATTTCGCAAAAAAAAAACAACTAAAAATGGTCTAAAATAAGCTCGCAAGGTCTACAGCTCACAGACTCCCTGGTAAATTAAAAAAAAATGTGTGGTGCTACAGACAGATAAACCCATACACAGATAAACAGGTTAAATTTAAACACCCCTCTTGTTGCGTCAGGGGTCAGAAAATATCCCCAATCAGGGCAGCACAACCTACAGCTAACCATCAGCCTACAGCAGCCTATGGCTTCAACTTACAGCTAACCCCGAAGAATATCTGATAAGTTTAATCCATACGGTGCTCCATATCGGCGTAACTTACCAGAACAAAATGTAACACACCCGGGTAAAATTACTTTATTCGGAGTCGAGCATTTTCCCATACAGCGAGAGTTATGTTAATTATTCTTTCTCATGAATGGCAAAACAGGTAACCGGTCACCAAAAATGTTACAAAGAAAATTCTAATAAACCCCAGAACATAAATAACGGGCGAAACCGTCCGGCGGAATTCATGGCTTCATTCCGGACCATTAATAATTCATACATTAATCAACGCGCCATAATTCCATCTGCCTTATCTAAATACATAAATACATTTCTTTCTGTTAGTAAATATCGTTATCAGCCAACAACGGCGTGTTAATTTCCTTTGTCCGCGCCCCGTCATTCGTCGCGAGTTAGTTGTCTCGCCGCCCAATTCGACCTCATGCCAATTTTGTTCTGTACAAACAAAATTTAACAGCATCTTTACGAGTGGCTACATTTTTGGCCAAAAAATATACAAATAGAAAAAAAACCTTCCAAGTGCGAGTCAGACTCGCGCACCGAGGGTTCCGTACAAAGATTTTCCCGCCTTTCCCCAGTGTTTTAAGTTGTCCAGTGTTAGCAGAACCCTGCTCCTAAGTAAAATGTACGAAGTGCGGGATCATTTATTTATATTGGTCTGTGACATTACAGACAGACATAAAAATTTAAGATTTTGAGATTTTTCTGAGTGGCTGTGCTATAAGAGCTACCTTCATACCAAATTTCGAGATTCTAGGATAACTGGAAGTACATTTAAGGTTTTCACAGTACGGCAATTTGTACGGAAACAACATTTTTAATGGCTGTATCTTTTGATTGCGTTGACTTAGAAGTTTGGTTTTTTCACAGCTTCAAGGGACTGCAGGCTTGAGTATTTGATATTAATTTCAGCATGCTAACCTCTATGCGTTTCAGAGAAAAAGGGTCTTGACAGACAGACAGACGGACAAGAAAGTGATCCTATCACTGTTCCGTTTTTCCTTTTGAGGTGCGGAACCTTAAAAATAAGACTTACGCCTACACGAGTATAAATTAGATTCCGGTCGTATCTTATCGCAGGTAGTAATGAAATAGGAGTAGTGTATTATTGAGCGTTTCAGAACAGATTCTGTTCTGAAACTCTCAATCGTATCTAGGAATCGTTTTTTTAAACGCTCATTACTCGTGTTCTGAAACTCTCAATCGTATCTAGGAATCGTTTTTTTAAACGCTCATTACTCGTGTTCTGAAACTCTCAATCGTATCTAGGAATCGTTTTTTTAAACGGTCATTACTCGTGTTCTGAAACTCTCAATCGTATCTAGGAATCGTTTTTTTAAACGCTCATTACTCGTGTTCTGAAACTCTCAATCGTATCTAGGAATCGTTTTTTTAAACGCTCATTACTCGTGTTCTGAAACTCTCAATCGTATCTAGGAATCGTTTTTTTAAACGCTCATTACTCGTGTTCTGAAAAGCTCAATCGTATCTAGCAATCGTTTTTTAAACGCTCATTACTCGTGTTCTGAAACTCTCAATCGTATCTAGGAATCGTTTTTTTTTTAACGCTCATTACTCGTGTTCTGAAAAGCTCAATCATATCTAGCAATCGTTTTTTTAAACGCTCAATCGTTTTTTTAGACGCTTAATCATTATGGGCATTGGTAACATTTATGGACTCCGTCTTGATTTCTTAATCGGGTTTTGATGATGTTTGTGTGTATTTTAATGTTAGCACTATTAATTAATATGTATACAGATCCGCGATGTGAAATCGCTTTTTGGGTATTGTCGGTATACGTATTTGATTGAAACAAATTTAGGATTTAAAACCACAAAAAGCTTAACACAACACACAATTCCGAGGCGGCCAACTCTCGGTTTTGCGTGCAAGGGTCCCAGGAACCGTATTCCCGGCATCAACCCTCATAGCGCTCCCAGTGCTAGGACGTGGGTTAACTATGGCGTTTTCAGCAACAACACGTCAGGCAAGTTGATCAAGCTCGCTCGACGTGATCGCAACCCCCAGGAAGCAGGATCCTGGCAGAAGGCTACGGTTTTACGTGCTTCGGGTATGGGTATCTATACGCTATCGACCGCATAGGTATAGAACACCCCAAGATTCACAGTTCGCAGTCAACACTACACGCATTCCGGGTGGCCAATCCGAATCGCATGAATTACGTGTTGGGGTTGTCCGGTCGTCAACATCCCAGCAAACCATAGAACAGAACTTTTATTTATATCAACGAATGTTGAAAACTTCGAAAGCGCGATGTAGACCTGGTATTCTGATTGGCTAATTCACGTGACGTAGATGTGACGCGCATAATGTACCATTTTATTATGCAGAGGTTATTTAAATGTTTGAGTTAACGTTACTCAAAAAAGTATTGCAATTAAATTCAATTCTAAAGCTAATCATATTTAAGTTCAAAGTGAAATACTTGTACGATTCACTTACTATGATATAAAGTATTGCACCCGTGTGCGGCTCGTCAAGATGAAACATGATGCCTTACAATGTCAGCAATTAAATTTAAACGTACTTTATAATTACTTATTAATGGTACCTTATCAACTTATTAACTAGTTTAATGAATCAAAACATGACTATTTTCAAATAAAGTATATTTTCACATTAGACATTTTATGTACAACATTTTGAAATATTTCTAAGTACTAATTAAAAACTAATCAATAGTAGTAGTGGTAGTTAAAAAATCTAATAGTTAACATTGCTTAACCTTTTTACAATCTTATCAACTAGTCCTTCCGTTGCATTTAACATTTCATCAAAATCATCTTCTACAATATATTGCACTGCAACCTCTTGAGACTCGTTGTCCAGTTCAAGATTTGATATACTTATTCTAATGATTCGCTTGCCTTTCTTAATTTTTTTAATAATGTACGAATTCAATGCGTTGTCAGAGGTTTTATTTTTTCTATTGCCCGTCTTAGTTGAGTTGTCCTTGGGTCGTTTCGAAGCCTTTGGTACAGGGACATCTGGAATTCGATTAAAACAGTCGTTCTGGTACTTTAAGTAGGCGTCTATATCTTGAGAGCACCTAATGAACGGATCATCAATTGGAGCTTGAGAATAAAAAGTTGGCGGTGTCAGCTCATCCTTTTCCGTGTTAATCGGCTGCGAACTGAAGTTACTCTGTAAACAATAAATAAAACTTTTGTATTATTTATTAACACAATTTGAATTGATAAAAATTATATTAAGTAAGGCAAAAATCTGTAATTTCAATGCAGGTGAGAAGTTGAGGACTTACCATTTTACTAAAGAATTATGAATGTCAACGCTGGCTTTCACGAACGACGTGTACTGTTGTTAAGGTTTCTAGGAGGAATGGTTAACTACAAATCCATCTACTTGTTAGGCATGTAACCTGATTAATTAGCGCGAGGATGCAATCAACACAAGTTATAACATGAACGTATTTGTCTATGACATCATAAATAAATACGCTATATGCTTCCATACAGGTCATGACAAGTTTTCAATAAATAAAAGGAAAATGTTTTGTCTAAACAAATCATCGCATTCAGTGTAGTAAATCTTAATATTATTCCATAGACAAGGTTATTCCGTACCTACGCGTTAATACATACGACAACTCGTTTCTTCTACTCACGCTCAAACGTAATTTAATATGTTCGAGCGAGACGACAGTTAGTACCTATTCGATTTGTGACATACATCGGGCGGGTGCATAATTGTCACATCGTAGCGACGGAGCGGCGGCTTTGATGTCGGCGCATGCCTTTTACAAACGATACGTTTAATACGACACTTTTGTTTATTACACATTTGCTTATTTTGCACATCGAGCCCTGAGGTATTAAACCTTTTAAAATCCTACTTTTTTCGTACGTTGTAGCAGTATTGTTCTTAGAAAGTAAACATGATAAAATAGTTAAAGGTTGAGAACGACTGCAAGTCATGAAGTTTACCTAGAAAAGGCTTTTTATGTAAAAAGTTCATTATATCCATTACTTTCAACAGTGAATCAACACTACACTGAATTAAAATCATGTTCGTGAGTTTTTATAAATTTAATTAAATTAACATACAGTGTTTCTTATAATACTTACCACAAAATCACTCTATTTAATTAATATCTTAGTTCTTTTTATAGGTCTGATTCGGAGTGCTCTGTTTTTGAAAAAATCGGCAAAAAAGCAAGCTCAAATTCGGAGTTTGAGATCCCAGCTCCAAGTTCAAGGTTGAAGAATTTAAAAAAGAAAATCGCACTTTCTGAATCTGGCGACGAAGCTCCCGTAGCACGGTAAGTAGTAGTTTTTAGACTTTCAAATTTGTTAAACTAAATGTTCTTTTAAGTGCGCTAAATGTATTAATTTCTTATTTGCAGGTCTAAGAATCTAAAGGTACCTAAAAAAAGAACGCTTTCTGAATCCGATGACGATACTCCTAAACCACGGTAAGTTTTTTTTTTTGTTGAATACGCAAAGTATTATCATATAAATTTATCTAATTATTTATTCTATTTTTTGTATTTTGCAGGTCCAAAAAACCTAAGAATTTAAAAAAGAACATCGCGATTTGTGACTCTGGTGATGAAGGTCTCGTAGTACGGTGAGTAGTAGTTTATAGGCTTTGAAAATTGTAATATTAAACGTCCCATGTGTTACTTTCTAAATGGTATTTATTTCTTATTTTAGGTCTAAGAAGCCAAAGGTTCTTAAAAAGAGAACTGTTGCTGAACCTGGTAGCGAAGCGCCTGTAGCTCGGTAAGTAGTAGGTGATTTTTAGGCTTTCAAACTGGTCAAATTAAAGGTCCTTCAAATGTTGTTTACTAAATGCATTATTTTATTTCTTATTTTAGGTCTAAGAAGCAAACGGTACCTAAAAAGAGAACGCTTTCTGAATCAGATGACGAAACTCCTAAACCACGGTATTTTTTATTTTATTTTTTTTGCCAGAAAATAATGAGATAATCTTTAAAAAAAGCATCGTATTTTCATATTTAAAACGAGGTCTAAAGCCCCGTTGCATAAATCTGAAGACGAAAACTCTCTTTCAATTTCATAAACATAAGTATTATATTCCATGGTTGCAGGTCAAGCAAATTATCGCAGACGCCTAAACAACACCTAAGCGACGGCTCCTCGGGCTGGTTAATAGGCAGTGATAGTGAAGACGAAACTTTCCGTGCCGAGAAAAACAGTGCGGTGCTTCAGTCTACGCTGACACGACAAGTTCCTGGAGGAAAGGTGCGTCGAACAAGCCAGTTATCCGGTGATCTTTTTGTAGAGTTGAAATTATATAATGTTGCTGATATAAAATCAATTGCACCGAAAGACATGTGGGAGAAAGCTCTTGTCAATTTGAAAATTCAGGTAGGCTCGGATTCGCCAGAGGTTTCGAATATAAATCAAGCCTTAAAATTATGTAGGGCGTATTTCATCGGAGACGGAGTGTTCTATCGTGATTTTAAATAATTTTATTGTGATACTTACCTTTATTTGTAATATTTGCCGATAGTCTTAAATTTAGGCATAGAACACTGATTTCTCAACTTATAAACATCACGTTAAAACTGCTTACTAAAATATGAATAATAAAATGAGTAGTAGATCTATATTTTGTTCCGTTTGCGAAATATCTGTTGCTAGTCGAGCATTTTCTGCGCATTTACGAAGTTTAACGCACAAAAATAATAACTCCATAGATAGCGGCGAAGGTATTGAAAAAATTGCTAGCGCCTTTCGTAATAGGATAGCGTCGTACCGCGTGCGCGGGCGCGGAGACGACCTTGACCACTCGACTCCTCCCGCTGAGTTTATACGCAGCCTTCGCGCTCGCGTTCACCAAATTTTGGATGCAAGGCAATCAGTTTTCAGTAGCATCAAAGTTAATTTTGAATTATTTGCAGAATTTTCTTTACTTAAAAACGACACATGCGATATAAAGTCATTTGCGACGCAAAATATAGTTGTACATCAGAATTATGATTTTAATGAATTATTTTCAAATGTTTTACTCACTATTTGCCGAAAAATTGACGAGTTTCAAGACAGAGATAGTGGTTGGGCTTTTATGCGAAATTTGTATCTAGAGGTAAACATTAGTAAATATAACCCACTGAGAGCGTCAGGATTCATAGATTTACCAAAAAATATAAAATTAAAACGAGCATGCATTAATATACAAAACAACGATGTGTTTTGCTTCTTATGGTGTGTGATGGCTTTTTTATTTCCCGCTAAAAATAATGTTCACAGGGTGTCTTCGTACCCTCATTACAAAGGCGTTCTCAATATCGTTAACATGACTTTTCCAGTGGGATTAAATGACATCAAAATATTTGAAAAAAACAACCAACATATAAGTGTTAATGTGTATGCGCTAAAAAATAGAACTGAAATTGTTGGTCCGCTATATAAAACCGCATGTCGCAAGCAATACCATATTAATTTATTAATGCTAGAAAATGGTCGACAAACTCATTATTGCCTTATTAAAAATTTAAGCCGCCTGCTTAAAAACCAATTGACCAAACACAACGGATCAATTTTTTTTTGTGAAGAATGTATGGTATTTTTTAATAGTGAAAAAAAATTAAGTGGTCACGTATGTGGAGGTGTAAAAACCATTTTACCTAATCAGAATGAGCAAATTGAATTTAAAAATTTTGAACGTATGCAAGATATGCCTTTCGTAATATATGCAGACTTTGAATCATTGTTAGTACCTAATACAGATGAAAAAAAGAGTTCAGAAAGTACTATCAAATTACAAGAACATGTGCCAGCTGCATTCGCGTACTATGTCGTGAGTTCATACGATAGTTCTCTCAACAAATTTGTTTCATATCGTGGGAAAGACTGTGTATCCAAATTTCTCGAATATTTGCAAGATGATATATGTACTATAAACAATATTTATTCGAACCCGAAGCCGATGACTATTACGGAGAACGAAGAAAATGATTTTTTGAATGCTAAGCTTTGTTTTCTTTGCCGCAAGTTGTTGCTCGGAGACTCCGTAAGAGATCATTGCCATTTAACAGGACGTTATAGGGGGGCAGCCCATTCTTATTGTAATATACGCTACCGTTTACCAGTATTTGTGCCCGTATTTTTTCATAACTTATCAGGATACGACAGTCATTTATTCATACGTCAGTTGGGGGAAATGCCAGGTCAAATCAAAGTTATTGCGAAAAATAAAGAAAATTACGTATCATTTACAAAATATTTTATCAATAGTAGAAATGAATTTATGCCTGTTCGTTTTGTGGATTCATACAAATTTTTAGGAGCTAGTTTAGAAGAACTAGTAAGCACTTTAAACAAAGAAGATTTTATTCACCTTTCGCATTTTTATGCGTTAAATGAGCATTTCGACCTACTGAAACGTAAGGGTGTCTATCCATACGAGTATATGAACAGTTGGACTCGCTACGAAGAGCAATGTTTACCTCAGCAACATTACTTTTACAACTCGTTGACCAATGACATTGTATCAAATTTTGATTACGAGCATTCTAAACTTGTATGGAAATCATTCAAACTAAACAATTTAGGAGAATACACCGATCTTTATCTTAAATCCGATGTACTGTTATTGGCTGACATATTCGAAAAATTTCGTCAAACTTCTAAAGTTAACTATAGACTAGATCCTGCATTTTATCTAACCGCTCCAAGTTTAAGTTTCGATGCTATGTTACTTATAACCGAAGTAAAATTACAGCTTATTAATGACCTCGAAATAATTCGAATGATTCAGAAGGGTATTCGCGGGGGTGTATGTTTATGTTCCACTCGATATGCAAGCGCAAATAATAAATATATGCCTAAGTATGATCCAACTATTCCAAACAACTTTTTATTTTACATAGACTGCAATAATTTATACGGTTATGCAATGTGTGGTAGTTTACCTTATGCTGATTTCAAATTATTGCAACAGGATGAAATTAAAGACCTAGATATCCGGTCAGTATCCGATAATTCAGATTATGGTTATATTTTGGAAGTGGATTTAGAGTATCCTGAAAATTTGCATGACTTGCATAACGATATTCCATTCTGTCCGCAAAAATTTATACCTCCTGGTTCAAAGCAACCTAAACTTATCCCAAATTTATATGATAAATACGAGTATGTGATTCATTATGTACATTTAAAAACATGTTTAAAACACGGTTTAATACTTAAAAAAATTCACAGAGTAATAAAATTTAAACAAAGTAAATTTTTAAAACAGTACATAGACCTAAACACGCAATTAAGACAAAAAGCTACCTCTGTATTTGAACAAAATTTGTGTAAATTATTTAACAATGCTATTTTTGGAAAGACGTTGGAAGACCCTGAAAAAAGGTTGAATGTTATGTTGGTTAATGTATGGCATGATAATAAGAATAAAACTAAAAAGAAGTACGGAGCCGAGTGTTTAATAGCCAGACCTAATTATCATAGTTCAACTATATTTACTACAAATTTTGTGGCCATTCAAATGAAACCAGAATCCATAAAACTTGACCGACCGATTTATATCGGATTTACTGTTTTAGAGATATCGAAATCTCATATGTACGATTTTCATTATTCTTATATGAAACCGTTTTATGGCTCTAATTTAAGTTTATGCTATACTGATACCGACTCCTTTTTGTATTCCATTAATACAGACGATTTATATGCAGACATTAAATATAATTTTCAGTCTTACTTTGATACCAGTAATTATTCTGTTAGTAACGCATATGGTATAACTCCTCAACATAAAAAAGTGCCAGGCTTATTTAAAGACGAACTTGGTGGCGAAATAATAAGCGAGTTCGTAGGTCTCAGGTCTAAATTGTACTGTATTAAAACTGAAAAGAAGCAATTGAAAAAAGCTAAGGGCACAAAAAAACATGTTTTACGTCATTTGGACTTTGAGAATTATAAAAAAGTTTTATTAAATAAAGATAGGCTAAGAAAAACAAATATTGTATTTAAATCGTTGAAGCATGTTATTTTTACGCAATCTGTAAAAAAAGTAGCTCTGTCGTCAAATGATGACAAACGCATTATACTAAAGAACCAAATTTGTACGTTATCTTGGGGTCATAAATCAATGTTTTAATAAACTAAAGATAGTTAAATGTTTAAGTTAGATGTAAGGTGTAATATTACAAATAAAAGTACTTATGTATGTTTTTCTGTAAATAAACAATATTTCCTTCAATGTATGTTTTATTTTATTTCTGGTCCTATCCTGACTCGCAAATATTGCGAATATTCCTTATGTAGATGAACTTTGAATAATAAAATAAAAATGCGTTGATATTATAATTATTTTTTATTTAAAGTAGGTACATTGTTACATTTCCTGTACCAGTGCTTAATACACATGACATTTTTTAAAGCACACCTTTTTAAATGTTTAATACAGTAATAATGCGGTTTACCGTCATCAGTAACCATTTTATACAATTCTTCAAAGTTTGGACATCCCATTTCACCTATTTCAGTAACATCACAATTAGAACATAATTCTTGTACCCATTTAACTTTTTCTAAACCTTTTACCAAGACGGTCTTATTTTTTAAGATATGCTGCACCTTTCTTTTGAATTCTCTGTAGTCAGTCACTCCTTCACTCCAAGTTATACCGAAGTTTTTTTCTATCCACCGCACCTGACGTCGCTCTTTATCTGTTAGCTTATAATACGGGAACGGCGGTTTTATTAAGTATACTTCCGTAAAGTTTTCTGCGACCAGGGCTAATTCCTTTATTATAAAATTATTATCTTTGTCCTTGAAGCCCTGCACATCAATTATGTAAGTATTTGAATTCATGATACTTTCTTCACAATGCTACTTAGGGGTTTATATTCCACAATGCAATCGTTAAAAATAAGACAGTAAGCTGATGTATTATCTGGAATTTCCGTATCGCTCTCAATTTCTATCCTCACGTCTACCGGACCTGTCTTTAAGCGATCGTTTTGTCTTGTAGTATCTATGACATACAAAGCACAGCTCTTAAAGTCGTGTATATTCAGAAGCGGTTCAGCTCTATGACGGCCGTGATAAGACTGTTGGAACCTGGCGTATTGTTCGTATAATAAAGCATAATTATTATGCTCAAACTTCACGTTTAAGTTTTCATACGGAAAATAAGTAGAGTTTAAATATACTCTAACTTCACGAAGATTACAATGATCAAAACGTGAAAAATCCATTCCGGACTTATCTTTTCTATTTGTTGACAAAGCTAAAATAACAAATCGCGGTTTTTCTATCTGAGAAGATGTTTTAATTGACCAAGTATGTTTCGTGGTTTTCGGTAAAAGCGGATACTCGTATAGATCCCAGTTTCTAAAAACTACGTTTAAGGGACGATCTTTTTCCATTAACTTTAGCATATTAATTCTTTGACGGTCTGATACTTTGATATGAGGTACACGCCATACAATTTTATTAATAATTATATCATCTAAAACTTCATTGGTGTTAAGTTTTACTGCATTCAAATTTGTGTTACTCCGAAGGAGAATCAATTCATGTCTACAATTGATTATTACTTTGGTAAAGTCTTCAGCAAAACCTAAAATTTTGTTTAGAGGTAGAGAGACTGCAAAACGCCCACCATTCGTATTCTTTGTTCCGTTAATATCCCAACCCCAAGCCTTTGACATTGATGATTCGTTAATATTCATAGATAAAAAAGATTTTATAGTTGTAGTAATACCTACATTTTTTGCTTTATCTATCTCAATCCCATTCAATTCGTAACGAATATCTTGAAACAAGAATAAGAATGGATTGTTTGTGAATTCGATACTGTTCACCTCGGCTTTTGATTCTTTATTAAAAACCTTTACAGTGCCTTCTAAATACAAGGTACTCGCAGATGGTAATATAAACAAATCCTGCTGATTGATGGGTATACGTATTTCATCATTTTTATTAAATGTAGTCACATATGGCCTATAGGAATGGACTTCATAGCTTTCAATGCTATTGTCCTCCGAAAAGGGGTCTGTGACATTCAGAATTTCACTCATTTTAATAAACCGATATGTTTTAAAAACAATATATTCTCCTTTGTTAATTTAACAGGTGTTCTCCTCTTGACAATATTTGCTAAACTGGAATGTCCGGAAGGACGTGTTGACTTTTTATTAAAATCTAACATTATCACTTTTTCTTAATATGAAAATACAACAGGATGTCTTCCCCTCTTAAATTTACTAGATGATTGTTTGCATCAAGAATGCGCACATTAATAGAACTTATTGTGTCTTGATTAACAGGAAAATAAATAACGTTCTTAGGAACTTCTATGATGCGATACCCTGGTGGCACATTAGGAACAAATTCATGAACTATATGGCTAGGTTTTCCGTTAACAAATGATCCGCTCACAATATCACATTCGATTCTGATGACGGTCGTTGATAGAATGCTAACAGGAAAACGAGAACTGTTTATTATATTGGCTTTCAGTATGGCGTTTCCGAATCCCAAAGTTCGTCCAACCGTGTTATTTTTTTCAAAATGTATATCCTTTGTACAAAATATCTTAGTTTTCAGTGTATTATTATTACAAAATAATTTGAAGGTACAGTCTTTTACATTGTCTTTTAAAAAATCAGCAATATCTTCAAGTTCGTATGATCCCTCTGGTATTTCAATTAACTCATTATCTCCGTAACAGAATCGATTATTTCTACTGTCAATGTTGGGTATGGAATTGAATGTTGAAAAATACAAAAGCCCACACTCATACTCCCCCTCCAGTTGTAAAGGAGGGAAGTAATTAGTCGTGAGCATTGAAGTTAACCCTGTTATTGATAGTGTGAACGACATGTTAAAACTGATAATGATTGCTCCAAGTATTACAATTTATAATATTTATCCCAAAAGTTTTTCAAGTATTTTAAACATAGGTGTCCACAGTTTACTGTATTAAAATTTTGATATACATCATAATTATAAAATATATCATATTTTTTTAAATAACTTGTAAGTTCTACAGGAGGTTTTAAATCTCCGTAACTATTAAAATATTCGCAATACATGTCTACTTTTACGTAGGCTACCCAGTGAGTTCCACTGTTCTCCGAACTATCTAAATTAACAATTGCACACTCCACACGATGTGGTCGTTTCGGCAATTTATCACGCATGAAGACTCCTCTAAAGTGCGGTATGTCACTGCCATACTCCAGTAGGTCTAAGTTTGTGAGAGCTCTCTTTGGTAGCCTTCTGTTCAGTTTTTTGCCGTATTTAAAAATAATCCAGCTCCTTTTTTATAAGGTTTGACGTACAAACCTTTACCTAAAGCGATTGATTCCATCATTTTATTATGCCGTTCAGACTCCTGCAGATTATTACGAGCTGATTTATAGTCGTTCACAGCTTTAGCGATACCTGCAGCTCCTCCAGCTAATGATCCGAGAGCCGACAATCCAGCGAAAATAGGAATTAAAGGTAAGATTCCGCCAGATTTGGGTATTGGAATTATGCGCGGTAATCGAATACGGGAATTTTTAGAAACTAACTTTTTGGCCGCTTTATAGGCACATTTTATAGTTGATATATCACTCTTGGGTTTATATTTCTTGATATGAGAACGGATTTTAGAAACAATATTTTTGAATGATTTAATACCTGCACCCGCTTTTAACTTAGTTTTCATAACTCTGTTCACTATCCATGATGCAATTTTTTCGCCTCTGCTTGCATCAGTGGCGTTTTTTCTTTGTTTTGCCATTTTTATTAAATCCAAATCAGCTTTGTGGCGCTGTTTCAAATCAAGATGTCTGCTGTACGCGATATCGTGTTCCATGCACGCCTGGTCTAATTTGTTCACACCACGATCACCTCTTAACAATCTTTCTTTCAATTTTGTACCCGGTCCACAGTAATTATATCCAGGCAAGTGCAACTCAAAGGGTAAATTATTTATTAAATTATTTATAAGTCCACTCCCTTGCATTTCCTTTTATTTAATGAACAAAAATTAGTCGAAACATGTATTTATAATCAGACAATAGCATTTTTATGTATCCAACTATTTTCCGCCTCGCTGAGGCCTAACCATTTAACGAAAAGTTTTGACCCTTTCTTTTTGATAACTTTTTCTATCAAATACACGTTTGGATGTGCTGTTTTTTGAAGTTCTTGATCATAGAATGAGCCGAGTATTACATTTTTATGCGAATCTTCAATTTGGTATGTTACTGGACTAGTGTTTTTTACTTTGACAATTGTAAATAGCTCAGTAGACCAGTTTGGTGTAAACCCTTTACTGAAGGCAGATTTAAACTTACTAATTCGAACACAGTCTCCTATATTAAGTTTTGTTCTCCGTGAACAAGCTTGATTTTGTCCTCCTAAGATGTTTTTTCTCACTTCGTGCTCATTTGAATAATTGACATCGGATGGTTTATGTTTCGTTGTACGATGAACAGTTTCATTATAGATTTTGACCGCGTTATCCAGCGGTTTTCCAATCCATTTATAGTTACCGATTAAACTAAAATTCTTGTATATTTTAGCTTTCAGTGTTCTTATTAATCTTTCTACAATTGATGCTTTCTTCGTGGAGTACGTAGAGTAGTGGTTTATAGTTTTTGCTTTCATTAATTCTTGGAAAACATGGTTATAGAACTCTTTACCTAAATCTGTTTGCAAATTAACAGGGATGCGATTGGAATCCAGAATCTTTTTAAAAGCCTGTGTTATTTCTTGCTTATTTTTGGTTTTCACTGATACAGCCCATGCATACTTCGAAAAACAGTCAATGACAACTAGAATATACTTATAACCGTTGTTTACTTGGCTAAATTTTTGCATATCAATCAAATCTGCTTGCCATAGATCATCTATGCCTTTTAATAATACTGCACGTCGTACAAAGTTTTTTCGCGCATTTCTATGGATTTCATTTACAATATCTTGTTTACTCATTTGTAGTCTTCTCTTTTATTATTTTACTGGTTATTTTATTAATATCTTCTTTCGTATAAAATTTTTCGTCAATTTGTTTCAAAACAGAGTCTATATGGCGTAGGCGCAGTAAAATGTTGGCTAAATTAGTTTGAATCGTTTTATTTATTTGATCAACGTACTCTTTATTAACAGCATCATCGCTGGATAGCGGATATTTCAAACCTTTTAACCTGGATAATTGTAAATCAAAATCTCCGTTTTCAGATTTTTTTAAAGTTTCGTCACAGCTAATAAGATTTTGAGCAAGACGAAGACGTTTATGAACGTGATGTCCAAATTTGTCGATGTTCATAGTGCGTCTATCATTGAACCCCGCTATCTTTCAACTGATAAGATGATTAAGAAAGTTACCATATATGTATATATTATATGATGCTGTTTTCACGCAGTTCTTCTATTATTGATATAATTTCGTTATCCAGACCAGTGTTACCAGCTTCTCGAGACGCGATTAGTAACTTTAATCGATTAACTAGCTCGTTGGGGTCATCCCAATACACATAATCGGTATCAGGCTTCACTTTTTTTAATAATCCTTTACCCACTGAAAGGTTTTCTAAACTCTCACAGTTCCTATATAGCTTAAATAAAGGTTTAATAATTTGTAAATATTTCGATCCTCTATTACTTTTAATAGGTTTCTTAGAATCAAAATCTCTTCGGTGAGCGTTCGTTTGATTTAATATTTGTTTATAATTTTCCTTGTCTTCTGCAGTAACTAATTCAAATTTCGGTATTTTCCTAAATAGCAACTGAACAAGCCCTGGTGTTTTATTGTAAGTAGTTGCGTTAATAGTAATTGTATGTTCTGAGACAAGAACTCTTTGCGATCCCATCATAAGTTTTCCTCGTTCAAGTCTTACTCCATAAGGCACATCTTCAAATGCTTTTGCAGAAAATGAAAGTGGAGATGAATAATTACGGTCTAAACTACTGGTACCTGACTCAAACGTTTCATCTTCAGATAAAGTACTTTTATTTTCTTCGTTTTCGGTTTCGCTTTTAACGCTCGAGTTAGAACTAAAATCTTTATTCAAAATATGACTACCATTTTCGATTCCTTCAGAGTTAAATTCCAGAATAGTATCATCATTATTTAAACTTGGTTTTGTATCATACGGGTCGTACTTCATTTTTTTCGGAGTACTATGACATTTAGGACTAATTTGAGTGCTGATTCTGCTTTGACCCACCATTTGATTAAGGGGGTCAGTTATAGGTTTAAGAACTGATTCAAGAATCTTTTCATTTTCACTTGACATATCGCGCATCATTTTAACTTTTCGCTTAACTGCATCAACAGATTTAACGATTTGTTCCTTAGTTGCCTTTTCCGTATCCATTGTTTTTTTTAATGTACTTTCTTTGTGGCTATCAAATTTGTAATGAAGAATATCTTACAGTGACTAGCATTATATGTATTTACAAATTAATTTAAAATCACGAAAGTGTCAAAGTTTTTTCTATAGCAGCCTTTATTTCTTTCGCAATCTTTGTTTATAACTAAATAGTTATAGGGAGTGCACCAAATGTTAGCACACATTTCTCTAAACCGTGCCCATGACATATCTGTATTAACATGCTCATTATACACATGTCGCAAGTTAGTATCATCCTGTTTAAAAAGAATTATTAAATTCGCATTGTCTCTTATTAGCTGCTTTGGAATCTTACTATAAGTTTGATTTATATAAAAGCAATCAATTTTACTGTGCCGACCCATAGAAAAATAGTCTCGCACATTGTTTTGTTTTTCGCATGCTATGTCATCAAATATAATTATTGAATTAGGTTCCGCTTTATTTGGATTCAGTACTTGATGATGTTCATCAAATTTAAAATATTGAACTTCTGGTACTCTTCTTAAAACATTTTCTAAGAATCTGTATTTAGGTTGGAACAACGTTTTCGAGTATACATATATGTTCTGAAAATTTAAACCGTTTTTGTGCAGGAGAAGTCCAATAACTAAATTTGTTTTTCCACAGTTAGATGGACCACAAACAAGGCACCGAATTGTGCTCGGTAAAAGTTTTCCGTGACGGTAATGTACCTTCTTAGAATCTGATAAAACGTTTTCTAAATTTAACGTTTGTGTTTGCTTAACAAACTCCATAATGCTATAACTGTCTAATCGGAATCGTCCAAACGTTACGATAGTCACAGGTATTATGGGTTTTATACGCAAATCAATCTATTTATGTATGACTATGTTATTGTTTACATACCTAAAAGACGCAGGTTACGTAAATCAGTTTCAAGTCTGTTCAAAAGCAAAATGTAACCAATATCTGTAAGAATAAGCGTTTTAAAAACCGTTTGAGCGTTTAAAAAAACGATTCCTAGATACGATTGAGAGTTTCAGAACACGAGTAATGAGCGTTTAAAAAAACGATTCCTAGATACGATTGAGAGTTTCAGAACACGAGTAATGAGCGTTTAAAAAAACGATTCCTAGATACGATTGAGAGTTTCAGAACACGAGTAATGACCGTTTAAAAAAACGATTCCTAGATACGATTGAGAGTTTCAGAACACGAGTAATGAGCGTTTAAAAAAACGATTCCTAGATACGATTGAGAGTTTCAGAACACGAGTAATGAGCGTTTAAAAAAACGATTCCTAGATACGATTGAGAGTTTCAGAACAGAATCTGTTCTGAAACGCTCAATAATACACTACTAATAGGTCTATAATTTGTTACAAGATCTTTGCTCCCAGCTTTGTGAACAGGAATAACTACGGCTTTTTTCAAACATTTAGGGAAAATTCCTTCAGCCAGGCATTTCCGAAAAATATAAGTAAGCGGTCTCACCAGTATGTGCTTAAATCGTTTTAATATTTTAGTCGAGATTTTATCCCACCTAACCACAGTACCGTCTTTTAGGCTCATATTGGTCCTTTCAATCTCAGCTTCATCGGTATCTAATAGGACAAATGATTTAAGAGTATTACTACTGGAATATCGAAAGCTTGAAGCTGGCAAATGCGACTGACTCTTGACTTTATCTGCTAAACTTTTTCCTATGTTAATGAAATAATCATTTATTTACCGAAATTTGCTGTGAAGAGTCAGCTTTTAGTAATCCTGAAGGTGATTCATGCTGTTTTGACATAAAGGTTACATTTTTTATATGATCCCAAACTTGTTTACTGTTTGACCCAGCTTTTTCCAATTCATTTCTGTCGTAACTACACTTAATTTTTTTCAGAAGGTCGTTACAAAAATTCCGGTATCTTTTGTACGATAATTGTAAAATCTGATTGTCCGGACTAGACCTAGCCTACTTATGTAATTTGTCCCTATGTCTCATACAACGAATTAATCCTGGCATTATTCAAGGCTTGATATTGCAATATTTATTACTTAACCTTGTGGACGTCGTATTTTTCAATATACGAGTAGCTTGTTGAACGCTTTTTACTAAGTACGACATGCAAGTATCCGCGTCATCAGAATTGTAAACTGGGTTAAAGTCAATATTGCATAAATCTTCTTCGAGTCTATTTAGATTTAATTTAGAAATTGTTTGCGAGCGAGCTAGATTTGGTAATTTATGTTTTAAGGTCAATAGAGCAGCCCTGTGATCGGTAATTGTTGAGTTAGTAACAAGCGCTATGGAAGGGAAATTCGATTTGATCATGATATGATCCAAACAAGAGCCGCTTTGGTGTGTGGGAAGCGTGTGCGCCGGGAGTAAACCATGATAAGAGCATAAATTTAGGTAGTCTTGGGCAGCGGAGTCGTTACTCTCTGAACGTATATTGATGTTTATATCTCCTAATAAAATTACGTTTTTAAAAGTTGTTAAATGTTGTAATGTTTCGTTTAGAGAGTCAAGAAAAACATTAATGTTTTTAAAAGAAGGGGGTCTGTACGAAGCTAATACTCTTACACTCTAATATATTAGGCTCCTCGACGGTAATGCTTAGGTTATTCTTGGCATAAACTCCATCATTTTGATTGTAATTTGCCGTGCTCGAGTGCTTATTGTAGCCGGGCATGAGTGGTAAATTACTATGTTTACCTAGCCAACACTCAGTTAAAACAATGATGTCACAGTTAATGTTTAGTCTTTGTATTAAAGTACTAAAGTTATCAAAGTTTTTAGCAATACTTCGAATGTTTTGTGTTAAGAATGTTAGAGGATTACTGTATGTGGATAGATATTGTCTGCACTCCTCAACCTCACAACAAGCCCTTGACTCGGATACAGAGAAATTATCAAGGTCAGAAATTAATCTATCAATCATAATAAATACTTAAAGATAAAAAGTTCTTAAACTAAACTTAGAAATGGCGCTCCTAGGCGCCTTCATAATCTATCCAGTTAATATACCTTTTTTTAGCCGTTTTCTTTAGCAGGACAGTCAGAGTCACCAGTTGGGTGATTGCATGGCTTCTTAAGCGCAAGCATGTCGCGCATCGGGGCGCCTCGGTCTTCTTCGCGCATTCCTTCGTCGCGTGACCTACTGTTCCACAATGGCCGCACGTATTAGCCTCTTCTCGGCATGTCTTGGCCGCATGTCCATACTGCTCACATTTAAAACATCTTGTGATGAGAGTGAAGTCAAGGGCATGACGACCAGTTGATAAACACCCTCTCCTTCGTTATCAAAGCCTTGCGAATAAGAGCAGGGACTTCTGTTACGTAGTTGCAGGTCTTGGAGTCTTTTTTCCTGACTTATGACTTAACTTAGTACAGGTCAAAAACATATCTAGATTTGTACCTTGAAGCTTGTCTGATAAGTTTTGCTGATATAAACAGTTGAAAACCTCTGATTCTTGCATGGATGTGGGCACTTCGATGACTGCTATTCTAGGCCTTCGTTTTTGTGGCTCGCCCACAGTGAGCCCAGAGGATGTAAGTTGCGCCGAATGCTTTAACTTCTCGATGTCCCCCTTAGTGTCAGTGCTGATGATGACTCCGCCGTCCTTAGTCTTGCGCAAACCTCTCACGTGCAGGTTCATTTCTTCGGGCCTTATGAGTTGTTGAACAAGGGTTTTAGTCTCTTCGCTGGACTTTAGTTTATCGACCGGGTAAATTCCTATTGAGCTAATATTGCTGGGTTGAATGTACTGGTCTGCACTTTTTTTGACCATGTCGGCGAAAGAAGCTGTTTGTGCGGCGGGTTTTGAGGACTCTTCAATGCGCTTTGTGAGGTCTTGAAGTCGCAGCGAAAGTTCATGCCTTTCTTTAAGGGCTTGAAGGTTCATGTGGGCTGTTATTGTTTTTTACTTTAGGGATTGGTACTGCACGGCCAATTGAGATGTCCCATGACCCACTTTGCGGCACAAGTTACCTATTCTCAGCTTCTGTTCTGAGTTCAACTTTCCCTCACTTGAGATATTGCATACCTCATTCAGACACTGTTCAATAGAGGTCATCCAGTTTTGGATCTCAGAAGTGGGAACCATTTCAGGGAGGTCCATTTCCGCTTGGGCTGGCGGGGGCGTGGACGGAGGGCTGCGCTGCGTTAGCGCACTCTGGTTAAAAGGACTGCCTTCCATTGTCAAATATTTGTATATTTTATGTAGATTCACAGTACACAGTTCACAGTTTACAGAGCCAACACAACAATTCACTTAAACGCGAGAATCGAGTGACCCAGATTGGTCGGTAGAGCTAGCTTAGGTCACGATTTTTGCAAGTGATTAATTAATTATAACAAATGAACGAGATAGACACGTCCGAACGCATTGGCAACGAAATGAGTATATGTATACAGTGGGTCAAGCACGACTTTTCGAATCTTGCGTAACGTTACGGTCATCGTATCGAGATAGAGGAATCTCATACTAAATTTTTGTTCCAAATACGCTCACGGGCGGGCGCTGTTCCAAACGTCATACAAACTCGACAACGTTTACTATTCTATTTAACGTGACGCAGGATTCGAAAAGTCGTGGTCGACCCTCAGGTTTTGGGTCGCTGTTCACATTAACATCTTTACATCTACGTTACATATTTGTAATTGTATTGAATAATAAATAAAAAACGGACAAAATGCGAGTCCGACTCGCGCACGAGGGTTCTGTAGAAAGATTTTAATGCTTATCCCCAGAGTTTTAAAAGTCCAGTGTTAGCAGAGTCCTGCTCCTAAGCAAAATGTAGGCAGTGTGGGGTCAACTTATATTGGTCTGCGAAATCTACAGACAGACATAAAAATTTCAGATTTTGAGAATTTTCTGAGTGGTTGTGCTATAAGACTTCATACCGAATTTCAAGTTTCTAGGACAACCGGAAGTACCCTTTAGGTTTTCGGAGTCCGGCAATTTGTATGGAAATAGCCTTTTTAACCCCCGACGAAAAAGAGGGGTATTATAAGTTTAACATGTGTATCTGTGTGTCTGTGTGTCTGTGTATCTGTGTATTTTGACGCGGCTTTTTTTAATCGAAAGCTAGTTTAATCGAGATGGTTCTTAGCTAAGTTCCATAAAAATCGGTTCGGCCGTTTTTAAGATATTAAAATTCAAAATTCAAAAATTCAAAATTCAAAATTTTATTCAGCAAATAGGCAGTTGAATGCTCTTTTACACGTCATTTTTTTTTGAGTCTACCAGCGCTTTCGGAAAGACCATGATTGCCAAGAAGAATGCGCCGCAAGAAACTTGGCACAAAGTCATTTTTTCTAAAAACAAGTTACATTAGCTCTTACAATACGCAACCACAGACAAACTACACAAAGAAACCTCACTCTGTCATTAAAAGATTAAGAGAGAAAAAAAAAATACCGCATTTTAGAAACAAGTGTAAAAAGTAATTATTAAAACAGCAAAACCAGAACACTTTACTTTACTGGCACGTTTTAATTGAGCAGGAGATGTATAGGGTCTCCAGGTCAAATATCTGTGAAAAAAACTTTTAAATTTTAAAAACTTGTAAACTTTTAAATGTCTCAAGTTCAGTGCCTTAAGCACGACTTGTCGAATCCTGCGTTACGTTACGGTTATCGTATCGAGATCGAGAAATCTCATACTAAATTTTAGTTCCAAATACGCTCACGGGTGGGCGCTGTTCCAAACGTCATACAAACTCGTTATAGTTTACTATTCCATTTTACGTGACGCAGGACGAAGTCGTGCTTAGGGCACTGATCCCAGATGTGAGAGCCCGTTGATGTCTTTAGTATGGCTAAGTTCGGAAATTCGTAATGAGCTCGTTGATGTCTTGCATTTTTTGTTGGTTTAAGTCAAATAATAAAATAAATACTGTGAAGTGAATATAAAAAACAAAAAATAAAAAACTTGAATTAAAACTTTTTAAAACCCCCGACAAAAAGCAGACAAAAAAAAATCGACAAAAAGAAAACTCAAAAAAATCTAAAATAATGCCTAATATATTTTGTTAGTATGGATGGAAGTATGGATTGGCCCTCTCAGTTCAATATACCTAGCAAATTTTTTATCTAAGCGTCGTCGGTGTCGGGGGATCGCTAAAGTCAACAGCAAACTAAAGTATGTTGTTTTATAGAAATAATAGCTGTGGTTGACTTTAGCGATCCCCCGACACTGACGACGCTGAGATAAAAATTTTGCTAGGTATATTGAACTGAAAGGGCCAATCCATACTTCATCCATACTAATCCATACTAGCAAAATATATTAGGCATTGTTTTTTTACTTTTTTTAGTTTTCTTTTTGTCGTCTTTTTTTTTTGAATGACTGTATCTTTCGATTGCGTTGACTTAGAAGGTTGATATTTTCAGAAAGAAAGAAAGAAAGAAAACATTTATTCGTGACATTAACGAGGTAACAAGGACAAAAGACAGAATAAATATTGTCACGAACTGGTCCCAACTCAGCGTGATGCTGGCCTTGCAGCCAGCGCTGGTCTTCCGTTGGAACCACCAGGTGATCTAGTACATCATACAAAATGTGAGACCGACATTATATTACTACAGTAATTTATACACAAAAGGATTATAAAACAAATATACAAAGTGTAGATTACAAACGAAACTTTAGAACACAAAATGTAGAAAATTAAAAGTCTGTTCAAAAATCATGGCCTCGGTATAGACCGAGGCCATTTGATATAGATCAAAGACAAGACCGCGTGGACCAAGTTCCTTTACCTTTTCCAAAATCAAACAAATAATGAAAGTGAGAAAATATATATACATATATATATGTATATATATATATATATATATATATATATATATAGGCATAGGTATAGGTAGGATATATGAATAAATTCGCATCAACTGACAAAGAAAATCGCAATATTACATTTACTCACATACAATCACAAAGCTATCATTGTTTTATTACCACAACCATCTGTGTCAAACCGCACCAATGCAAAGCATGCGTTAATCTCCTTCCTGATTGACAACTGGCAGGAAAGAAAATAGATTAATGAACAAACAAAATAATATGGTGGAAACAACGTATTAATTGTGCAGCATGAAAAGTTTACCACATTGCAGGATGAGATGGGACGCAAGCATAGGCATGAGTTACGACTCAAAATCAAATCAAATGCAGCTCGTGTCAAGTGTCAAAGTTTCCTGTCTCTTTTGGTGTTCATACATATGCACTTTGAGTTTTATTCTGAAGATTTGCACATTTTGCAGGTTCCTAATTGGCGGCGGAATGTTGTTCCAACATTTAGTTGCTACATAACGAAAACTTCCACGAAAGGCAGCTGAGGCGTGGCGGGGCGTCAACAGCTGTACACCACACTGCCGTGCTCCGCGCACTCTGTGGCTGGTTGGCCAAGACAACTTCTCGAAAAGATATGATGGCGATTTATATCTTATTACTCCAAAAAGGAGACAAGCAAGATGAAGCTTGCGCCTGTGTTGCATCTTGAGGATACTATGTTTATTTAAAAATGGAGTCACATGGGCCCTCAACGGAATGTTAAAACAGAAGCGAGCACAGGCATTCTGGACACGCTGAACAAGTCTCTTAGTTTTAGCGAGCAGACGCGGGCCAAACACCGAATCCATGTAGTTTAATTTGGATAAAATCAATGTCTCAACAAGCTGAATGCGCAAAGTTTCATTTAAAAATGGTCTAATTCTATACAGCACTTTAAGTTTGTAGAAGCAACTTCCAACCGACTTTGCAATATGCTTTTCGTAACGTAGTCCACAATCCATTTGAAGACCTAAGTTACGTGCCTCATACACACGCTCAATGGGTTCGTCTCCCATCATAACATGTGCGAGGTTTACATGATTAAGTCCGGCCAACTGCCGCCTACTGCCAAAAATTACATACTTAGTTTTGCTAGGATTAAGTAGTAAGCAATTTTTTGTGGCCCAAGAAGCTATTCTGGAGAGATCCATATTAAGTTTTTCTATTGCACTGTTGATTTCAGATGGCTTACATGAGATGTACACTTGTATGTCATCCGCGTAAATATGATACTTGCAGTGTTTAATATGAGTCTGGATGTCTGCAGAATATAAAATAAACAGGATCGGGCCGAGGATTGATCCCTGCGGCACCCCTCTAGTGAGGTTCACCCTATCTGATATCTGAACGGAGCCATCACTAAGACACAGCTTTACATACTGATAGCGATTATTAAGGTAACTGTCAAACCATCTCCGTGCATTAGAGTCAAAGCCATAGTAGCCCAACTTAGAGAGCAACATGTCAACATTTAGACAATCAAACGCCCTAGAGAAGTCGAGTAGCACCAAAAGAGTACACATTCCATTATCCTGGGAGCACAAAATGTTGTCAGTGACATCAAGCAGAGCAGTAACAGTGCTCCGTCCTTTTCTAAAACCTGACTGTACATCTGGCAGAACACCCTTGCTCTCAAGATAATCAGTCAATTGCAGACACACAGTCTTTTCCATTATCTTTGACAAACATGGTAATATGCTGATTGGTCTTAGATCATTTAACTCAGATTTGAGGGTTTGAGACTTTAGGCAGAGGACGCACTATTGCCAGTTTCCAAATGTCCGGGAAAGTTGATGTTAAAATAGATGCATTAATCAAATCTTTAATTATTTCTAAAGTGTATGGAAATATCAATTTCAACATGTTCAAGTTAACACCATCGCAACCCTCAGCATTTGATTTTAGACTTTTAATAATTTCAACAATTTTATCTGTACTGACGGGTACCAAACTAAAAGTTGCGTCACCATACCTATGGAACTCAAAGTAAGTCAGCTGAGATATAGAGACTTTCACAGCTTCGATAGACCGCAGGCTTGAGTATTTTTTATTAATTTTAGCATGCTACCTCCACGCGTTCCAGAGAAAAAGGGTCTTGACAGACAGACAGACGGACGGACAGCAAAGTGATCCTATAAGGATTCCGTTTTTTTACCTTTTGAAGTACGGAACTCTAAAAATAAGGTATTCCGTACCTGTACTTAATAGTGAAGACTAACCGACTTGTGTTTATCAAATAATTTGGCGCAGGGGGTGGGTGTGGATTACAGGAGGCGTAATGTCGCATCAGGAGGTCTTTTGTCGCGCTTTAGTGGCGACAAGAGCACGACATTACACAGAGCTATGCTATACACTGGATACATGTACTTGTTGTTGAACTAATTAACACAACATGGCAGACGTCTTTTTGTTTTCAGTTCATTAATCTCATTTTATTATATCTGCGCGTGTCGCGTATGATACAAATAATTTATCTTTATTATTATCTAACCTATAAAACAGTACCGCGTGACTGACTGACTGACAGAAAACGCACAGCCTAAACCACTGGGCCTAAAGACTTCATCATCAACATCATCAGCAGCCTATTTATGTCCCACTGCTGGGCGCAGGCTTCCTCTCAGAATGGGCTTGGGTTCCCACGCGGGCCCAGTGCGGATTGGGAATTTCATACACACCATTGAATTGTTTCGCAGGAGTGTGCAGGTTTCCTTCGATGTTTTCGTTCACCGAAAAGCTCATGATAAATTACATATATGATTCCGGACATAAATTCCGAAAAACTCAGAGGTGCGAGCCGGGGTTTGAACCCACGACCCTCTGCTTGAAAGACCTAGAGACTTAAAATTTGGCAAACATATACCTTGAGTGTCCTAGAGGTGCACAAAGAAGGGATTTTTTGAAATTGCCACGGTATAGGGAACTAGTCCATTTAGGAATATTTCACGGGGGCAAAGCCGCGGGGCAAAAGCTAGTTCGAACTATAGCTGCTTTATTTCTGCGAACGCTTTCATCCAAGGCAGCCATCCAATTAAGTTTTCGTAGAATCCGTCGTTTTAGAAGTCCCATCCAACCTTTGCTGATTTCGTTAGTCACAACAGAACCAAAGTTCGCCTCGTTATTGTTTCGCAGACAGATCACGCACAATTACAGCGCCATCAAACACAGGCTGTTTGGCATCAACACATCACCGGCAGCTGTTTCCCTCCTCATTGCGTGTGCTGAGCCATGATCCGTGTCAACAGGCGAGTCTGCCCTAGCTAGCAATATTACGCTAGTCACGTGTTCTATTCTCATCCTTTGTCAGGCTAAATTTCACAAGTCTGCAATGTTATTGATTTGAAAAAACAACCCGAGAACCTCAAGCGGCGCAAGTATGTCTGCTTTAAGGCAAGGTCTCGTTTGGGGTCGAAACCTTAGGCCCATGGGGTCAGTAGGCCGAGCACGAGTTTTCTAAGTTTCTAAGTTACGTTATCGTATCGAAATCAAGAAACCTCATACCAAATTTTTGTTCCAAATACGCTCACGGGCGGGCACTGTTTCAAACGTTCTACGAATTTCTTGATAACGTTAACGTTACGCAGGATTCGAATATTCGTACTCGGGCCTCAGGGTGCGTAAGGTCTTGGAGAGTTCTCTCGTCTGGTTAACTATGGTTAGCCGGAAGACAGGCAGCTATTTCAGCCAGCGCCTGAGCCTGGCTATCCAGCGCGGTATCGCTGATGCTTCATGGGAACCATGCCTGCCACCGATAATTTAGGTTAAACTGCATATATTTTATTTGCAGAAACGGCCGAAAATAGAAAAAAATTTAAATATTAATCTCTCGGTTCGAACTATAATATTATTGCTGTCGGGTTCGAAACCTTGAGTCCATGGGGTCCCGGCGCTTACAAGCTTATTTCAGAGTTGCAAAAGCGCTTAGTTGATGCAACTTGTGACCAAAGGGCAGTTTTCTTTCTCAAAGAATCAGCGTCGCTATTCAGCGAGGCAACGCTGCCAGCCTTTTGGGCACCATGCCACGGGGGCCTTATTTAGATTTAATTTAGTTTTAAGTTTTAGTTTATTTCGTTTTAGCTTAGATTTAATGTCATTGTAAATTGCTTTTACTATGTAAATAAAGTTTTTTATTTGTAAATTGTACCGTTAAATCAGCTTACATTTAACTATTATTTGTGTGTGTACCCAGTTATTTGAATGCGAGCTTCTGTTTTGTTGTTAAACATTACAAGCTGAAGTAGTCCACCCCTGGTGTAGTCCAGCTAAAGTGCACATTATCGGATAAACTAAACACTACAATTGCACGGTTTCATAGTACTGTACTGTCCGTATGGCGCCAGTAAATTCCTCGCCAAGCATTCGCTGTACGGCCCCAGCGGCTAATGCAGACCGCACAATGTAACATTGCTCGAGAATTTCATTTCGCGCACACAATGAAAGTAACGGGTGTGCGGGTCAATCAATCCTGTCTGTAAACAGAAGAACGCCGTATCTCGTGGCATCTTACTGTCAGCCAGTAATGCTACTTTTAGGGTTCCGTACCTCAAAAGGAAAAACGGAACCCTTATAGGAGTTCACTAATGTTTTGTCGAAACTTGTTTAACAAAAGTTCATTTCACAACCAACGTTTCATAAACTATTCATTTCATAAACATGTTGCAAAAATGCTCATTGTATAAATAATTACTCGACAACTATACATTTAGAAACGTTGACACTTGACAAACAAATGGAAAGACAAATTATTATTTTAAAAATGTTCTTTTCACAAATAAATCGTTTTTAAAATCGGTTATTTTGCAAAACGTGAATTGGTAAACACTGTTCCGTAAAAAATACTTTCTGCGTAACGAAAGGCAGGGCGGTAGGTATGAAATTTATACTCGAACTCTGTAAGTTTATTGCTCCTTGCTTATTGATTTCTGAATTTTCGAGCAAATATGTTGAAAAATATTATACTCAACCCCAATTTCTGCACGGTGTCGACGGAGCTCCGCTTCGCGGAGCCCCTATTCCGGGGACTTGAGGCGCTTCACGCCTTGACGTAAGTCTAACCTAACCTAAACCTATTGTAAGCCTATTCATTCTCTCCGTCAGTAAGTCTATCTGTCCGCCCGAACGTGCTTAAAAGGGCCGAGTCTTTTAAAAGGTAACGGCGATTTAATATACTTTATTTAATTAAAATAAAACCAGTGACGAAGTAATATACCGAACCTTCGTAGGTGATACGTTCGTTAGTTGACTATTTGATATCGTTATAAAATAACCTATTTGACAAATTATACGATACGGAATGAAAATTGTGAAGTTATTATTCGATAAAATAAATTATTTGAGAAATCAGTAGTTGTGTAAAGATAATTTTAGGAATGATGCATTTGTCAATCGTTGGTTGTGAAACGAAAATTTGCTAAATGACTGGCGACAAAGTGATAGGACACCCCTTATAGGATCACTTTGTTGTCCGTCTGTCTGTCTGTCTGTCTGTCAAGACCCTTTTTCTCTGGAACGCGTGGAGGTAGCATGCTGAAATTAATATCAAATACTCAAGCCTGCGGTCCCTTAAAGCCGTGAAAAAATCAATCTTCTAAGTTAACGCAATCAAAAGATACAGTCATTAAAAAATCTATTTCCATACAAATTGCCGATTTCCAAAAACCTAAGAGGTACTTCCAGATGTCCTAGAAACTTGAAATTTAGTACGAAGGTAGCTCTTATAGCACAACCACTCCGAAAAGTCTCAAAATCTTAAATTTTTATGTCTGTCTGTAGATTTCGCAGACCAATATAAGTTGACCCCACACTGCGTACATTTTGCTTAAAAGCAGGGCTCTGCTAACACTGGACTTCGTAAAACACTGGGGTAAAGCGTTAAAATCTTTCTACGGAACCCTCGTGCGCGAGTCCGACTCGCACTTGGCCGGTTTTCCTTGTTTTCATACCTGTAATAGGAATTCCGCCA
This sequence comes from Clepsis dumicolana, assembly GCA_963691665.1. Classification (NCBI taxonomy): domain Eukaryota; kingdom Metazoa; phylum Arthropoda; class Insecta; order Lepidoptera; family Tortricidae; genus Clepsis; species Clepsis dumicolana. Next base: position 74,753 of record OY829508.1, on the reverse strand, counting down.
GTGATCTAGGGGGGGGGGGGTAATTCCCCGAGAATTGCGTCCACATTAATGTTTCTCTCGTATTTGATGGGCTCTTTTGTGCCCTCTGCCGACGATAAGGACAAGTAACTAGGGATGATACGTGTTTTTATTACAGGGTGTATCAAAGGAGCTCGAATTGACGGATATGTGGTTCGGACCGAATTGCTTAGCGTTTGTCTTTTGTTACATTGTGTTTTGTTTGCATTCAATTACATGTTACGTAACTACGCGGCTGAACGCAAGACCATGTGAGTCAGCGCCGCGAGAACTAACCCAATGGTGAGCTATGTTCAACCTCGGGTACCACGGGTTTATCTGAAGTGTTTAATAACACTTTTGAACCAAATGTATCACAAACGCCAACCTTTACAAGACTTATTTATAGTACAACATAGGTTCACATTATGTACATAAGTACAATACGTAAAATTAATAAAAATTACAAAATGCTATCAATGCGGGATTAAAATCACACACAAAACTAAATTGTTTGAAAAAAATTACACAATGTAAGTAACACAATTAATAGGAAGAAACGAAATAGCAAAATAGCACATCAATGCACTTTATTTGTTGAGCTTTAGGTATAATAGGCACTATATCCAAGCTTAACGTATCTCAAACTCATAAAAAATTGCGAACCTGCTCACAAAATTTAATGAGAATCGGTTGAGGAATGCGGCCTGTAGAGGGGAATAACCGGACGCCGGACGAACATACGAAAGCATTTTTGTGTTAGCCGAAACGGAGACTGTTCGCTCACTTCGTTTGCTTGGGCAATAAGCGAGCTAAAAGACACCAACTTTCCTTTGGTTTTCCGCGTACTTCCTATACCTCCCAGGCTTGCGATCGAACATGCCGCTCCTGTGTTGGCTTGTACAGTCATCAGAGACGACGCATTACACTGCTTATAAAGTCCGCAAGAGACTATAAAGTGATGATGATGCTAATGGCAAACATTTAATAGCCGCGCTTAAAATATTTGCCCGACGTCTGACAGCGGGACGCCGGCTGAATGCTCGCAGTTTCTTTATAAATACAAGTGTAATAAGGAGCTTTTCCTTAAGTGAAATCCCCGTATTTTCCTCTATCAATTAGCGCGAGGTCAGCACGCAGCGCGGATAAATCAACAAACAATTGCAGGTGGCTCCGGCGCCAGCCGGGTCGCATGCGGCCCGCGTACGACGGCCTAATTACGACGTGATTCCGATCCGGCCGCGGCGCCGGCGCGTGCACACGGCGGTCCACCCGGACCGAATTCTGACTTGCAAAACAAATATACAACTCTAATTTTGTGAATTTTTGTGTCGTGGTTTTTTTGGAGCCCTGTTCGCTTCTAGACATCCGTCCCGTATAATAACTAGCTAAATGAATTTTCTTAATTCCATTCTTTTAATAGTTTTTTTCTGCTATTTGCTGCGGAGACAAATCGAACAAATCAAAGATCACTTTAAAAATTGATAAAGCCGTTCTTGAATCTGTGTAAATAACGACTTTGATTTTTACATAATGAGATAGATTCGAAAGTGCTGAGTCAGCCTTTGTATTATCGACAACGAAAAAACAACGACGCATTCAAGAAAGATCCAGCAAAACCACAAGAAAACTTTAACGCTCCTTTGCAAAATATTATGATGTACATACCCGAACTTAGCCGTCACAACAGTTATTTTTAGATTACATAAATTTAGCGGTTCAAATACCTACACGCAGTAAACAACACAAAAAATTTACTTAAATATTCTGTTCTCATGACGTTGTTGAAATGTGAACCTGCGGCAAACGTTGGCCTTTGGGTCCTCCGGACAAAAACAACCTTTTTTTCAGGCAGTTGTTGATTTGTATGTATTAACGTATTAATCAATGTTCAAAGATCAAGTATTTTTTTATAGGGTTCCGTACCTGGAACACGACACGTGGAGGTATCATGCTAAAATTAATATCAAATATTCAAGCCCGGAATCAATTGAAGCTGTGAAAAATCAACCTTCTAAAACAAAAAAATTGCCGTACTGTAAAAACTTAATCGGTACTTCCAGTTGAAATTTGATATGAAGGTAGCTCTTATAGCACAACCACTCAGAAAAATCTCAAAATCTAAAATTATTATGTCTGTCTGTTATGTCATAGACCAATATAAAATGACCCCACACTGCGTATAGTTTGCTTAGGACAGCACTAGACAACTTATAACACGAGTCCGACTCGCCCTTGTCCGGTTTTTTTTAATATAGCAATCTTATGCCATTGCGGATTAATCTTCACTTGCACCACACCCAAATCCTCTAAGACGCCGCAAACCCTTCCCAACCTTATGCCCTTGCCACAGAATCGCAATCCAACACTCGTTGAAGCTCAAACAGTGGCAGCCAAGCCTTTGTCAAGGCGTGATGGATGGCGGGATTCACTGCAGCCGCGAGCGTCTTACGAAGCACTCGCGTTACAGACACCGCTTAATTAAATATGTACAAGGACTATCATTGTTAATACCAAACTTTGAGGCGGCCTGAAAGTCATTTGGGCTGGCGTTTCATGCCGTATAATGAAATAATTTGTATTGGAACTCCTTCTCAACCTCAACGAAAGTTTTCAGAACCGTTTTTACCTGCTTTAACTGTCTTCTAATAATTCGTTATATCACGCGGGAGTCGCGTGTCGCGTCAGGCGCGAACTTGTAGGTGAGTAGCCCGCTTTATAAGTTTTAGGTGGCAACACCAAATATAAAAGTGACAGTTCTTAGTCTACGGGTTTGAAGTGTAACGACGCGAACGTGCACAATAGTTAAAAGTTTTCCGCGAGTCTTCCAACAGCGATTACGAATCTCCTTGCACCCAAAGCTGAGTATACCAGTGTTTCTGATTATACCTGTGTCTCTGAGAGTACGTGAGTGCTCCTATGGTCTCTTCGGTGTCGTTCGTATTAACTTTATACATTTGTTTGTGCCAATCATTATTGGGGGAATCAGAGCGGGTGTATGCCTACACATACCGTGTGGGATACAGCCTGACTGGTGTCCTTATTATACTCTACCTACGGCTCAATTGGCAACCCAGGTACATATCTCGTTGTCCGATGCGGGAAGCGAGATCTGGGTTGGTTAAAATCTTGGCGTGTACACGGAATCAAGTATCTTGCGTATTTAGGCGTGTGGGCCTGGAGACGTCCGGTTACCCCTCGCAACCACTAGAAATAGTGACTTATGGAGTGTCTGTTAGATCTAGAGTGTCGTAACATCGTGACACGATGATTGAGTCTTGCCGTTCTAATACCGGCTATGTTTTACAGTTGACCGTAAAATACTACACCGAGGAGCGCCACGGGCTTACCGTGACTCTCCGCAGCCAGATGGGTGATCAGGGTTACTCATCTGGCCATAATCTATACAGGAGGTGGAAGGCACATCACCAGCTGAGACACACACTACCCAACAAAGGCGAAGCAGATATACCACAAGCCAGCCGCCTACGCGCAGAAGAATCCAGGTATGTTAAATTCAGATCACATCGCGAAATTAGGATAACTAGATAACTTCCACAATATCCATGTCCAGCATCATCAAACACATACATAACCAAACCCTCACTATATGGAAGCTATATTGAATAAGTATCTTCCTGCGACATGGAAGAAATAAAAGGATTAACTTTTCGCGATATGGTGGAGATGTACTGGAGAAAACTAAATATTTGATCAACTCTCATATTTAATATTGAGAGATGCGGCCGACTTCGTGTTACTGGCATCTTTGGCCCCCCCGGGAGAGTCCTGCAGGATTGGAAGTCATCGGTGGATGTACATTAAAGACTAGAGAAATTACAAGTTCTGACTTACATCACCATCTGTTGTTCGATAGTAGAACTAAGTAATGCTGATATCACACTTCACTGTGCTCTATTTGTTAAGCGGCTAGTGAAAAGAGAAGCACTATATTGTTTCTCACCTGAAAGACTGAGACGCCATTAGCGCATCTCGATAGTTGAATACTCACTCGTGTGGTGATAGCTTTAGGTTTCTCGTTTGTTGTTGGTAAAAATGATCGAAAATTAGAAACCGCCAAACTGAAACAAACCTAAAGATTTCGACAGCACTCAAGAAAGAAACATGTGAATATGTGATTGATCTGCTTTATGATGTGTTCTAACGTTTAATTAAAATTATTTGTATTCTAGTGATATATTTTAAGGACGTTATTCGACCCCGCCAAGGTTTTACTCTGCTATCCGATACTAGATGGCAGTTCATAATCGTTTATTAGCTCTGGTAACATTGCGGTTTATTTCCGCTACCCGATACTAGATGGCAGGACTAGTCACTTAGTAACGGAGTAAAATGGTTCAAAAGTTTACGTGATATGCAACAAGAATTCTTTCATATTAGTTATAGTTTTTAGATTAAGTGTTGGCGAATAAAAGAAAAATACTTAAGTTATTTAATTATAAGAAACAGTTAAATTTAAGACTGAATTCAGACGTGTACGTGAAAGTATTAACATTAAGAGTATGCATCTTGGTGAAGTTCGTATTATACGCGAATCACGGTACCGCGCCAAGTACCTACCTATCTACTTTTTCGTCCATCCGACTGACACCGAGCGACGCCGACGCCATTTTAGCTGTATTGCCGTGTCGTGATTCAAGTTTGAGGTTGCGATTGTGAATTTTAGTGGAAATAAACGTTTGAAGTGGAAAAGTTTGTAAGAAACTTTGTTCATTGTTTCTCTAAGGTGAGAGTAATAGTACTCAATCAGGTTTAAGAGGTTTAGTTGCATGGATTTTACTTTCTGTCGCATAAATGTCTACGTGCGATTGGAGTTTGAGATTTTACAAGTAACTTTCTAAATACTGTTCGAAAGTTCGTAAGCGAAACGGAATGAACATTAATGCTCGTATTCAGTGCTGCCTATCTGGACAGTTAAATCTAGTAACAAACAAGAATGTTACACATGAACAAGAACTTGTTAACACGCGGACGGCTCGCGGCCACACGCGGCTTATAAGAATCTTATAGGAAACGTAGTCTTAGGTGCTACGTTAAATACTGAGTACTTCAGTCTATTATATAGTACATTTTGGAAAAGAAAACCCGTTGTGAGCGGTGCTACCTCGTGCACGTGTGGTTTTTTATACATATGTACCACATGGATACATAAACAGTATGTAAGGGTCCTAACGCATAAGTAGGTAGTCATCTCATCATATATTTTTTTTCTTTGCTTAATTGCTTCTCTCACACCAATAGGTACTTGAACTAAAAGTTCGGTAGCGCTGACCTGACCTGGCCGGCTGAGAAACCTGCCTACCAACACATGTGAAGAGAGGTATGTAAGTAATGAAATTATTAAAGTATACTGTGCTCAGTTATAAAAAAGGAGCCACAGTTAACATGTTCACTGCTACTTAGTGCTTTGTCTATTTTGATGAAAACTTACTATGAAACAGAATTGCAAGCTCCGGGCACTGAACGGTTAACTATTAACATTCATCGCTTAGTCAACTTCTCACATTCATTGTGGCACAGAGCTGTGGATAAGCTATGTTTATGCAATGCATATGGAATTCAACCTTTACCTACCATGTAATATGTAGTGCTGATACAATGATGGTATAATTTAGTATAAATTTCCATGATGTGTTTTTAGCAAATACTCACAGATTACTTCAAAGCTACAGGACTAAATTTGAACTTTTCAGTTACTGACATTTTTTCCAATCTAATTCTAGGAAAAGGTTAATCATATACATACATACTGGTAACTTATAGAGATCTTGCTTAATTAATAAAACAAATCTATGTGCATGATAGTGCGAGAAGTCAAGTTCTAGATGAAAATTTACTAAAAATTCTGTGGTGTGTTGAATTCCAGATTTAAATAAATACAAAATATTTATTATGATTATTAAAAACATTATGTAATAAACAGAGGCAGTATGTCTGTTCATCTATTTGTTTCAAAGTTTGATTTTCCCTTCCAAGCACTCGCTAACATCCAATTGTGTTCAAATTTGGTACATGGATGTAACTTTAGGTACAAAACAATAACATGATACAGTGGATCATCATCATCATCATCAGCCTATTGGCTTCCCGCTGCTGGACACGGGCCTCCTCTCAGACTGAGAGGGCTGGGGCTATAGTTCCTACGCGGGCCCGGTGTGGATTGGGGTACTTCGCACACACCGTTGAGTTGCTTCGCGGGAGTGTGCGGGTTTCCTCACGATGTTTAGGTGGATATGATCTGATGATGGAACCGGGAGGTTCGATAGGAACTCCACAACTACACATGATAACATGGTCATGTTTAGGCTTATTTGTTTTGTTTTGGCGAGCACTAGTAGACTATGAGGAGTACCGTCTGCAGCGGTGTGTATTAAATACATTATCGAAAATTCTATATTAAAAAAAAAAAATATATATATATATATATGAGCGATTATAATTTACTTTTTTTTTGCTAATGATACATATTATTTTAAATGTGTTCTTATGAGTGAATACTATGTATAGGTAATCAATAGGTAAAGGAAGAAATAAAATTATTCCAGATTACAACAAGTCAAGATGTCATCAGAGGATGAAGAGACCTCTTTGGACAATATAATTAAATCAAGATTACATCAAATAGTAAAGCGGATAAACGAGCATAGAACAGAAGCGGAAACTTATTGTAAGGAAGGGGGCAATGACGAAGAGGCAGTGCAAAAAGCACAAGTATGTGCCTCTAAATTAGAAAACATGATTAAGAGGTTCACAACAGAACTTAATGAGTATTTTAGAACTTCGAAAAACCCATCACCCGACGAAATCTCACATATGAGTGATGCTCAACTCGATGGTGAAGAGATTTTGACTGAACTAAAATGTAAATTGTCAAGCACCGCGGATAAAAATAAAAGAGTGATCCAGAGCGATAAGGAACGAAGTCATACGTTTTCGGCCAAATTACCTACCCTTACATTACCGGAATTTCAGGGAGATATGTTAACTTGGTGCGAGTTTTGGGACGTGTATAAGTCCAATATTCACGATAGGCCGATATCGGACGTTGACAAGCTGCTTTATTTAAAGTCTACACTAAAAGGCGAACCACGCAGAATTATAGACGGCTTAGAAACTACTAATAAAAATTACACAGTGGCTATTCAGATACTAACTGACAGATACGGTAAACAAGCCCGTATCGTGGATGCACATTACAGTGCCCTGCATAAAGTGAAGGCTGCGGATTCCACGTTAAGTGATTGTCGAACCACACTGAATGATGTGGAACGCCATCTCAGAGTCCTGCAGTCACTCGGGGAAGACACTAATCATAACCATCTGCGGCATCTTATTACAGAGAAATTCCCTGGGGATCTCATCTATGAAATGAAAATGAAGATGAAAGAAGATACAGTGAAAGAAATGAGGAAGCACCTGGAAATCATAATATCTGCGAGAGAGGAAGCTAACAAGATACGACAAGATAAACCCGCAGAAAACGGTAACCACACAGTAGGTACATTACACGTAACACACAAGAGTAAAGAACCGTCAAGATATAAACCTGTAAGAAAACGTAATAATTTCAAAGAAGGGAACTACACGAAGAATAAAATTATACAGAGAGAAAGTAAAAGCGAAAATCCGAGGGGCGAGCTTACGCAAAGAGTAGAACAGAACCATTTTAAGAACCGAGGTGATACAGCAAGGAAACGGAACTATGAAACAATGAAAGGTATAGACAAGGTACAAAGAGAAGGAACGAAAGGATATGCCAAGCTTAAAAGAAGGAAACTGTCATGCATGTTCTGTGGGAAAGATCACTTCTCAGACCGTTGTCTAAAATATAAGACAATTGAAGAAAGAAAATCGCAGCTAAATAAACGCTGCTTCAATTGTCTATCGGACAAACATCAAATTCGTGTGTGCAAAACTAGAACAGAATGCGTGTACTGCCAACAATCAGGAAGACATCATCGAGCTCTCTGTCCAGAAAAGTTTACAGCAAGGAGTGAGACCACGCTAGCTGCACTGAATAGCAGTGGATTTACAGTACTACAGACAGCGATAGTAACGGTGAAAAACGAGAAGGATCTCAACAATCCTATTACATGCAGATTACTGCTAGACTCCGGGTCGCAAAGGTCATATGTGACAGGAAAGATTTCCAAGCAACTCAACCTACCGGTGAAGGAAGAAAATCGGCTATCAATTTTCGGATTTGCAAGCGAAACGCCTCAAGAGTATGATAGCCCAAGAGTGAGATTGGAAATAACGACAAGAAAAAACAGAAAAATAACACTGCATGCCAACGAGGTACCTAGAATTACTAATGGGGTAGAAACACCTGTTATTAATCTCGGAAAACTTAAAGAAATATCTCTAGCTGACGATGGGTCCCTCGGACCAAGAGTTGATATTTTAGTTGGAAACGACTACTATTTCGACCTAATTGGTACAGAAAAACTACGCTTGCAAGACAACCTGTTTTTGGTAAACTCCGAATTCGGATGGATAGTCAGCGGAAGTGTAAGCACGGAAGAAAATGAAAACACTTTGTCTTTCATAACATATTGTCAAAACCATGATCCAAACTGCGTCTACTTTACAGAACCAGACCTACCTCTCAAGAATATGGACATCTCGTTCTTATGGGCTCTAGAAAGTATAGGCATTACCGATAACCCGAAGGCAACAAGAGAGGAAGAAGCCATTAAGCACCTCAACGAAACCATACGATATGAAGATGGCAGGTATATGGTGAAATGGCCATGGATTGAGTATCCTCCAAAGATGCCTACCAACTTTGGGTTAGCATACGGTAGACTTAAAGGCCTACTGCAACGATTAAATAAGAGTTCAATGAAGGAATATCAAACCATATTAGAGGAACAATTAAAGAATAGCATCATCGAAATCATAAACCCAGAAGAAGACGCTTATGTTCAGAAAGTACCTCCAATTCATTACCTTCCTCACCATATGGTGAAACAGGAAGGTAAAAAGGGACGGATTGTGTACGACGCATCTGGAAAGTTGAAAGACAACAAGAGCTTGAATGAGTGCATGTATAAAGGCCCATCAATGATTGGAGATTTGGTAGCACTACTCATTCAATTTAGAACTAACAAGGTTGCTATTTCAGCCGATGTTGAAAAGGCATTCCTTCAAATAGGACTCCAGACAGAGGACAGGGACGTTGCCCGATTCATTTGGATAAAGGACGAGCGTAAACCTTTATCTATGGATAATATTATCCATATGCGCTTCTGTAGAGTGCCTTTTGGGATTATTGCTAGTCCATTTATATTGACAGCCACACTACGGTATCACGTCTCACGGAACGCACCAGAACTTATTCCCAAGATTGTGGACAAGTGCTACGTGGACAACTTCGTTACCGGAACGGACACTACAGAAGCAGCGATACAACTTTTCAACACCTCGAGAAGAGTCTTCAATGACATAGCTATGAATTTGAGAGACTGGATGTCGAATGATGAAGCCTTTTTAAGTACCATCCCGTCAGAATACAAACCGAAACCATCGGAAGAGACAAAAGTACTGGGTTTAATATGGAACATGAAAAGAGATACTTTGCGTTTAAATATCAAAAGCGAACCTTTCAAGGAAGAAAATGTAAAAGAACCTCAGAGCAAAAGGAAGATACTGAGTACAATAGCCTCTATGTATGACCCATGTGGACTTTGTGCTCCATTGATCCTACCTACAAAGTTGTTGTTGCAACAATTATGGGAGATAAAAATAAAATGGGACACTGCCTTACCTGACGAACTTCAAAGAAAGTGGGAAGATATAATTCATCGCTTAGAAGCAATAAAGAATGTAGAAATACCCCGCTACATGGGACTTATTGGAGAAGCAGTATATGAGCTGCACGGATTTAGCGACGCGTCAAAGCAAGCATACGCTACAGTGATATACCTGACAGTAAGAAATAAAAACAAAGGAAAAGTATCTTTCGTCATGGCTAAGTCAAAGGTTGTACCAAAGGAGGAAAGAGAGGATTTACGCATGCCTAGACTGGAGCTACTAGGTTGCTTCTTAGGTAGCAAGCTAATGAGGTACGTAAAGCGTGAAATAGGTCTCACAATAACGAAAGAGTACTTATGGACTGACAGCAAAATCATTTTAAGTTGGGTTCACTCTAATAAATTATTACCTCCTTTTATTACGAGGAGAGTGAATGCCATCAAAGAAAATAAGCAGCTGGAGCTACGCTACGTAAACACCAATCTTAATCCTGCTGACCTGGCGACACGACCCGAACTATGGGACAAGAAAAAGACGCTATGGCTTAACGGTCCTGAATTCTTGCAACAAGGAAAAGACAAATGGCCAAGCCACTCTGTATTCGAGGTTCATGAGCCGCCTTCGGGGCAGGGTCCTTCGGATACAGTAAACTTAATGGAGATTGACGAGAAAATACCGGAAAAGACATTTCGAGAAGAGAATATACCAGTAGATACGGTAAAGACTGTTAAAGACCTACAGAAAGAATATTTTCCATTAGAAAGCGAAGGAAAGAAAACGAGCTTAGCAATTAATTTGGAAGTATTCAAAGACATAGACGGGCTTTTGAGATGCAATGGTCGAATGAAACATGCTGACTGGTCTTTTGACAAACGTCATCCAATATTAATACCCAGAGATTGCGAATTTAGTAACGACCTTGTCATGAGAACGCACAGAGAAAATTACCATATGAAAGCCAATCACACATTGAGCAAAGTGAGAGAATCATACTGGATCCCAAAGGGAAAGAGTTATGTACAGCGAATACTAGCGAAATGCCCAGAGTGTATAAAGCACACTGGAGGTCCTTTTAAGTTACCTCCAGCACCGGCTTTACCTTTTGAGAGAGTGAACTACTCGTCACCATTCACTTATATAGGAATTGATTACATGGGACCTCTTCTGATAAACAACGGAGATGGAAATAGCAAGAGGTGGATTTGCCTTTTTACCTGCTTAGTCATCAGAGCTATACACCTCGAAGTCGTACAAGACCTTACAGCTGAAGAAGGTTTACTCGCGCTAAGGAGAATGATCTCTACGAGAGGAATTCCATCATTAGTGACATCAGATAATGCTCAACATTTCAAGCTGATAGCAGAAATACTGCATTGACAAGAAGATACGATGGAGATACATAGTTCCTCTCTCTCCGTGGGCTGGTGGATTTTACGAGAGATTGATCGGGGTAGTTAAGAATTGCATGAAGAGGACGCTAGGAAAACACATGCTGAAAGACAACCAGCTCATCACGATCGTCAAAGAGATTGAGGCTGTGGTTAACTCACGACCTCTCACTGCCGTGGATTCCGATCCTGGCCATATTTTGAAACCTTCGGATTTTCTGACTGTAGGAAAAGTAATTACATTAGAAGAATCGGAGAAAGAATCCGACCCACAAAATATGACTACAACAAAGATCGAACTGATAAAAGGCTGGAAACGAGCGCTCATCTTGTTAAAAGAATTTAAAGATATGTTTTCTAACCGTTACCTACTAAGCCTTCGTGAGAGATACAGACATCTGCCGCGAGAACCACGTATAACGTCGAAGCTGATACCGAGACCTGGCCAAATTGTACAGATCAAGGGCGACTCCAAAAATAGAAACGATTGGAAGGTAGGGAAGATTACAGGACTGATCCCGAGTGCAGACAATCTAACTAGAGCAGCACAAGTACAAGTGGGGAAAAGTCAATACACACGTTCAATCGCACACCTCTAACCTCTTGAAATAGAGGACGCGCCCGAGTTAAGTCAAGACACGGAAATCAGAGAAGAAACTGATCCTCACGCACCTGAGATTAATCACGACACAGTAATCACGGAAGTAACTCATCCTTACGTGCCTAATCTAAATCATGACTCTGTAAATTCAGACAATTTAGAGGAACCTCGTCCTCAAACGCCGGACGAGATACTAGAACCTGAAGTCGTTGCCCCTATGCCGATGACGGCTGATATGAACATAAACCAGAGGTCAAGACGCGCTGCAGCAACTAAAGCCAGGGAGAAAATTACGGAATGGACGCGGGACCTGACGGCGTTGCTGCTTCACTCCCGAGCCTTGCCCCCGGGGAGTGTCGCGTCAGGCGCGAACTTGTAGGTGAGTAGCCCGCTTTATAAGTTTTAGGTGGCAACACCAAATATAAAAGTGACAGTTCTTAGTCTACGGGTTTGAAGTGTAACGACGCGAACGTGCACAATAGTTAAAAGTTTTCCGCGAGTCTTCCAACAGCGATTACGAATCTCCTTGCACCCAAAGCTGAGTATACCAGTGTTTCTGATTATACCTGTGTCTCTGAGAGTACGTGAGTGCTCCTATGGTCTCTTCGGTGTCGTTCGTATTAACTTTATACATTTGTTTGTGCCAATCATTATTGGGGGAATCAGAGCGGGTGTATGCCTACACATACCGTGTGGGATACAGCCTGACTGGTGTCCTTATTATACTCTACCTACGGCTCCATTTTCAACCCAGGTACATATCTCGTTGTCCGATGCGGGAAGCGAGATCTGGGTTGGTTAAAATCTTGGCGTGTACACGGAATCAAGTATCTTGCGTATTTAGGCGTGTGGGCCTGGAGACGTCCGGTTACCCCTCGCAACCACTAGAAATAGTGACTTATGGAGTGTCTGTTAGATCTAGAGTGTCGTAACATCGTGACACGATGATTGAGTCTTGCCGTTCTAATACCGGCTATGTTTTACAGTTGACCGTAAAATACTACACCGAGGAGCGCCACGGGCTTACCGTGACTCTCCGCAGCCAGATGGGTGATCAGGGTTACTCATCTGGCCATAATCTATACAGGAGGTGGAAGGCACATCACCAGCTGAGACACACACTACCCAACAAAGGCGAAGCAGATATACCACAAGCCAGCCGCCTACGCGCAGAAGAATCCAGGTATGTTAAATTCAGATCACATCGCGAAATTAGGATAACTAGATAACTTCCACAATATCCATGTCCAGCATCATCAAACACATACATAACCAAACCCTCACTATATGGAAGCTATATTGAATAAGTATCTTCCTGCGACATGGAAGAAATAAAAGGATTAACTTTTCGCGATAAGTCGCGTCTGGCTGTATAGGTACGTCTTGTGGCGACACCCTAGTCAGCATTTTAGTAGACCACGCGGGTGCGGAGCGGTGGTAAAGACAGTCTGTTTCGGAACACCTTAGCGTTCGGCCGCGCATCAGAGCCACCATTTCGATACCCGCCTGGTCAGCCCCTTTGCATTGGATATTTCATGCAAATAGTGAAGGGTTACATTAAAAAAAAACCTTACAAAAATAAACGTAAAATAATCCTCTAAAGCCTAAAGTTTTATGGCCTAGCACTAAGTAGCAGAAATATGAAGTCGGTGCGGTGCGAGCGGACTGTTCTTTGAATGAAGCATGAAAAAAAAACCTTACAAAAATAAACGTAAAATAATCCTCTAAAGCCTAAAGTTTTATGGCCTAGCACTAAGTAGCAGAAATATGAAGTCGGTGCGGTGCGAGCGGACTGTTCTTTGAATGAAGCACCGACTTCATATTTCTGCTACTTAGTGCTAGGCCATAAAACTTTAGGCTTTAGAGGATTATTTTAAGTTTTTTTGGAAGGTTTTTTTTGAAGGCGGTTTTACTTTTTTGTTAAAAGATTTTTATTTTACAATTTTATGTTGATTTAACATTTTCAGAATTATCCTCCAACTCCTAACCGTTAAGGAGTTGTACCTTCCATCATCAGCTCATCAACATGAGATGATGACTACCAGACTCAAATACTTAAATAGCTTTAGAAAATATATGAAACACATAGTACGTGCCTATAAAATTTGAGGGTTGCCCTCGATTTCCTTGGGATCCCGTCATCAGATCATGACTTGGTGACAATGGGATTATCTCAGGAGTATACCCTTTCGAAAAAAAATAGAATTTTGAAAATCGGTCTACAATTGACGGAGTAATCGATGTACATACATTAAAAAAAAATACATACAGTGGAACGCAGAACCTCCTCCATTTTTGAAGTCGGTTAAAAACGCAAGATAACTACTCAAGACGTTTAATATAATTTCTCTCCCATAAATTCACGCCCTAAACACAACTCACTTAACGAGTAGTTACAGTCTGGCCCCTGTTTCACCAACTTTACAATTGTCAGTTTTCAATCACAATTCGGTGTCAACTGTTGACTTGAAGAGCTTTTGTTTTAGCGCACTTCTTATGACAAAGAAATGTAGTTCAAATTGTCATATAAAACTGACAATTGTAAAGATGTTGAAATAGGGGCCTGATGTTACAGTTTTATCATCATCATTATCAGCTGGAAGACAAGGGCCATCCCCAAGGATCCCCACGACAATCGGTCTTTGATGACATGGTAATGGATGAACAATCAAATTTAAAAACATGCAATGTTGTTACCAGGTCATGGAATATAAAGCGCGTGGCATTCGCTTCATTAAAAACTTGCTGCAGTTATTATCGGATATAAAAAGTTACTGCAAACAAATATGTAGGCGGGAGGGGGGTGAATCGCTGCACTCTCCATAATATGATCTGATAATGGAGCATGAAGGGGATTAAATGAGTTTGAAATGCTTTTGTTTTTGATTTAATTAAATGAATTATATTTTTTATAAACTCACTGAAACATGAATACACAGAAAAAAACCAGAAAAATGCCAACCCCGGGAATAGAACCCGGATCCTCGACACTCCGGGTCGTGTGCTTTTCCCCTACACCACGATTGGACATAAACCGTAAAAATAAAAATTGGGAGAAAAAATACAAAAAGATACTCCTACTGAGATCATGAATTAATTAAATGATGATGATTAATTGAATGATGGTTCAGTTAGGGTACTAACAAATTATTGTTTTGGTTTTCAAGATTTGGGGCAGACGGGAGGCGCCTTTGGCTTATCTGTGCACTACAATTTTTCTGCTACTTTTAAAGAGGGACGAGGAACACACTCGTACAGCTGAAGACGTCTGCGCTCATTTCAAAATTTGTTACGTTCCTACAAACTCACGCTAAAACAAAACTGTCACACAAATGCCAAAAACACGCACACAATCAACAGACCCTGATCATTTTGCTCGGACTTAATGTTAGAGTTTTGGCAGAGGGGAAATCGTGCGTTGACATCTCCATTCCTTTCCTGGCCCCTGTTTCACCATCTTTACAATTGTCAGTTTTCTATGACAATTCGATCTACATTTCTTTGACAATATGAAGCGCGCTAAAACAAAAGCTCTTCAAGTCAGCAGTTGACACCGAATTGTCATTGAAAACTGACAATTGTAAAGTTGGTGAAACAGGGGCCTGCTCTAAGATTCGGTGCGACGAATTGAGAACGTCTTCCTTTTTTTGAAATCGGTTAAAAAACGGCTAATGTTGTATGTTCGGTTTCAATTCAAAGCTCAAGTTTATTAGCACCTTTACCCGCAGGTAACATAACAATCTATCTGAACTGCTGAGCGGCGGGCTCGTGGCTCGCCCGGGGCCGTAATCCGATATTGATCCCTCTTTTTGTAAATACTCTCGCTAATTACCGAAAGCCAAGATATAATTAGGCAAAAACAAAATGAGCGAACTGTAACAATAACCCTGAGGTGGATTAATGACCGCGAAACCCGATCCCGCTCAAAAAAATTCCATCAACAAGGACAAATACAATTAATTTCACTGAATAATTATTTTGTCTTTTTTTTCGTTATACAGGGCGCGTTTTAATAAACCGTCAGAAGAATTCAGGCAACACCCTTGTGAAGTTGTTTTTCCATGTATAACTAGCTTATGCCCCGCGACTTTGCCCCCGTGAAATATTTCAAAATGGGCTAGTTCCCTATCCCGTGGGAATTTCGAAAAATCCCTTCTTAGTGCACCTCTAGGATACTCAAGGTATATATTTGCCAAATTTCAAGTCTCTAGGTCCAGTGGTTTAGGCTGTGCGTTGTCAGTCAGTCAGTCAGTCAGTCAGTCAGTCAGTCAGTCAGTCACGGTATTGTTTTATAGGTATAGATTACTAGCTGTTGCCTGCGACTTCGTCCGCGTAGATGTCGGTTAGCGCCATCCTGCGGGAGCTATACATATAATTTTCCCGAGTAAAAAGTAGCCTAAACTATGTTATTCCTCGATATTCAAACTATCTTCTTACAAAATTTCATCTACATTGGTGCAGCGGTTTTCCCGTAAAGAGGTAACAAACAGACAGACAGAGAGACAGAGTTACTTTCGCATTTATAATATTGCCAACTAGCAGAGGCAACGAATTCCATCAATGAGTTCGATCCCCGGTCGTTTATGTTTTTTTTTTAGGTACCTACAATTACATATTGCAAACAACAGCGTAAGTAGGTAACTCAAAGCTTACAAAATAACATGGCAAGGTCTACAACACAATTACAATTGCACACAGCGTTTGCTTGATGAAATTAGACGAATGCTTGCTCTTGCGTCTTGGACGTTTATTGTCTAAGTACCCATAACACAAGCTCTGTTTAATTTGGGACTAGGTCAATTAGTGTCTATTGTCCCACAAATCGCAGTCGAATAATTATAATATCGTAGTCGTATTACAGTCGTATAACAGCCCAGTACACGCTTATTTCACGGAGTTTGGACACATTTATATTTCAATTCAGTGGAATACGAGTAGATATGAATAGATGTCAATCGAATGAATTGTTATAACGTAGCCGTTTCCGACGGGTACTATTAGTACCGGTAGTTACTAATGTCAGAGGTACCGGTACTTCAAAATACCGGTATCTACTTCAAAACCTGATGATGCTGACTGCAGCGCCTACGCACCATGTCGTGGCAAACATAATCTCAAAAACAATTGACGCGCTATGTTATTTATTTGAAGTAGCCTGATTACAAGCATAACGTTCCGTGATTGTATTTAAGAACTAATTCGAATAATAATTATGTACAAGAATCCATATTCCTAAAACTTAAGTACCTACGATAAAGTTGTTCAGTTGCCTGATGTGAAAATAATATAATGATTTTACACTATCAACTAATATTAATCAGCTAGAAGTTGTTGATACCCGCCTCTTACGTCCCTTCGAGACCATGGACGCAACGTCGCGTCCGAAACGTCGAGGTATTTAAATATTTTTACGTGATTAAGTCCCGAGTATCATAATCAATGTTTTGAAGATACTCGCAAGAACCTAAGGCTTCACTTATTACTGCAATTAAGAAGATTTTTAATTTAGCAAACACTAAAAACAAGGAAGCAGTTTTATCACTGACAATGTGACGATAATGACAACGACATTAGTGAGTAATTCTTATGAAGCAGATTTTTTTACGTTTCTGAATTTTTTTCTGAGTTGACTAACTGTGCAACTACCGTATGGAAACAAAACGTTTTAATACACGTACGATTATTATGCTAAGTGGATGTTCCGTTTAATTATTACTGGCAGTGCCGAATGAAAACAATTCAGAATGCTATTTGGTTTAGCTAATTTTCCAAATGGACTGCAGTTAATATTTCATCAAGAGCGCCGGCAGTCCTTTGATGTGAGGCAAATGTGAAATGGCTGAGGTTGGAAATATAACGAAATAAGTACGTGTAATAAGTGCAGTTTAGTTTTAGTTGCCTTATGAAAAAATACTACACTCGGCCGTCTTTGTCTACTCGGCCGGCAATCCCTATTTTCCCGGTCTCTGCAATAATATACTATTAAACCCGCTCCCCACCTCCAGCAATAAGCTGGCCTCCTTATAAAATAAGGCCTCATTATTATAATAATACTCCCCTGATACAAGTTTTTTGTGTATTCCTGTTTCAATGAGTATTCAAAGTAAAATAATAAACTAAAAAAAAATATTCTGTGATTACCACATTATAATACCTAGTGCGATAAATTAGTACCCGAAGGCTTGTAACACCACGTTGCACTTTTCAATGTGCCGCATAGTAGTGAAATAAACGGATCACTCACGTATGTCAGTCGAGTATAGCTCGACTAATCCGTAGGCCTTCCTCTGGGAGCACACGCCACGCCGGTGGCGAGAGGTGGGGGTGGTGGGGTTTACGTCTCGCCACACCGGCGTGGCGTGTGCTCCGAGAGGAAGGACTACGGATTAGTCTGAAACATGTCGAGCTATACTCGACTGACATACGTGAGTGATCCGTTTATTTCACTACGATTGAGTCTCACGGTAGTTTCATGTTAAAAGTGCCGCATAGTATTAAAACGGATCATTGAATACCTGCGAGTATTTGATCATAGCTTGTAACCAGATCTCATAGGTAAAAATCAATCATCAATCAATTATTGCTATATGAATCTGATAAGATGATCTACATAAATACACCTTTGATACCGCTAAAGCTAAAAGCTGTTTCAAATCGGCTTAGTTAATTGATAGGATTACTGAGTCCACAGTCGCCGTGCTGTATAATGCGTAACGAGCAGTCGTTTCATTATCCACCAATGAAAGGTCGTCAATGATCGCCGCGATATTAATTATAATGACACTGTGGATTAGTCTGTATCTGACATGACACAACTGTCGGTGGCACGCGCGGCTGTCACGGGGGAACTAGGACACACGGATTAGACATCTAGCTAGAACCTATATCTACGCTAATCGCCGTTTTTGACCAGGTATTTTATGGAATTCCAGGGAAATCGAGGGCAACGCTCTGTAGGCACGTACTTCGTGGCACTTACGTCCTTTTGTTGAGAAGCGCAGTTTTTCGGCAATAACTCGAAAACGGTAAATCCTTTCAAGTTGAAAACAATTATCTATTGAAAGTATTTATTAAGCGGCACCTTTGTAATTTGCGGTGCGAGCGAAATATTGTTTGAATGAAGCTTATGTCTGGCTGTAAATTTGAAAGACCAATATAAGATGACCCCACACTGCGTAAATTTTGCTTAGGAGCAGGGCTCTGCTAACACTGGACTTTTTAAAACACTGGGGAAAAGCGTTAAAATATTTGTAGGGAACCCTCGTCCGCGAGTCCGACTTGCACTTGTCCGGTTCTTTATGTTTACAATAATTGCAACCCAGAGATAAGCCTAAACCAAGCGTCAGCGTTCTCATAGTCAGAGCAATAACTTTTAACCCGTGACCACAAAAAATACCTGAAATTAAATTACAGCAAATGCCCAGTTGGTATGTCGGTCGTCGGCCATGTTGACTGCTGGACTAATTATCATAAAGCAGCCGCAGCATTCCGCGGCCGAGCACGACTTGTCGAATCCTGCGTAACGTTACGGTTATCGTATCGAGATCGAGAAACCTCATACTAAATTTTTGTTCCAAATACGCTCACGGGCGGGCGCTGTTCCAAACGTCATACAAACTCGACAACGTTTACTATTCGATTTTACGTTACGTTCGATTTTACGTTACACAGGATTCGAAAAGTCGTGCTCGACCCACAGCCCGTCCGCAATACGAAGTGTGACCGACCAGCGGAGCGGCCAGCGAATGTGAACATACTGAAGGGTCCATCACCAGCCTTTTTTACATCCCACTGCTGGGCACAGGCGTCCTCTCACAATGAGAGTGCTTGGGCTACAGTTCCCGCGGGGCCCACTGCGGATTGGGAACACACATCATTGAATTGCTTCGCAGGAGTGTGCAGATTTCCTTGCGATGTTTGTCGTGACTGAAAAGCTTATGATAAATCATATACAAATGTAATTCCGCACGGAAATTCTAAAAAACTCAGACGTGCGAGACAGAATTTGAACCAGGGACCGGCCCGCTATCCCTTATTAGGGGTTTTGTATGGGTTTTGCATAAGACTTAACTCACCATACCCTTTGCCCGACGAAACCCTTTCATTTTGCTTTTAAAGCCCTTATATAAACGCTAACCTATTTGAGCAATCGGTATCCCAATACCCTTACGAAACCCTTATCATCCGCTCACCAACACCTTGCATATCGCTTATAAGGGTTAGCCTTATAAAAGGCTTCCCTTTTAGCATAAAGCGTGCTAAATTAAACCGTCTACCTTGTTCATAAAGCACAATATTACTCCGAATCCAATAGTAAGCGATTGTCGGTGGCGGCACCGGCAGGCGGCGGCGTTCTTTGATATTCGCGCGCGCGCCGCGCGAAGTCGCTTTCTTCAGGTGAAAATTTCAACTTGAAATACGGTCCAATTTTCAATGGCAAAGAGTTGTGATTGTGGTTGGCTGTTGCCGCTTTGCGCGGGTCGGGTGCATCGTTTTTTCTTTAGTCTTAGACACGTGCCAATGTTATGATTGTTACAATCTATTTAAACCTGTTCACTAGCGAAAGCTTCTATATTCCTAATTGATAAAGTAAAACCACTTTTCTTGTCCGTATACCATATATATTATTTTAAACAAAACCGCTCAACTGACAAGACAAGACCAAAAAAAACATCGCAACCAAGGTTACAAAACCAAAGACAATCACATAAAAGTATAAACTTCATCATCCCCCCTCTATTCTAATTTCAAACAATAGAGAACACAATAAGTAAACAAAATATCAACACTTATGTTTTCATTTAACAAACCAGGAAAGAAAATATCATAAACAAATTATCAATATATTAAGTTTTCATTTAACAATCTCTACCCCCCCTCAATTTCAAAAACTTTAGTCATTTTAGTTTACTAAGTATCACACAATCACAAGTTGTTGAAATTGAGAATGACAATAATCATTATATCTCATTATCGCAACATTGTCTAAACAGTCATATAAAGAAACCATTCAATTAAAGCCTAGTTTGTGTACAAAATAATTGTGCTTCAGTTTTCCTAAAGCCTTTGTCAAAATATCTGCTACGTTTTCATTCGTGCTCACATATTTCACAATTATATCTCGTTTACTAATTAAATCCTTGATGAAATCGTATTTTATATCAATATGCTTTGACCTCTTACTATTTTCATTTGACTCCATTAACTTAATCGCACTTTGATTATCTACAAGTAACATAGAACTTGAGAGACTGTTAAAATCTTGTAACAAACCCTTTGTAAATTAAAAATTAAAACTTGTAAATTAATTCTGTACACGCTAGAGCCGCAGCTACATATTCAGCTTCGGCTGTTGATAAGGCGACAACGTTTTGTTTCTTACAGAACCAGGCCACTAAATTGTTTCCAAAGAAAACAACAGAAGCACTCACGCTTTTCCTGTCTTTTTTGTCGCCAGCCCAGTCAGCATCGGTATAGGCAACTACGCTGCAAGTGCTATCCCGTTTATATAAGAGAGATTTTGACTTCGTTTCTTTTAGATACCGCAAAACTCGCTTAGCTGCTTTCCACAGTGATAAAGTAGGCTCATCCAAAAATCTACTTAAGAAAGATACTGCGAAACAAATATCAGGTCTACTTGAAGTAGCTAGGTATAGAAGACTACCTATAAGCACACGATATGGTATATCGTAGGTAATGGGTTCATTGTCATCTGTTGTGAAATTTACTTCCATTGGCGTCTCCGCTCCTTTGCAATCAGTCATGTTGAATTTATCAAGCAACCTATTTATTGCTGATTCTTGAGAAATTGAAATTGATTCTGACGATCTCACTATATCCAATCCCAAGTAAGCACTCACCTCTCCAAGATCTTTGACATTGAATTCAGTTTTTAAGAAATCATGTGACTTATTTAGGTTCATTTTACTTTTTGACATTAGAATTATATCATCAACATAAACTAGCAAAAATACTTCTTCGAAAACATATAAACAAAAATCATGTTTTGATTGTATAAAACCTTTCTGGGTTAAAAAGGAATGAAGTCTTTCGTTCCAGCATGTAGGTGCTTGTTTCAACCCATATAGCGATCTTTTTAGTTTCAAAACAACACCCTTTTCAACCTTTACTCCCAAAGGCGGTTTTATATAGACATCTTCTTTTAAGAAACCATTTAAAAAGGCCGTTGGGACATCTAATTGTTTCATATACATATCATTTTGTACTGCTTGGCACAGCATCATACGAATTGTGGGCATACGAGCTACTGGTGCATAAACATTAAATAGTGTTTCTTCTTGAAAACCTTTTGCCACTAATCTGGCCTTTTTTGTACCATCCTTTTTAGTAGTGAATACCCATTTGGTATCTATAGCCTTTTTATCTTTAGGCAATGTCGATTCTTCCCATGTTCCCAAACATTTAAGGGAACTTAATTCTTTCTCTATAGCGTCTTGCCACTCTTGGCCTCTTTCAACTGCATCCTTGTAAGAACTTGGATCACCCGTACACAAACAGTAAGCCACATGTGTTTCATAATCTTCTAATCTTTTCGGAGGCTTAACACTTCTGCCTCTTCTTGTTTTTATCACATGCTCATTTGGAGCGTCGTTTTTCTCGTTTAAATTTTCTTCAGTACAATCTTCAAATATTTCTTCTGGATCCATAATTCCTTCATCGACATTTGTATTATCAACGATAACCTCTTCTCTATATTCATTATCTTGTTCAGGGTCAGTAATCCTATAATTATTTTCCGAATTAATTTCTGACATACTTATTCTTTGCCACTCTTGTTCGTTATTAGTTTGATTACTTTCGTTGTATATAATATTGTCTTCATCGAATCTCACATCTCGTGACACTATTATATTGTTGTTGTTAGGATCCCATAAATTATACCCTGTCCTGCTATATCCTTCCATTCTACACTTACGGGCTCTCTCTGAAAGTTTATCAGGTTTAGGTAAAATGTAGGTCCACGCCTTTGCACCAAATGCACGTAGTTTGTTTAAGCCTCTAGTCCCATATAAGATTTCACAAGGAGTTTTGTAGCTAATAGCCATAGAGGTGCAACGGTTTAACTGATAAGCTGCACATTTTACAGCTTCACCCCACAAGTTTTTCGGTAGCTGAGTTTCAACAAGCATAGTTCTTGCTTTGTTATATAAACTTCGATTCATGCGTTCTGCCACGCCATTGCTAGCAGGAGAATATGGTAAACTATATTCTAAAGCTATACCTTTCAGGTTACAAAATTGCCGTAATTCATTGCAGGTGTATTCACCTCCATTATCGCATCTAATCCTTTTTACCGTTTTTCAAATTCGTTTTCATATCTACGGATGTAGTTAATAATGTTTTCAACTGCTTCTGATTTTCTTTTTAACAAGAAGACTACACAAAAGTGGGAAAAATCATCTATTATCGTTTGAAAATAGATTTCATCCTATATAGTCGGAATGCTAGATGGGCCCGCTATATCACTATGTAACAGTTCTAAGACCTGACGTGACCTAGGTTGCTCTAACGTTTTGAATGGTAACCGTGTTGCCTTACCTTTCATGCACGCATTACATACATTGTCGTTGAGTGGTAGCTGTAACCTTTGTAAAGTTTTAGAGCCGGTATGTCCTAAACGTCTATGCCATAACATGCCATCTGCCGAATACATAGCCGCGACTCCATCCTCTATTATAATTTCAACCTGTAAAGTATAAAGTTTGCCATTATTGTATGCCCAAATAACAGACCCATTATAAAAGGTAATTTTTGCATATTCATTTACTAAAATGATTTCGTTTGGTTTTTCCAGTAATTTCCGTACAGATAGAAGATTATAGGCTAAATTTGCCACTATAAGTCCCTCGACAGTAAACTTAACGTTACCACATATTATTGGTAAACTGCCGCTTTGATATGCAAACAATTTTTCACCATTAGCGGTGTTAATTTTTATGGGATGTTCTAAGTTTTTCATGTTTGTCATAAATTGTGTATAAAGATCAGATATAAAATTTTGTGATGCACCAGAATCTACTACAAAGGAAATTTATTTATTAAAGAATGCCTTACAAGTTAAATTAAATTCTCCATCAACCATGCAGCCCACTTCCTCTGTGGTTTCTTCATGGACTATTATGGCATCATCCCTCGATGTACATGCTCTATTCACACCCGGACTGCGTCCCTGCATTCTGCCACGATCCCTTCTATACAACTCACCACCTCTGACAGGAGCTCCACGTTGGAAAGCGTAATAATGTCTGTTTTGGACATTTTTGTGACAATATCTTGCTGTGTGTCCTTTTCCTTTGCAGTTCCAGCACTCTATATTAAACGCACTATCTTGGTTTGGTGCAATCATGTCATCCAGCCTAATTTCTGCATCAAGCAGAGTCCTCTTTGTCTTTTCTAAAGTCAGTTCTTCATTCATTGCTTCTAAGGCTGTCGTAACATTCTTGTATTTACTGGGCAACGCGAGTAGCAAATGTACCACTTTATCAGACTCGTCCATTTCTGACATCACTTCAATGTCACTTACCAGTTTGTCAAATTTCAAGAAAAAATCTTGCAATTTTTCATTGTTGTCACATTTCAACTCGATTAACATCTTCTTCAAATTATATTTATTCATAATGCTTCTTCGTGTAAAAATATTTTCTAAAGAATTCATCATATCTTTTGCAGTTTTGCACCTTTTCACAATTTCCAGAAAATTTTCTCCTATGCACTGTACTATTAGCGATCTTGCTTCTGCGTCCTTCTTTTTATTTTTCTCATTTACGTCAGCACAGGCCACTATATCACCAAGGCCTTTCTCCTCCATTAACAGCTCCAATCTAAATTTCCAGTTGTGGAAATTGTTTCTATCTTCCAACCGACAAATCACGTTTTGTATTTTCGATTGAGCCATATTTTGTTCTTGTAGGTCTTTTACTACAGTAGCAAACTCTATTTATTGTAATTTAATAAAAATTTACATGAATTAAGAAAATGTCAAAAGTATATTACGATCGTAAATTTTGTATTTTTTTTATTCGAATCACTCAAAAATCAGGAATATGGGGTGGCCCATAACCTGTTACAATCTATTTAAACCTGTTCACTATCGGAAGCTTCTATATTCCTAATTGTTATAGTAAAACCACTTTTCTTGTCCGTATACCACATATATTATTTTAAACAAAACCGCTCAACTGACAAGACAAGACCAAAAAAAAACATCGCAACCAAGGTTACAAAACCAAAGACAATCACTTAAAAGTATAAACCTCATCAATGATCAACTCCCGGTTGCAGATAATAATATTTATTATTTATTCGTAATTTACAGTGTTTGTACTTGTTTGTTTTACAAATCTACTGCGTAAGTGAGGACTGAAGTGACCTTATTTGTTATTATTGTTGTTTACGCCGCTGCTGCTACATACGAAACGAACCATACCTACGATGCCTCTTTTACGCAAGGCTCAAGTACGACACTACACTACTAAAGGGATAGCTTTATAAAAAAGCGCTAAATGATAAGGGTAACCCTTATTAAGGGATTGCAAGGCGTATAGGATAGCAGTAAGCCATTGCAAAGGGCTAGCTTTATTTTTAGGTAAGTTTTTCGGTAAGGGGTAGTCAAATGAATGGGCTAGCATTTCAAACGGGAAAGTCTTTTAATGGGTTAGCTTTGTTTAAGGGACGCCCACTGAAAGGCTTTTGTCGCGGAAAGGGTGGTCCGGTCCCTGATTTGAACCCACGACCCACTGCTTAAGAGGCCATAGGTCAAACCACTCGGCTATCACGGCTTTTTACTATTACGGCTGAAGGGTCCGTCCATACGCAATATATGTAAGTACGCGCAGAAAATCCGGTACCTACCTAACATACCTGCGTTCCTAATCCTGTGCTCTTACAAGACATTTCGATTTCTTTATCTGGTCTGTGCGCAGCTACACCTTACATTACGCACTACGGCAAACAGTGTTTATCTGATCGTTGCAACGGCCGCAGCGAGTCCCTGCAGACACATCAAGCCAGCAGGATTTTGTAGGACTTATGCCGGATACCTACAATGCCTGGGCACTGCAGAGGCAAGGATTAGCGGGGCTCAGCGCCGTGCGCGGGCGGCGGAGTCTGGCGTTTGACATGGAGCGACGCGGCGGCCGCGGCCGGGGCAATGTTGCTGGTGCCTCGTTATAAATGGTCAACAAAATTGACCCGTATCGCATCTAATGAAAAATGCAAATGGGGTCATGTGATTGGCATAAACCATGAAGTTCTTCTTAGCCATTCTCCTTCAGATGGCAAAGAAATTTAGTTCGAATTGTCATTGAAAACTAACAATTGTAAAGTTGGTGAAAATAGGGGCCAGCAGTCGCTCACCAGGGTCTCCGCTTTAAAG
Organism: Clepsis dumicolana; assembly: GCA_963691665.1. Lineage (NCBI taxonomy): Eukaryota > Metazoa > Arthropoda > Insecta > Lepidoptera > Tortricidae > Clepsis > Clepsis dumicolana. The sequence continues at coordinate 48,595 of OY829508.1, read as the reverse complement.
TTTTTTTGCACCACGAGCCGTGCTTTCTAGCGACATGGCCTGCCTATTAGGGCATGCCAAACGATGTAGTAAAAGGGTTGAAAGATAAACAAAGTCTCATAATCGTACCTGATCAAATTAAACTCAAAGTTCAAACCATTTGTTTCATTAACCTAAAACTTGATCATAACATTCATAACCCCAACAGCGTAATTAGGCTCCGGAACAAATTAGGAGCAGCTTTAATGCATAATAAATTTGAGCGAACACCCATTTTCAGATCTAAACGTTGATCAAGTGAACTTTCGCGGGAACTTTATATAACTGCCCGAGCGACCTCAATTTATTAGAAAAGGAGTCCATTTAACTAAACCCCGCGTAGCGGCCATTCGTTCCCTAAATCAATGATCACAAATATTCCAAAAATGTAATCTGCGAAGCCGTGCCTCCGAGCTCCGTTGGGCTGGACGTATATTTCCATTTAATCTGATTGTCGAGGCATTTGGCCTGACGACCGGATAGCCTAGTGGTTAGAGACCCTGACTATGAAACTTGAGGTCCCGGGTTCAAATCCCGGTCGGGGCAGATGTTTGTATGATGAATATGAATGTTTGTTCTCGGGTCTTGGATGTGTAATATGTACATGTATGTATTTATCTATATAAGTATGTTTATCCGTTGTCTAGTACCCATAGTACAGGCTTTGCCTAGTTTGGGACTAGGTCAATTGTTGTCAAATTGTCCCATGATATTTATTTTATTTATTTATTTGAATTATATTGCTAAATTTCTGGGAGTTAGTCGGCTGACGATATTCGGATCGGCGAGCCATTTACAGACTTAAGCAGCACGGCTGGGCACGTTACAGCGGTGTGAGCAGCATTCAGCTACTGGCCGTAACTCGCCTACCGCCCTTACTGCCCGTAAATCCCGGCCCGACGTAATTGCGCTTCCGAAGTAATTACTGCCCCGTTACCCGAGACGCCGGCGATACCCGCAGGCACGTGCCATTCACCCAAATAAAAATGATAATGTTATCGTCGCCACTTTGTTTTTCGCAGCGTGGGAACTGTGTCCCATAAACTGTAAGTGTTCCAAAGAGTTGAGTCAATACTCCATGTGTGCAGCACAAAGCCCACTTGGTTAGCCTACTTTATTCTCGACTAATAAGGTGTGGAAGTTAAAGCTGCCAGCGCGTCACGTAGTGTCGTGTCGCTATAATGAGCGCCTGCCGAGAGGGATGTGAGAAAGGACAGCTTGCACAAGTGAAGTATTTGTCAGGCGCAATTGGAGTCGAGTGTGTGTTCGACATAGGACCCCAGCGCTCGACCGTTAAGAGGTTACTACGGGGCAAAAATCTCTGCAAAAATACACCTATTGTACAAATTTGATCATACTATTTATTTATTTAATTTCATTTTTATTGAAAGAGGGAGGCCAACGAGCAAGGGAGTTACCTGATGGTAAGCGATCACCGCCACCCATGAGAACCAGCAACCCCAAAAGAGTCACTAGTCCGTTGCCGGCCTTTATGGAGGAAAAGGGATAGAGGAAAGGGGGAGGGGGATCGGGCTTCCGGCACTCTCACTGACCGAATGAAATGCAACAGGAGTGCTGTGGCTTCACGCCGATTTTCTGTGAGAGGGTGGTACTTCTCTGGACGAGCCGGCCCATTCGTAAGGCAGCAAATAGCTATAATATGGCTGAACAGCTCTTGCCAGTTTAAGAAATAATAGCTCTAATAAGGAGCCTTTTGATAATAGGTAAGTACTGCGTAATGGTGAGTGTGGAATTGGTCGGCGGTAAATCGCGCGCCGCAGCGGCCGCAGTGGCTGGAGCGGGGCCAGTGTTTTAATGGCGTTATTATATTCCTTGGCAGTGCAGATTAACCCGGCATACTTAAGTTTCACCTCGGAATGAAACGGAATAAGCTTAATATTTGTATAAGCCTTTATTTTATAGTCTGTTCACCGTAAGAAAATCGTGAATCATCGTACTGAAAAATCTTCTTCTCAGTCGGTTGCTCTTGACAGAGCAGTCGTGGTCACGCGAGACGCTCGGTAGCGCTTTACCACCGTGCGCCATCTTTCCCTTGCTGAAGCCTGTCTTGCGCAGTCGTTGAGGGATTTGTCAGTCAACGACTTGATCTGGTCCGTCCACCGCAGAGGCGAGCGCCCCCGTGATCTGCTGCCATTTACCCGGCCCTGCACAACCAGTCGCTCCACAGAGTCGCCCCCGCGTCGCGTCATATGAGACCGAAAAATGAGGAAGTAAAAAAAAGAAAGCCGCCAACCAGGACAGCTGGTACCTTACAATGGCCTTGATTTCTCACTATTTACCCGACTGCCGAAGGAGGGTTTTGTTTCTGAGCGTAGGTCTGATTCTTTGATACGTTCTGCAGGCTAAGCCGTTTGCCGGATTCCAACATTATGAAGTGTCATTGGAATCGTCTCAGATGTAGGAGTGACAATAAGACAGCAAATCCCCGGAATTTCCGTCGAAACTGGATTATTAATCAGTCTTTTTTTTTTATTAGTTATTTCTTAAAACGAAGGAACTTAATAGCATTGTAAATGTTGTCTCAAAAGGGTCACCTTGGAATATTCAAGATAGGTATTGTCAAACTTTGAGAGTTTTAACACCTTCAAACGAGACCCAATTTAATTTACTTTAATCTGTACTCAAATGAGTTTCAAGGAAGTTCTTCTTTAATTTTTGAAGTATCTTCAATCAGCCATGGTGGAAAAAAATAGCCCCAAATTAAAGCTAGATACTTTCCTCAAAGTTGGAGCATTTAATGACGATTTCCAGTTGGAACAAAATGCCGGGCAGTGAGCATTAAACTGAAATTACTGTTAATGTTTTCTCAAGCAGACGGATTTATAATGTAGGTAAAGCGACGTATTTAAAATTGGTTAAATTCCTTATCAGGGTTCACGTAATTTTTGACAAACATCTTGAGTTTGAATAATAAAAAGAGATAATAATAATAATATTGTCCCGTGAATGGGTGCGACAGGGTCCATGTAGCACTATATTATGTAAGTATCTGTCATCTTGTAATACCATGGTTGCGACGAATAAATGAATATGAATATGAATATGAATATGACATAATTATTATAATATTAGGACATATATGTATAATGCATTTCACAAACGAGATTTCCTCGGATCAGCTATTTCATCATCATAAAGCCAGGCACTTTAATAATTAATAGGTAATTAATAGGTAGGTAGGTAGGTAGGGTTCGATTCCCGGGGTTGGTATTTTTTCTGGTTTTTCTGTGTATTCATGTTTCGGTGAGTTTATTAAAAATATAATTAATAGGTACTCTAAAACTTTCGAATATGAGACTTTTGACACGTAATTTAGAATGCCAAAATAAAGGTTTATGTATACAATTATTTAGGTTATTCCTTTTCATTCTGAGGCTGGCCTCTTGTAGCCTAAGTAGGTAGACTTAGACTGGGTAATATCGGCCCGCCCACGCCCTGGGCGACGACGCAGACACAATTGAATTAGCAGTTTGAATGCCCCTCGTTTCCTGTAATAGAATTAAAATTGTGCGTCCAACGTCGAATTCAAAATACAAAACGAAATTTACGTTCGCTCTCGGCCAAGATGTCCTGAGCAACGATCGATGAACAAACGTGCGTCGTTTACGAATTATTTTGGTTTTCTGCAAAAAAGGCTTGGGGGAAAAGGTCGAAGTGGACATATCGGGGGCGGTCGCCGCTGTCGACCCGCGTCGCGCGGTCAGTTTTAATCGACCACGTAACAGACCGACGTCCTAATCTAACCCTTCATGGCCGCGGGCCGCCCCACTAATGACGTGCCCGCCGCCGCCACTCGGCTGTCTAGGGATTGCTTTCGTAATAAAACTCCATATAATTGCATTCGCATTCAAAAGGAATACTCCTTTGTATTGCAAGGAGTCGCATTTCTACGAAATTCACCTTTCGTTCTCCGGTCGGGAGAATAATAGCTCGGAGAGAACGTCCTTTGTTTCGTTTCATTTTATCTGTGACGTAATATAGTTCACAATAAACGATTTTAATGTCCAGTGGAGTGTGACGGCTATTTCATTTAACGGGCTCGTGGAGGGTTGTCGTGAAGGCTTTGATGTGCAGACCCTCCGCTCGCTAATTGGGCTTTCAGCAATCGCAGTTGCTGAGGAAAACATCTGCTTCCTGTCCCGCGTTCACTGGACAGCTGTCTCTTAAGGCTGATGTTCCAAGCTCATACGCGCTGCAGCTACAGAAACTGTTGAACCGGATTCACAAACGTTTTTCTCGCACACCTATTCCGGATGTTTATCACTGAATGAATGTCATTTTTAAAACGAGTTTTTTTCACCGACTAAATTAAATAAACCTTGTACTGCAACCATTTTCGCTCTAAGTTCTACGTAGACATTTACAATTGGTAAAAATATGGTTCAAGTCTATATAATACGGAATTTATGTAAAATCGTATAAAACTTTCACAAAATTTCCTTTGTGATTTTTGTGAAAAAAGGACGAACAATTACTGGCATCATATTATTTAACGGACTCGCAAGCTTGACCGTTGGAACCAATACTCAGCCAGCAATTGCCTGCTTCCCAGGCCTAGGCACCATTCAAAGCCTCGGAGATCGAGGCGAGGCGGCGGAGCGCCGGCCGGATATTAACATCCGCCCCGCAGCCGGGAACAGCTTAATAACTATTTCGGCAATACTTAACTCGGTACAACTGTCGGCTGCAAATCCTAAAGCAATACGACTGTTGCTTTCTTTAAATTGAAATTTTATTGTGACTTTCTTAAACCCAAGACGCAAAAAGATGGGTGTTATAAGTTTGACCTGTGTATCTGTGCATGTATCTGTCTGTGGCATCGTAGCTCCTAAACGGAGGAACGGATTTTGACGCGGCTTTTTTTAAATCGACAGCTAGTTTGTTTAAGAGGTTCTTGCTAAGTTTAGTCGTTTCTGAAATATTGAACTTTGAAATGAAAATGTCTTGGTTTTCCAAACTTTCAAAGTTGGTTAGGCCAGTGTACATATTTATTGTAATAATATTTGAATAGTGACCGCAACTCAAGCGGAAAGTTTTGTGGACGTTCTGTGCAAACGGACAGTATTGGACTCAGTTATTTGGTGACCCTTGAGAAAGATAGAGTTCATGATCTCAGTAGGAGTATCTTTTTGTATTTTTTTTTCTCCCAATTTTTTATTTTTACGGTTTTCCCGTGAATATCAATTATATTTTTTATAAACTCAAGATAGAGTTGGTAAAATAGTTTCAGCTAATAATTTAATGATTTTTTATTATACCACAAGGAAGGCAAACGAGCAAGTGGGTAACCTGACTGCACCTAAACAGAACTTCCCATAACTTTATCCCGAACTTTCATCATCTTATTTAAGAGTGGCTACTCTTGTCGATGCAGTTGTCTCCAGTCCGTTCTTTCCAATGCAAGTTCTTTCACCTCCTGTTACGACACAGCGTCTATCTTCTTTTTTGTTTGATCTAAATACTCTATCCTCGGCCTTCCCCTTCCTCTCCTTCCTTCTATCTTTCCTTCTATCACTTTCAGTATCAGATCGTCGTGTCGTATCAAATGGCTCTCCTAGTCTCTACCACATTCAAAATACGTCTTCCCTCCCCAACTCTTTACCTGTTATAAAATCCTTCATGCGAATCGTTTCATAAACGTGTCAACGTGTCGAAAAGTAAGATTTTTTCTTCAAAGGTCATTGCCCACTTGCCCATTGCTACCTTGCATTTTCATTGTACCTTGTTCAATTTTTTCTTCAAAGGTCATTGCCCACTTGCCCATTGCTACCTTGCATTTTCATTGTACCTTGTTCAATTTTTTCTTCAAAGGTCATTGCCCACTTGCCCATTGCTACCTTGCATTTTCATTGTACCTTGTTCAATTTTGTTTATTATGTGATATATAAAGAAATGTGTATGATGATATTTAAATAATGATATATAATAAACATAATGATATATAAAAAGCCGTGATAGCCTAGTGGTTTGACCTATGGCCTCTCAAGCAGAGTGTCGTGGGTTCAAATCCCGGCTCGCACCTCTGAGTTTTTCGGAATTTATGTGCGGAATTACATTTTTAATTTATCATGAGCTTTTCGGTGAAGGAAAACATCGTGAGGAAACCTGCACACACCTGCGAAGCAATTCAATGATGTGTATGAAGTTACTAATCCGCACTGGGCCCGCGTGGGAACTATAGCCCAAGCCCTCTCATTCTGAGAGGAGGCCGTAAAAAAGGCTGGTGATGATATAAAAAGTTCTTGTATTGTATCGAATTGCTAAATCTTAACTTTCCTTGTTATAAGCAAGCCCCTATTTCACCAACTTTACAATTGTCAGTTCTACATGACAATTCGAACAACATTTCTTTGCCAATATGAAGCGCGCTAAAACAAAAGCTCTTCAAGTCACCAACTGACACCGAATTGTCATTGCAAACTGACACTTGTTACGTTGGTGAAACAGGGGCCTGGTCTCTTCGCTATGGCAGCTTATAACTAGATATATGTATGGCCTCCAAACATATGTGTTATATGCAGTCATATTACAATGCTCTGAATGCGAACGGGATCAGCCAGCGCGCGTCATCGCCGCCGACCGCTGCAATCACCCAATCAAGCCGTCAATAACCGCAACGTATCAATTGCAAAGGTTACAGTCAACTTGAGCTATTTAGTCACCCGCTGCTCGATGAATTTACCCCAGTTCGGTCCGTTTTGCGGATTACCCGCGGCTTATACCGTGCTGTGTATACATATGATTTAACTAGTCACAAGTACCTAAATATTATTAGTAACTATTTAATTTCAAATTCAAGTCATTTATTTTCAAGTAACATGGCTCATTGTGTTAGTGGACAGGCTTATTTCTAGAGTTAGTAATAAAATTAAAATACAATTTAAAAATAACAACTGACAAATATTACCCAGAAGTGTGTTACCAACAACGGCGAATCCCACCGGTCAGTCCTTAGGATTCTGTTGGGGCTGACGCGGTTTCGGGCATGGAGCGATGCGCACCTCTTACGCATGATGGCTGCAAAACCATCAACTGGCGCCTCCGCCAGCATGCCCGACGCACTGCACGCGGCAGCCCCAACAGCACCCCAAACGCATTATTATACTGGACTCGCAGATCCTTGTATGCCCGCTGGGTATAGCTGATCCACAAACTGCACGTGTACAACGATTGACAATAGGCAAAGTGTAATCTTAACTGGTAATATCGTACATCGTGCAAATCTGCGAATACATATTATATTTCTGGAATAGTTTCTTGAGGCAGTCCTGTGAACTAAAAAATGTTGTGAACCAGAAAATTATTTAGTTCCCTTCCTAAAACAAAATAAAAACTTCCGAGACAACAACATCCCGCGAATACTTTACGTGCTTTAAGAATAATCCTACTGCAGCGCGCACGGAAGTAATTTCAAACCGAAGCTCTGCCTTCGCATGCATCTGCTGTAATTCAGCGATTTCATTAGTCCTCCACATCTGTACTGAAATTGAATTTCTTGGCCGGATGCAGTGGATACAGTTTTTACGACGCCCGTTTAGAATTCAAATGGAAGCCGCTGCAAAAACTCAGCGGTGCCGTATCAATGGATAGGTACGCTTTGTGCTGGAGTTGTGGCCTGATTGCCGGCGTACCTGAAGCAGCAACCGCAACCCCTAAGACAAATATTGACGCTCGCGGGCGGCCGCGGCCCGCAGATTAAACTCCGCCAATAACTTGATTTATTATCCTACAGCCGTAAGCTCTCCAAAGACGCTTGTCTTTCATTATTCATGAAACATCCCCGCATCGGCCCTGAACCCCTAATCGACTTCGGCCGTCCCGAAATTTCACAACTTTTTATCTCTCCATCTACTCTCTTGCACGGGAATGATAGAGACGAAGCACCCGAAATTGCTTCGGATGAGAGAACGCCAGGATTCTGTTCAGGACCGGGATTAAGTTTCCACACTAAATACTAATGAGAATCAAAGCTAATGGAAAAGGTGCTCCAGCGTAGTTTGTCAGATGACTCACATTTCTTGCCGTGCTCCGGGACTACGGACTAGAAATGTAAATCATGTGATTTTGTTTCGGCGGCGCGCGCGCCCGGACGATAATTACAGCCATTCACTGGTCCGACGGCGGCGGTTCTACTTCAAAAGTTCCAGCCCTGATCGATGAACAATGTCTGTAAATTAACTAAAGCGGAAATGTCAACGATGTTGAGGGAGCACGAGTTTCTTACCGAATTTACTGCGATGCCGCAACGATTCAAGTTTGATCTTTGCTTTTTCCACCAAAATCGCCATTTTTTTTGCGCTGAGCCACATCCCCCCATCATCGTCACCCAACTTTTGTTAAATAGTCACTTACAGCGCATGAAATAAGCTCTGATTCTGAAATAAAACTCCGCTATTATTCGGCGAAATGGGATGAAAACCGCTTTACGACTACAAAAGACAGAGCGAAGCCCATCACGGTATTAAATCCGGGCCATCACTTATTCGCCAATAATGTTACAATTTGATCGGTCATTGTCCCCCCTGCCTGCAGTGGGGGGGTTGGGGGGGGCACTGACCCGGAAGCGATGCGGCGCTCACCGGATATTAATTTCTCCAGTCGAACGCACCGCAGCGCTGCCAGCACCGGGCCATTTATCGAACACACCATTGCTGTTAGACTCGGCTCTCCCGTTTCTGGTAGGATGGAGGAGAGCACCTCTATGGAATAAAGACATGCGCCACATAAATTGGGAACATGTTAAATATCAAGTAGATCAAATATCACTAACCCATTTCAAAGTGACTTGACTGTAGCGTGTAATTGATTGAATGATGCATGTCTAAATTTCATTAGTTTTTGGTATTGTTTCGTAGGGTTCGGATAGACCAAGAGCTCATTCTTGTTTTTTGCCTGCGAATTTGCAGCCGTAGAATGGGTAAGTATAGGGATTTGTTTTAGTCATAATAACAATATCGTGACACCGCTCAAGAGGTAACACTTATGACACACTTGACATAATAATTATATTAAGTACTGCTTAACAAACTACATACATGCAAGCAAGCGCATTCTATTAAATTTGCACCCATAAAACTTTAGTTGTAAGTTTTATTAATCTTACTTCCAAAGTACCTAGTGTAATCGAATACCAAAAAATAAGTATCGGGCGCGTTTGCGTTAGTGTCAAAAATACTATGAGAATAGTTGATTATCGATACGCACCGCTAGAGGCGCTGCCAATTTGCCCATAGTAATTCAGACGACGGGATAGAATCAAAAATGAAAATATCCGCAGTAGAACTAAGGTTGCCGACATAGCCCGAAGAATTACGAAACTTAGTTAAGTTAGCAGTGGGCGGGGCATTGCTCGCAGGACTGATGGCCGATGGAGTCAGAAGGTTCTCGAATGGTGTCCGCGGACCGGGAGACGAGCTGTCGGTAGGCTCCAACAAGATTTATTTAGCGACGACCCGGTAAAGATCGCAGGACCGCGGTGGATGCGGAAAGCACAAGACTGGTCCGAGTGGAGAGCCTTGGGGGAGGCCTATGTCCAGCAGTGGACGTTTTTCGGCGGATATGATGATGATGATGAATTCAGACGTTAACGCGAACGCGGTCGCGACGTGTCCTTGTCTCAAAAATTTCACTAGCGGTTGTGTATTTCTTACATCAGGGGTGTAAGTGCCCCCTTGCATCCCCTCTGTATATACACCTGAATGGATACTCGTGGGAGAGGAAACATAATCCAGGGTGTTACTTGGAAATTTTCAACACAAAACTGAAGTGAGCCAGTGATACTGCAGAAATAAACATATCTTGCAACTAACCTTGTTGCGGCCACACTCTTATCACATTACGAGCGGCGCGAGGGGCGGGGCGGGGCGGAGCGGGGGGGGGGGATGCACACATCATTAGCGCGAGGGCTGCCTGCTGTGGCTGCCGCTGCCCGCGCACTGACCTCGCCTAACACAGTTATACTTGACGCGCGTTATTGCCTTACGCCGCTCTGGTTATTAAGTATCGTATTACATAATTAAGTTATATTGTTTTACTCTTATGGCGCTATAGTCTAGGATACACTGCTCGCTTTAGATTCTAAATAATTTATAAAGGTTCAATATATCTGAAATCATAATTAAAGACTAAAATCTCGTTACACCCAAAGATTAAAACATGTTTGTAAACAAAATTCTTGATAGAGTTTTTTTTTACAAGTTTGCCCTGCCTTGGCACTTTTAACATTTCTGAAGCGGAATGAGAAGGAATATTGTAACTGCGATTGAACGAAAAGAAAGGTAATTATTGGTTCTTCTTTTGGGTTAGAAGACAAAAGCAAATCAATATCTCCCTTAGTTTTACACAGAGGAATTTCAAGCGCATTTTGACTAGCCCTTTCTCTATTGGCAATGATGTCCCGCTTGAGTGAATAAACTCGGCCCCCTAAAGTATCGCCTCATCTGACTTATTTTTAACCGACTTCAAAAAAAGGAGGAGGTTCTCAATTCGTCGGAATATTTTTTTTTATGTATGTTCCCCGATTACTCGAAGATGGCTTGACCGATTTCAAATTTTTTTTTTTTTGTTTGAAAGGGTATACTTTCTAGTTGGTCCCACTGTCACCAAGTCAGGATCTGATGATGGGATCCTTGGTAAATCGAGGGCAACCCTCAAATTTTATAGGGACGTATCATGTGTTTCATATATTTTCTAAAGCTATTCAAGTACTTGCGTCTGGTAGTCATTATCTCGTGTTGATGAGGTGATGATAGAAGGTACAACTCCTTAACGGTTAGGAGTTGGAGGATAATATGTTAAATATTAACGTAACTGAAAATTGTGAAATTAAAATCTTTTAACAAAAAGTAAAACCGCCTTCAAAAAAACCTCAGAAAAAAAACATTAAAATAATCCCCAAAAAGCCAAGCCTTCATTCCAAGAATATTCCGCTAGCACCGCACCGACTTCATATTTCTGCTAGGCCATAAAACTCATGATTTTTTGGGGATTGTTTTATGTTTTTTTTTCTGAGGTTTTTTGAAGGCGGTTTTTACAAGTGAAACACGATCGTGTCGAGTATAATTTGTTAGTTCTATAAACTGTACCATCAAAACCTTTTTTACACTCAATAACCTGAAAAAACTTTGCTACTGAAATTAGTCAACCTGCTTAACATAGCATTCCACCACCACTGTGAGTGGAAGTGCCATTATTATATTTGCCACCTCTCCCAGCGTTGTCCAGCCCTGTCACACGAAAACCGCACAAACGACATGCTCTCGAAACAAAGAGACAGCCCTGTAAATAAAGCAGGTTGACACGAGTGGCGCGGTAATTAGAATTAAGCGGGGGACACACGCGGCAGCTACGGCGCAGCCCGAGAGCACTCCAAGTTCGCGGCTCGAGACACTACACTCAACGAGGCTCGCCTAATTGTGTACACGTACATTACATCGTGGGCGTACTGATTGCTTTGTAGGTATAAGTCTATGTATACAGGTATACAGACAAGTAAAAAAATACCGGACAAGTGCCAGTTGGACTCGCGCACGAGGGCTCCGTAGAAAGATTTTAACGCTTTTCCCCAGTGTTTTAAGAAGTCCAGTGTTAACAGAGCCCTGCTCCTAAGCAAAATGTACGTAGTGTGGAGTCAACATATATAGGTCAGCGAAATCTACAGACAGACATAAAAATCCCGTCCGTCCGTCCGTCCGTCCGTCCATCTGTCTGTCTATCTGTCAACTGTCATCCACCATCTTCAATCGATAAACAATGTCAAATTCGAACTCACTCCACAAAATTGCATGAAGTCGACACCCGATAACATAACCACTTTTTGCGTAAAAAATTTAATTGTCTCAAATTGTGTGCGTGCTGTTGGGCAGACCACCTTGGTCTTAGACGAAGATTCAACTTCTACTACATACTACATCCAGCAAAAAACAATTATTATAGACATTGGTAGTCCTCTTCGTTTGATTGTTCTTGGTTTGTGGTATCAATCTCTGTCTGGTTTGGGTTGGTCCTTTGAAATATACATATATTATGTCCGATGGAGGGGACTCGAAAGGTGATAGATGGCCCGGCGTGTTGCGGTGATTCACGACGGGAAGGTTGATCACGATGGACGAGACGCCATCTACGCAAATTGGTGTCCCAAAGTCTGACCCAAGATTAATTCTATTCCGAACTATTTTGTTTTTAATATCTTTTTGTCTTTTAGGGTTCCGCACCTTAAAGGGAAAAACTGAACCCTTATAGGATCACTTTGTTGTCCGTCTGTCTGTCTGTCTATCAAGACCCCTTTTTTTTGGAACGCGTGGAAGGAGCATGCTGAAATTAATATCAAATACTCAAACCTGCAGTCCCTTGAAGCTGTAAAAAAATTAAACTTCTACATAAGTCAATGCAATCAAAAGATACAGTCATTAAAAAGGTAGTTTCCATACAAATTGACGTACTGTGAAAACCTAAAGGGTACTTCCAGTTGTCGTAGAACCTTGAAATTCGGTATGAAGGTAGCTCTTATAGCACAACCACTCAGAAAATTCTCAAAATCTTAAATTTTTATGTGTCTGTGTATGCCACAGACCAATATAAAATGACCCACACTGCGTACATGTTACTAAGGAGCTGAGCAGGGCTCTACTAACATCGGACAACTTAAAACACTCGCACTCCAACTCGCACTTGTCCGGTTTTATATTTTTTTGAGCTTTTTTAACCGACTTCAAAAAAGGAGGAGGTTCTACGTTCCACTGTATGTATTTTTTTATTTTTTTTATTTTTATTTTTATTTGAAAGGGTATACTCCTGAGGTGGTCCCACTGTCACCAAGTCATGATCTGATGATGGGATCTCAGGGAAATCGAGGGCAACTCTCAAATTTTATAGGCACGTTTCATGTGTTTCATATATTTTCTAAGGCTATTCAAGTATTTGCGTCTGGTAGTTGAGATGGTCAACGTAGCGTTATCGCTTCCGCGTATCAAATAAGTTATAAAATACAGACTTAGCGCCCATAAATTTCAAATAACACAGACAGCAACGTTCACGTGTAGAAAGTTTTACCCAGAATTCAAGGGAACAAAAAATTATCTTAAACAAAACTTAAGATTTATAGAGTCGACCAACGCGCAACATAAAATAAAATTAGACAAAAGAAACCTGACTCGCTTTCTTAAAACTAAGTCGTAAAAATGACGCTTGACGAGTCGATACTTAAGAACCCATTATAGACAAAGGACTTTGTGCAATCTTTCAATTGCTAGGATACGTAAATTGCTTCCACGTGTTGCTTTAGACTCGAGTGAAACCAGTCAAAAAAATCATAGCAAGCAAAAACATCATGATGCTGATGATGATGTTTTAAGGGCGGAGCTTACGCTCTAGCATGACTATCGTCCAATCGCAAGGATCGGTCATAGTCATTAACCAATCATATGTACGGAATTACTCGTGGGAATATTTTAAAATTACAGAGACAAGCCCACAGCTCCCGGAGAGAGGTGGAGACCCGAAGGATGACGCTGACGGGAGTGGAGGAGGAAGTTGGGGCAGTTGGATCTTGGCTCGCTTCACGACAAGAACCTAGAAAAATCTTAGCGATTCTCTCTGTTAGAACCTATGAGCTAGGGTTGTTGAAGGTCCTAACATATCGAACTAAAATCTAAATAAATAAGTTAGTTGTAATTTAGCTAGGGAGTGAAAAGTGCATCCAGGAGTTATTCGGTAAAGTACCCGATTTCAGTTATTAATACAGGTTATCAAATGAATCCACTACTTGTTTATTACTGTTCTGTATTATAGTAAAGAATGAATCTAGACGAACCATATGAGTCTTGTTATCGCCTGATTCAGGTTGAATATAAGGGTTGGAACTCAATAGAGGTCATAATGTTGATATTGTTCGGATTAATGATCATGGTTCTATTGATCTTAATGTGTGAGAAATGTGGGAGTATTTGGAGGTGTTTGGGCTTGATTGTAGTAGAGAAGTCACACCTAGAGTTCGAGAGATTGAGATGACCGACGTTGGAAATTGAACTTATAAAGGGTCATGGATTTATTTGACAATACTGGAAAGAGTAAATTGTAAAACGTAATTTTATGTGTACTAAGTTAATCTGTGTGAAATGAATAAGAAATCTTGTAATTCCCTTGATTCATAGCTTTAGATTTACTTGCCGAGCTTTGATACTGTTTTCCTAATTGTTTTAAAACTTGATAACGAATAAAGAGCGAACTTCATTGTCGCACAACAGATAATAAGTGTGCAGTCACGAGGGCAACCCATTGCAAGCTATGTAAATATAGCACCATTCACCAATGTAATAAGGTGGAGAGTTGAGGCAAACGTAAATTAGACCCTCAATTAAAGCTCCTTTTCACACCAACAAGAAGCGAACCTAAAATCTTAAGTCTATTCATTGTACTCAGATGAACAAATTGTGTATATATTTTGTTGTGTAATTACTTGTGTTTATTGTTGTGTGATGTGTTTATTAGCCACTATGTGCATGTGTGTTAGTGTGTAAATAGCCAAAAGGGTTTTTTATTTGGGGGTTCGTTACCCTTTATTAGTATGGCTCTGTAGGAACAGAATCCTCGATGTTCATTGAAATATATCATCAATGAAGATCTAAATAATTGAAATAGTTTCTTTTGCTTCCTCAAATGTATTATAGGGTAGATCTTCCTATTAAATAAATTAATTGATCTACTAAATTTCATGGTTTTCGTTATATTCTAGATAAGTTCCCTAACTCGGAACTATTTAATAATGGAGATTTCTCATTAATAAATTGAGCGGATTAAGCTACAATGAGATTTCTAAATCAAGAGCAAGTAAAGTACACTTCGTGTAATAATTAATCTCCACTATTGAAGATTTCCACACTACATCTCGATCACAGATTTTCTATACAGTTCGATCTCGATGGCATTTTACAGATAAATTATTAACCACGTAATAAATACGGGTTAATAAATTAAATTGATTGATGAGACTTTATATTGTTAAAATTATGCCGATACACTAGTAATTTTGTTTCAAATTGGTAATTTAAGCTTCTTCCAAGCAAACTGAGAGTTAACGTAAGGTCCATATTTTGATTAAACAGACCAAATATGCATTTCTGAGACCAGAGTTGAGAACAAGAGTCACAAGTTGTTTGAGTAATAAAATCCTGCGTACAAACGCTAGGCGATGTCCTAACGGATTTTAGTGACTAAATGTCACATGTACCGGGAGACACAAATGGCAGTGGACCGAGAGCGGCGGAACCAGTGGGTATTGTTCGCATCGGTAGATGCAGTAAAGGTAACGACCCTGTAGGTCACAGCTGGGCTTGTGAGGCTGAGTTAATTGAGTTTGAGACATTGAAGTAACGGAGGTTTCAGCCAATAAGCTGATTTGGGAAGGTTGACCCTATATACTCATGTACATGATTCGGTGGCGATCTGATAGCAATCCTGGGTACCCAATACACGCCATGTCTTACAGATTGACCTCCGACCTTGGTTTGGCCAAACCATATCAAATATTATTGAATTTCATAAATCCATGGTAAAAGGGGTAGGGGCCCGCTGGGCCCCAACATTGAAAGTACGCATCCTCGGATGTTGGAAATGTAAACGCTTCGCAGCGCAAAGGAGGTCAACTGTCACCCCAATAACCTGACGACAGGGCCAGTTACTGGCGTAGGGATCCCCGTACCAGAATGAGATTGGTCATTTGGTTCAGGCATACCTGTTTCTAGTATTTTCACTGTCTATCACGCTATCCGAGCACTTACTTTATTCCATACAGCCAACAATAGTACAAGCGAGCTTCACTAACTTGTATTGAATGAGGCTCGCCTCATTACAATAAACCCTTTGTCTACCCCGGAACATAAAGGTTCCAGGTAAGCGGGTGAAATGAATGACAGTCGGGGTACTAGACCACTCAATCCAATGTACTGTATAAAGCCTTGAAATTGACAAATAAGCTGCCTCCTTGTTACCGAGATGTGCTCTAACTCTACGATGTTTTCCTGAATAAAGTCTAAATACATTCGATACACTAAATAAATAAATATATAGACGATCATAGCCGTACCATCACATAGTCATCATCTTATGTTGATGAGCTGATGATGGAAGGTACAACTCCTTAACGGTTATTAGTTGGAGGATAATTCTGAAAATGTTAAATCAAAGTAAAATTGTGAAATAAAAATCTTTTAACAAAAAAGTAAAACCGCCTTCAAATAAAAACCTTACAATAAAAACGTAAAATAATCCTCTAAAATAATGATAAATAAATAAAATAAAATGCGTTTATTTCGGACAACAGTAACTAAAGCCTAAAGTTTTATGGGTTTTAATAAAAAGTAAAACCGCCTTCAAAAAAAAACCTTGGAAAAAAAACGTAAAATAATCTCTAAAATAATAATAAATAAGTAAAATAAAATAACATGCTTTTATTTCGGACAACAGAAACGAGCTTAAAGTTTTATGGCCTAGCACTAAGCAGCAGAAATAAGAAGTCGGTGCGGTGCGAGCGGAATATTCTTTGAATGAAGCACCGACTTCATATATCTGCTGCTTAGTGCTAGGCCATAAAACTTTAAGCTCGTTTCTGTTGTCCGAAATAAAAGCATGTTATTTTATTTTACTTATTTATTATTATTTTAGAGATTATTTTACGTTTTTTTTCCAAGGTTTTTTTTTGAAGGCGGTTTTACTTTTTATTAAGAGTTCAGATTGTGATAGTCATTTGCGAGTATAGTTGGTTAGATGTTGTTTCCTCTAGTTGCCTTATAATGAAAGTGTTTTATCTCATTTGTACTCAAACTCTGTTTCAAACTCCCCGGATGGTTTCATTACCTATTTGAACGTATGACTAGGTATAGTAAGTATTCTCTGAGGGTCGAGCACGACTTGTCGAATCATGCGTAACGTTACGGTTATCGTATCGGGATCGAGAAACCTCATACTAAATTTTACTTCCAAATACCCGTCCGTGAGCGTATGAGCGTGAGCGCTGTTCCAAACGTCATACAAACTCGACAACGTTTACTATTCGATTTTACGTGACACAGGTTCCGAAAAGTCATACTCGACCTTCTGGCTGCACCTTTTCCGTGTGTGACGACATCTTTGCTTACCATCTGGCACTATATTGTAGTCAAAAGCAAGCTTCCTACGTATACAAAAAGGTGTAAGTGTAATTCATGATAAACCAGTCCACAATTATCGCACAGCATCACTGTGCATTTTGTATAGTTATAAACCAGTCCTCAATTATCGCACAGCAATCACTGTGCGCTTTGTACAGTTATAAACCAGTCCTCAATTATCGCACAGCAATCACTGTGCGTTTTGTACAGTGTTACGTATATTATTTTATACCCCCTACCCTACTTGATTGCTTAGACAATATTTTTAAATTCAGATCACTTGGCTGTATGGCTGTCGTGACCTTTGTCCTTTATTACGGTGCGGTATTAGAAAAATGAAGCTTCGAGTGTTGCAAGGTGTTAAATTTGTCGTTCGTTTTCTATTTCTTTTTTTCAGTCAGGATTGCTCTTAAAATTCAGCACGCACCTGAATTTAATCTCAAAAATTGGGAAGTACATTGTTTCTAAAATTTAGGTAAATCTGTTGTCGTTTTGCAAATCTAGTACTCGACTTTTTCACCGGGTGTCATTGTCCTGGCAACTGCCCGTGACGTGTCGATTTTGCTTCTAGCTTACGCCGTGGATGGCTGTATTTTTCATATAATCCTACATTTGGATTACAAGTAAGTTCGTTTCTGATCCTTTATTATAAAATAGTTGTCTTCGTGACGTGTGTGAAGTATTTCTTCATGATTGTGGTTTTTTTCAGACCCCGGACTATCCGACTGTCTCGCGTCGAGTCACGCGTGCCCATGTCGGTTCCAAATTTAAAACAAGCCTGGTAAGGTCTTTATTTTCACTAGATCGTGATCGATCTCCTGTTTGTTTATTCGTGATACTAATGGGTCCGATCATTTCAGATGTAAAAAGGTGTCCCAAAGCCCCGGTTTGGTTGACGAGCTCACCTCAGCGGCTTGGTCTCCCGCACGCTGGAACTCCATTCCCAAATCGGTAAATGAACCCTTCATTTGCTATGCACTTGACGCGGTAGGAGCCTATAATTAACCTGCTATTAATTGTCCAATTTATTGTTGCAGGGGTTTTTTTTTTTTAGCCTAGTGCTAGTGTATTTTACACAAAACCAAGTCTTTCTTCCTGGTCTCCGGTCCGAGAGTGGCTCTTCAGGGTCGTGACGGCTTCTGCGATCCGTCCTGAGGCTGCGTGCGTGGCTGGTGGTGTCTCTGGCCCGTCACCTCATCATTCGGCAGAAACCGGTGAAGGATTTCCTTTTTTTCTTATTTTTCTCCAATTAACTTCGGTCGGCCTCCGATATGGTCGTGGCGCCCTTTTGGCTCATTTTGTAGCTTTTATTTTTTTAAAAACACTGATAGCAAAAGTCATCTCTCCGCTACTCTGAACGCCCACGTTCCCTCATTTGAGATAAGTAGTTTCTTTGTTAACCATTGACCTAAGCCGAGGCAGGGTTCTCTACAACATCTGAAAAATATATGTTCTACTGTAAAGACTTGTTTCACTCAACCCTTTCCTTTAACTAACCGTTGCTATCCCGCCGACTCTTACAGTCCAGGTAGAAACGCAACAACAGTTATAAACCAGTCCTCAATTATCGCACAGCAATCACTGTGCGTTTTGTACAGTTATAAACCAGTCCTCAATTATCGCACAGCAATCACTGTGCGTTTTGTACAGTTATAAACCAGTCCTCAATTATCGCACAGCAATCACTGTGCGTTTTGTACAGTTATAAACCAGTCCACAATTATCGCACAGCAATCACTGTGCGTTTTGTACAGTTATAAACCAGTCCACAATTATCGCACAGCGATCATTGTGCGTTTTGTTCAGTTATAAACCAGTCCACAATTATCGCACAGCAATCACTGTGCGTTTTGTACAGTTATAAACCAGTCCACAATTATCGCACAGCAATCACTGTGCATTTTGTACAGTTATAAACCAGTCCACAATTATCGCACAGCAATCACTGTGCGTTTTGTACAGTTATAAACCAGTCCACAATTATCGCACAGCAATCACTGTGCGTTTTGTACAGTTATAAACCAGTCCACAATTATCGCACAGCAATCACTGTGCGTTTTGTACAGTTATAAACCAGTCCACAATTATCACACAGCAATCACTGTGCGTTTTGTACAGTTATAAACCAATCCACAATTATCGCACAGCAATCACTGTGCTTTTTGTACAGTTATAATAATAGGCAGTTATAAAAAATATTCGGTATTATACATATTCGTAGTACATAACTCGAATAGCTATTATAAGGAGTGTAGCCGGGGATAAACCAATACTGTACAATGTAATTTTACGTTACAGCTTTTTAGCTTGTTTTGTAAATGTTTGCCCACGCCTGCACTATTTTTAAATGAAATTGAAAACCGGCCCGAGTCCAGATAACAATTTCAGGCCGCTGTATTAAAAACCCTGCTCAATAACAAGATTATCTTTACAAGACTGGAGGGCGGTTTTATTATCAGACCACAGTCATAAACGATGTCTGAGGCCCGAGCACGAAAATTCGAATCCTGCGTAACGTAACTTGATCGTATCGAAATCAAGACTTCATGCAAAATTTTAGTTCCAAATACGCTCACGGACGGCCGCCGTTCCATACGCAATATTAATATTTATCTCGATAATGTTACTGAGGGTCGAGCACGAGTTTTCGAATACTGTGTAACGTAACGTAATCGAGTAGTAAGAGTAACGACATCGAGAAATTTGTATGACCTTTAGAACAGCGCCCGCCCATGAGCGTATTTAGAACTAAAATGTTGTATGAGATTTCTCGATTTCGATACAATAACGTTACGGTACGCAGGATTCGACAACTCGTGCTTGGCCCACTGTACTAGTCGATCCGGTTACGCAGGATTCGAATATTCGTACTCAGGCCTTAGGGCCCTGCAGATTTTGTCTTTCGGCATTCATTGAAACTGGTATTGGTTATTATTAAAGTGATCCGGGTCGTAATACCGCTCAGCTCAGCCCATCTTTGCCACTGCCGGGGACTAAACAAAACTCTCATTCCCGAAGGCGAATGATGTAATTGGCCAACACTCAAAGCTGCAGTTGTCGAATCTGGCAGATAACATTTCTGTTTCTGTTGAAATGCGTAATAATCTTTGAACTCATTCGTAAAATAATCATAGTCATGCAGCGGAAATAACAGGAGGCGTCCAGGGTTTATAAATAAACATCTTGTAGTTTTTGACTCATGTTGTAGTAAGTACCATAGTAACGAATACAATAATCATACTTAACTAATGTCACACTAATCTAGCAATATGTGTGTTATGTCGTCAACGTAACGTAAAAAGGTACCTACTTAAAATTATGAGTTGAGTTGAAGTTGTAACACAAACTACATAGCAATTATCAACGAAGTTGAACCCGTTTTGAATACACTGGTAATTATCAACGTACAGTTGATACAAATCATACTCATGGACAAAATTTGACTACAGTTTATGAAAGTCAAGGAAGCAGAAGTTCTGCGACTGAAGAGAAAGCAAAGATTGGGGTCGAATTCATTGAGCAGAGATCAATAGAAGCAAGTTATCGAGAGTTAGGCGGGTAACTTCGCGATCGCAATCAGCAATAGTTCTGTTTGTTCCCAACATTCTAATACGCCAATCCGACCAATACGGCAATGTCCAACGTTGCTTTGCTATCCCCCAAAAGCAGCCAGCCAATATACCAAACAACCTCAAAGAGGTAAGTCTGCTGTAGTTACTTTAGTCAATTATTTTCTATTGGTTTTTTATTGCCGAGGAGGTCATTAATCGAAAAGAGACTCGTAAAGTCAAAGTTGTGAAGATTGAATGAGGACAGTTGAACGAATTAGAATCCCCATTGAATGCGAGGCATAAACTTTTATATTTTGAAAATGGTTTAAAATCATACACTTTTCTGAAAAGTAACGATATCAGTTAATGAGATTGGTGATTAGGTGATTCAGTGAGTTAGTATCCCTATGACACTGTATGTCAACAGCTAATGAGTAAGGGCCGCATTTTGTCAGCGCTGAACAGGTGCGTGGAATATCTTTAATGTTTTATATATCGATGGCTGATGACCAACGAGGCCAACAACTGATATTGGCTAACAAACCAATCGCCAATGTCCAATGGGCAACAATTAAGTTGGTTAGCGGTGGACAAAGTTCTGCGCACACGTGACTTCATCCGAGCGCGTGAGCGAACCGGCGTGCCGCTAAAACGGGATAGAAATCGTACACGACGCCATATACCGATAGTTCTGTTATTACCCGACTGCCAAAGGATATGTTTTTCGAGCGTATGTATGAATGTATACCCCATGCTACAAATATAAAAAAATGGCCGTCCAGAATGTGATTTGCAACAAGAATCGATGTTATAGGCCGATATTATGCCTGATTCAGTGAATTACATTAAATTTATGCATTTGCCCTATGTAAAGTTAAGAAGAAAGTTAGAAGTTATACAATCTATTGAAAGTAAATAAGGTCGAATACTTTCCAATTTATATTATTTTTGTTCGATCGGCGTGCTCAATCAGACAGTTGATGAAATCACACCAACAGGAACATTCAATGAAGCCTATGGTAAAAAACCCAAGAAGAATGCGTTCAGAAAGCGAATAATTACAGTTCAAACTTGATAAAGTTTTTGTCAAAGTAATACCCCAGGAATCAATGTAACCATCCGTTGATATCACTATATTTAAAAATTCAATAATAAAAGTAGGTATTCTCCAATATTATTATTGCCTAATTTAGCTGATAGGTACCATTTAGTAAACCAACACAAATTAGTACCTCTACTTGCAGTAGCAACTACCGTTCTTAGGACTAACCGTAATGGGGTGTCTTCCGCAGAGTTCCCCTCCCCCCCTCCCCCCCCCCTCCCCTCCGAAGGCCTTCGGCATCCCCTTTGTTTGTGGAGTGCCTGCGCCTGGAACTGAGATGTAATCAAGGCGATCTTTTACTGGCCGAGGCGACGTCTGCTCGAGCAGGCAAAAGGTCGTCACATTGCCATCTAAGCATGCAATACTTACATACCTACATAAGGCTCTGTTCTCACATACTACGTTCGACAGTTTTTACGTCTTGGGCACAGGCCTCCTCTAACGATGAGAGGGCTATAGTTTCCACGCGGATCAGTGCGGACTGGGAGCTTCACACACGCCATTGAATTTCTTCCCAAGAGTGTGCGGGTTTCCTTGCATGTTGGATGGTTCCTTAGACGAAAAGTCCATGATAAATTACAATTGTAATTTCGCACGTGAGCAAATTCCAAAAAACTAAGTGGTGCTTGAGAGCCCACTAGGCTGCCACGGTATTTTTCGTGAGGTCTTGTATGAATGCAAAATCAATGCGCCATTTTGAGTGGAATGGAAAAACTTCCGATTAAAATTATTGATCCAATATGATTTAAGACACAGTGAATTTCATCAAATGCTTTTGCAGTTTCTCTTATCTCGAGAACTAAAAGAGAGAGAGAAACATTAATTTGAATTAATAATCTATAGACAGACATGGTTAAAGACCCTGACTATGAAGCTTGAGGTCCCGGGTTCGATCCCCGGTCCGGGGCAGATTTTTGTATGATGAATACGAGTGTTTGTTCTCGGGTCTTGGATGTTTAATATGTGTTTAAGTATGTATTTATCCATAGAAGTATGTTTATCCGTTGTCTAGAAGGTAGGTGTAGGTGTCAAGTCAAAATTGTCCCTAGGTATATTATATGTTCATTTATATATATTCTAACTTAACACAAACAAGATTGCACTGAACGATGTGAAATGGTCCACAGATATACCTCTAATATGTAGAAATCGAATCCCCATCGACGCGTAAGCAATAAGAGCGTTCTCGACCGTGAAGCACCCAATAACTGAAGAGATGAGCTCTTTCGAGTTGACCGGCGGCGAGCAGCGCCCATGTCGACTTATAATCGAGTTGGCGCGTCGCTTCGGTATCGATATCGACTACCAATCGAGTCGAACGCGGGTCACGTCTCAAATGAGGTTCAAGCGGTAATAATGTCTTTTCGCCGTTTTGATTGGGGTCCAACAATACATTTGCAGTCCGATTGAAATTCATTTCATCATTATTTATTCAACTAAGCGCTGTGTGTACAACAGTGTAATCAAATCTGGGGGCATGATCACATTGTATTGATTGAAACTTTCGCGATTTTCACGTACATTATCATGATATTCGGGACTTAATACTCCATGGTCTCGAAGGGACTGAAGAAGCGGATATCATTCCTCTAACTACCCGCACTTGGTGTTTATTATTAATTTTTCACTAAGGTTGCCACTAATCCGACACAACTCACAACCATCCAGCGATCTATGAGGCGATATTCGAGACCGTGGACGCAACGTCGCGTCCGAAACGTCGCGTCCGAAACGTCGAGGTTTTTTTTTACGCTGTTAAGTCCCGAGTATCATGATGAACTTGATCACAATTCTGGTATAAAACTTTTCCGCGTTCCTTTATATTGACGTCGGTAAACTTTTATATCAAATGAAATAGCTTTTGCGCTCCGCTGGGTTTAAATCGTCGTTGATGGAAAAGTGAGTGCTCTCGATCGCCTGCGCTTCGTGAGCCTGGAGACACGGGGCGGCGGTCACAAAGGACGAGGGCTGCCGGGTCACGTTATTACAAATTGAACACAACTGTTTCAAATTACTTTCTGACCCCTATTTCACCAACTTTACATTGTCAGTTTACAATGACAATTCTAACTACATTTCTTTGCCAATATGAAGCGCGCTAAAACAAAAGTTCTTCAAGTCAGCAACTGAGGGTCGAGCACGACTTTACGAATGCTGCTTAACGTTACGGTTATCGTATCGAGATCGAGAAACCTCATGCTAAATTTTAGTTCCAAATATGCTCACGGGCGAGCGCTGTTCCAAACGTCATACAAACTCGACAACGTTTATTATTCGATTTTACGTTACGCAGCATTCGTAAAGTCATGCTTGACCCTCTGACACCGAATTGCCATTGCAAACTGACACTTGTTACGTTGGTGAAATAGGGGCCTGGTCACATTACCATTGGATGAATCTTTTACTTATACTGTTAGAAAGTGTGATTCGTGTTGATCAGATAATGTTGCCGGTATTCTAGATACTTAATATATATATATTTTTTTATTATGAGCTTTTCGGTGAAGGCAAACGCCGTGAGGAAACCTGCACACTCCTGCGAAGCAATTCAATGGTGTGTGTTAAGTTCCCAATCCGCACTGGACCCGCGTGGGAACTGTAGCCCAAGCCCTCTCATTGTGAGAGGAGGCCTGTGCCCAGCAGTGGAACATAAATAGGCTGATGATGATTATGATTTTTTTTATTGAAAGAAGGAAGCAAACGAGCAAGCGGCTCACCTGATAGTAAGCGATCACCGCCACCCATGAGAACCAGCAACCCCAAGAGAGTCACTAGTCCGTTGCCGGCCTTTAAGGATGAAAACGGACAGAGGAAAAGGGGGCCGAACTCTCACTGACCGAACGAAACGCGACAGGGGTGCTGTTGCTTCACGCCGATTTTTTGCGAGAGGGTGGTACTTCTCTGGACGAGCCGGCACATTCGTAGGGCGGCAAATAGCTACACTATGGCTCTCCCCTTACATGTATTGATTTTATCGAACAGATTAATTCCTGACACATTATTAGATCCAACAAAGAAAATGTAAAAACTATGAGTCAGTGAAATCGTTCTATGGTAGAGATCAAGACCAGGTATCATTTTGTTCGACTGTTCACGTGGAAGTCTAAATAAAAGATAGTTCCGGTCTTCATTCAAAAATTAATGACAATCAATTTTATGCCAGTACAAATCCTTCTCATTATTAACAGAAAACCGATCAACGGAAAAACTATAACACACGCAACTTCTCGAACGGTCTTTCTCTTGTGCATTTAATACGAAACCGCCGGAACCCGGTCCCCTCAAGTTACAGAGACGCAAACACTTGGGAGTGTAACGAGTTCCCGCCTGCAGGGAAATATGTCCCGTTAAAGTGTGAAATGAATGCTCGCTTCAGTTTCATATCCGCTCAAAGCACTTCCGGGACGGGAGATGGTAACACGCGAACACATGCCTGCTTCACCGCCAATTAATATGACAATCACGATTGATTGGTCTTGAGAAATTATTAGTTGTGTGTGTTGTCTGTGTGTGATGGATTTGTTTCGGTCAGAATCTGTAGGAACGTAACCTTTGATTTTTGTTAGACGTGTGAATGATGTAGGTACGTATATGTATCTCTAATTTAACGAATAAACACAAAATGTAGAGGAATATCAACGCAATATTTTGGGGCGGAGTTTATTCAACAATAATTGGGAAAACTCTAACGTGTATCAAATAGAAAGAGCGCTAGTCAAAATGAGCTCAAAACGCATGGCGTAAGCGCCAAACTGTTTAAAATTGCTCTGGGTAAGAAACTAAAGTATTATTGATTTGATTTTTGTCTAACCAAAAAGAAGAACCAATATTTACATTTCTTTTCGTTCAATCGCAGTCACAATTATTCCTTCTCATTCCTAACTTTAAAAAATATTTATTTATGTACAATTATGTTTTCCCCTCACTACCTCGGAAAGCCGTATTTTATCCTTTAATACAAGCGAGTAAAATCGCGTTTTATCCACTAGTGGGGAAAGTAATTTGACCTTGAAGTGGAGCGTGTTTAAGTAGCTTTTGACAGATAACAAAACGTAAATGCTCATAACAATGGTTCGTTCGATATTAATTATTATTAAATAAATGATAAATGGTTTGAGAATTGAATAAAAATACCAAATTTAGCTTTATTTCATAAAATTCTATAAGAAACATTTGTTGTCTTTTTATAATAATGTTGAATATAATTCTGAATGCACAAGTTGAGTCGATGCAATTTCTAAACGCATCGTCAGAAATGTCAACATAGTCAACAAAAATTTTTCTCACCGACTCCGACTCACGTAAAAATACACAAAGAGTTTTATGTTATAATGTCGTAAAAAAATTGTGATTCCAATGATGAAGATTTATTTTTATGAGCTGTTTTTTTTTGGATGTCGCGCTTTCCTCGCTACAGTGAGGTGAAAAGTTTTGTGTTACACACGGGTGCTAATGTATTTTACTTCTCGTGTGTTGAAACACTCGCTACGCTCAGGATTCTATTTTAGAACCACTCGCTTTGCTCGTGGTTCAACTATAGAATCCTTTCGCTTGCTTGTGTTTCAATTCCACTCTCGCGGGTATAATACAACTTTGCACCCTTGTATAACAAATAACTATTTTCTCGCTGGGGTATTTAATAGAAATTTAAATATAGTCCTTATGTTTGGGTTGAAATATTAAACCTTTATTTCAGATAAGTATTGAACGAGATAGGTATTTAGATTCTGAAACGAGCATAGATAGCCAAGCTAAAGACTACTCCCGTCTTAAGTGATTTGTAAAGTCTGAAGACGCGCTCCCATTGTCCGAATTTGGGACGGCGCAGGGACGGCGCAGGGGCGGCGCGGGGACGGCGCACGAGCGGCGCGGGGACTACTACTACACTGCGCTTTTATTAGCACCCGCTAAGTAATCCCGCACCTGTGGGAGCGAGATAGCTCCCCCGCGGGATTAGGCTTGCTCTAAACAACGAGGTGCGCGGTAAGCCAATAAAGATTTTTCCGATAGCGCCATAGTTCGGGGAATGCCGGATACTTAGCAAAGTTCGCGACAATCCTGTCCGGGGCGACGCGTGGGCGGCTTTATGTAATCACGTTATCACAACTTCTGGCGGCGTAAATCGTAATGTATTTTTGGCTTGTTTGTTGGTAACTTAATATTACATTCGAAATTCTAATTGTACAGTAATACGAAAAACAACATACAACAAAACAGTTTTATTTTACAAACACCTGCTCTTGAAAAACTCGTGATTACATAAATTGTTAATCCTCATAAGGAAAAATACCTACATTTATTTCGTGTGGGCTCACCAAATTCAATTTTAAACAAAGACAAAAGTATTTAACAATCGAATCGTCATTTGTCATTATGTAAGTATTTTTTAATAGCCCCCAAAATAGCACAATATTTGACGATCATTGCACCAAATTTGGATATACTAACGTGATTCGTTGGAAGGTGGAAGTGCAAGGCCAGAACCATAGGTTGCTTCACCATCGGGCGCTGCAGGGATAATACGACGAAATTAAGAAATTTCTATGATTCTTTCTAATATTTCTCCGTATTTGTTGCCAATTTTGTGGTGGGCTCGGCAACACCGTTCCTATTTCAAAATGTTCCAAAGGGCATAATATCCTGATGTTTATATTAATAGTACAGGACTTAAATCTGAATCTGCTAAAAGAATAGTGCTCAGTAGCAACAACCTGTCCACTGAAGCAAAATGGAATATCCACCCTTTATTACACCACAAATTAAAGTCATCGTCAACAACTGAACGTTTCCGATACTAAGTCCCAAAGAGGATGATGAAATTGAAGTTCTCGGAAACGAGATTCAATCGAAGAAATTCTGAGTAAATGTTGGAGAGAATTTCCTGTCGTATCATATCACTTAAAAGGGAATCTTCAGCGTGGAATCAATTTCCGCTAAAGGTATTTTCACGGGGCAGCGTGTAAAGTGACAGGTTACAAAGCGCTGCGCGGGCGGTCCAGCAAGTAGGTATAGGTACCTACGAAGTACGAGTCGCGAACTGCAGCGGGCATCGCCACAAGTTCTGCTTCTAAATACATTGCTCTAGTGGGTATCCAAATTTAACACTACACTTTGCGGGTGGTAAGACCTTGTGCGAGGTCCGTCCGGATCGCTATCACCATCTCACTCGCTAATCCTGCCGCTAAGCAGGCAGTGCTTGCACTGTTGTCTTCCAGTGTGGAGAGTAAGACAGCCGGTGTAGTTACGGGCACACGAGGCATTTTGTCTTAGCTCTCCAGGTTGACAACGCATCTGCAAACCCCCCGGGGTTGCGGGTGTCTATGGGCAGTGGTGATCATTTACCATCAGGCGACCCACTTGTTCGTTTCCCTTCCTTGTCGTATAAAAAAAACTAGAAATACCGAACTGATAGCGCTGTCAGTTAACTAGTAACGTTGTCAGGTGCGCTCAACCAATTAAAAGTCTTTTAAAAATTATCGATATTTGTCCCTTAAGAGTAGTTATAATGAGTCAAAGAGAGGTAAGAGTAGTTATACGCACACGAAGGCCAGCTGGGTATCTGGCATGAAAAATTAAATGAAAGTACATTTTATAACGTAATAATGTCAGTCACGAGCATCACGCCAGTGCGGGTCAGCCACCTGTGGCACGCCTGTCATGTCTCGCTATCGATACATTTTATAGCCGAATTGCAAGATTCTGCATGCAGAAAGACACACAATACAAGTCTCCTGGTAACCACATGAAACTGAGTCAAGGGGTCAAGTCGTGCGCTTCCCTGTGTTATGAAAGTTATGTGCGCCCCAAAATTATTATAAACAAGAAGGAGATTAGCGACTCGGACTCGCGCACCCAGGGTTCCGTACAAATAGGTATGTGAATAGATCGTCTATCATGGGAATCGAGTCTCGGAGACATTCCCGCTTTGTCGAATGTTTTCTGTCCAGTGTTATCAGAGCCCTGCTCCTGAACAAAATGTACGCAGTGTGGGACTATTTTATATTAGTCTCTTACAGAGAGACATAAAAATTAAAGGTTTTCAGATTTCTCTGATTATTGTAAGATCTAATGTAACTTGTTTTTAGAAAAAAATGACTTTGTGCCAAGTTTCTTGCGGCGCATTCTTCTTGGCAATCATGGTCTTTCCGAAAGCACTGGTAGACTCAAAAAAATGACGTGTAAAAGAGCATTCAACTGCCTATTTGCCGAATAAAATTTTGAATTTTGAATTTTTGAATTTTGAGTTGTGCTATAAGAGCTGCGATTTGTATGGAAACAAAGGCAATAATGCATCTTTTGATTGCGTTGACTTAGAAATTTTAATTTTGTTTCTCAGCTTCAAGGGATTGCAGGCTTTGATTAGGTATTTGATATTAATTTCAGCTTGCTGCTTTGTACGTGTTCCAGAGAAAAAAGATCTTGACAAACATAGTGATTATAATTATTATGAGGAATCTGTTTTTCCTTTTGAGATTCGGAACTCTAAAAATGTATAAAAGCACAGCGCGTCACTGTCGTGCCGTGGCGCCCGTGAATCGCCTTTCCACACCCCGCACGACCCGCGCTCACTCCCGCTGGCGTCCGGAAACGCACACAGCCGCGAAATCGTTTACTGCACACATGGGTCAGTGTCGTTTCTTGTTACGTTACTATACTGTATTCTTTGATAGAAGTGAATCGCCGGTGGCTTGCACTGGTGCTGGGTATCGCTTGCACCGGACGCGACTCTCAAAGCGCTGGGAATACAGCTCATAACATTTTATTAAACCGGTTCCGAGTCAACGTGCGATCGCTGCTCCGCCGCCTTTGTGCAACTCGGTCGTACGTCGCGTCCCGCCGGAGCGAACTAGTTGTGATTTAAGATATTGCTGAGCGCTGTAAGTTCGGCTTATGAGCTGCTGTTACGGCTAAAGTTGGTGGTAATATTTGGCGTGACTTGTGTAATCCTTGTGTTTGGTCACCGCGAAAATTCGACCCCTTGTTACAGCCGATGTACATAGAAGAAATTCTTCATCATCATCAGCCCATTTAAGTGGCACTACTGGACACAGGCCTTTCAGTATGGCTTGGGCTATTTCCATATTCCCAGTGCAGGTTTTTCCTTCACCGTAAAGCTCATGACAAATTACAAACGTAATTTAACTCAGAAGTACGAGCCGCGGTGGATGCGGAAAGCACAAGACCGGTCAGAGTGGAGAGCCTTGGGGGAGGCCGCCGGCCAGCAGTGGACGTCAATCGGCTGACATGATGATGATGATGATGATGATGATGTACGAGCCTGTGCTGAAACCCACGACCCTGCTTGAGAGGCCATAGATCAAACCACTGGGTTACCAAATCTCATTGAATAGTTGAATACCTACTGCATTTAATTTATTAATGAATAGCATACCTACAATACATGATATTTCATTGTTGAATCAATACAGTTGCCCGCGTTTTAATCACGCCGATTTTTAATAGCATTCCGGTGCCACATGTAATCAGTTCGTGATATTTTCATTTCGCTGAATATCCTCTTATTCCGACATCGGTCGATACTGTTCTGATACAGTCACAAATCAAAGCAACTTGATGCGATAGACGTATACAGTATATTCAGAAAAGCAAATGGCTTCTGCCGAGAAAGCTTTCGACGGATGGAAAGAGATACCATGTTCGAGAACGGGACTGTGTGCCGCAGACAGGCTTCCAATGTGAAAACAAGTATACTCGCACCGATGCAGATGTAATCTACTAATGGAAACTTCGTCATCACGATCACACCTCGCGATCGCAACAGATTAAAAACAGCAGCTGAGATCGGGTCCCTTTGTTTCGTAGATTTTTTTTTAGTCACAATGTAATGTTTGTCATACCTAATCTAATCAATCACTAGTCATAGTAGTCATAGCTCTTTTTTTTACTGAAAATTTAGGCTTATTTTATAAAGACTTTCAAATTATACGAGAAACACACATTGTGCACACGCTAAGTTCATTGGAGTAAGTACTTAAAGCTTAGAGTTTATTTTTTATTTTTAAGCATTTATCGCATTTACCTACTGTTTAGAAAAGGACACAAGTTTTATGTTGTATCTACGACAATAGCTAGTCGACTATAGCATTTGTAATATTACTGTATGAGCGCAATTAATCTGCAAGATCGCAGCTACGGGGTTTGATCGCGCGAGACTCGGCGCGCACTCAATTGCCCGGCCGGCTTTTGTTCCCCGCCTCGCCCCGCCTCGCCGCGCCTGCCTCCGCCTGCCTCCGCCTGCCTCGCCTGCCTCGGCATGATGAATCCCTCCCATTTCTCGGATGTATACGGTGAAAGGATTTCAGTTTCACTGATGGCTAAGCAACGGGCGCCTGGAACGTGCCACTACGATTTCCATCTCAAAACGCAATTATCGAACTCTAGGTAGTGATACACCTAACTGGTGTAATAGCAGGTGAGTTTTAATTGTTTCAAAAATATTTTAGGTCATACTTTGTAATCAATCTATGATAAGTTTTGAGTATTTGGGGAGGACTCCACAATTAGAGAGATCTCT
This sequence comes from Clepsis dumicolana, assembly GCA_963691665.1. Taxonomy (NCBI): domain Eukaryota; kingdom Metazoa; phylum Arthropoda; class Insecta; order Lepidoptera; family Tortricidae; genus Clepsis; species Clepsis dumicolana. The sequence continues at coordinate 17,224 of OY829508.1, read as the reverse complement.
CTCCAGACAGATGTTATGCCTGGGGACCGAAGTCCGAAGGAAAAGAGATGGAAGTTGTATTTATGAAACCGACTTGTGTGTAGAACAGTGATGACGTCATCCGTGTGTGGTGATAAGGTCGCAACTGCATTATTATTATACAAAGTAACGAAACAAGTGAATTCGACAACCTCAAAAAGAGTTTTATAAAAAAGTTTTGCTATTCGATGTAAATGAAAAACAAAGGACGATATTGCAAACGATTCATCGCCAGCAGAGCGAGCTAAGCTGTTTTAAATAAAAATCGTAGCAGTCGGCGCGAACCAGTTATTGCCTCGTAAATTACCCGCGTATGAAATAGTTCGTCGCGGGTGCAGTTGCAACTCGGAGCAGGGGGGGGGGGGGGGGGGTTATATCAGAAGACGCAGCAAATCAAAACTATTATTATCTACTGATTGGTAATAAAAATAACTTTGTCTTATCCAAATCCCTTACGGCCAGGCGAGCTAGCTTTCGTTATAACTTGCTTGCTGGCTCGGCAGGCGAGCTTCGCGTTCTCATAATCTCATAAACATAAGTCCGCCTTTGTACTTGTATCTCACTGTTTGTAACTTGGTCTTTATTTCTGTTTTTACTTTACAATGAAGCGTTTCCTTACTTATTTACTTAAGAAGCTTCCCTGAGAGGATGACCTTGAACGCTTCGCGCCTTCCTCACCCCACCTCACTTCTACTAAACAACTTCGTTTTAGTGACGACATCTATTAAATATCGGTCTAACTTCATTTTGCACAGTGTTATCACAAATAACGCGTCTTTTCGAAAAAACTTTTTTTTTTTAATATTTGCACCGATTACGTAAATTACTTATTTAACATTTTTAGAATATTCTAAATAAAGGCCTGGTGCCCAGCAGTGGGACGTAAATAGGCCGATGATGATGATAGTGATCATGATGATGATTATAAAAAGGTATTTTAATAATGTTAAACATAGAAATCCTAGCCTATTAAATTCTCTATACGTACATTGGTGTATGTCACTAGTCAAAGTAAATTATGCTTATGATGTAGTAACAGAATATTAATTGTAACTTGACTTACTTGTGATGCAGATATCATAAGTATTAAATAGGAAAAAAAAAAATGAAACATAGAACAACAAGTAAAGATGTTATAGATAATCATAATCTTTATTGCTCTCACGTAGTGTACACAGATGTTACAAATAGGCACAGTTAAAACGTGAACCCTGCAAGGGCATCGCAGTCTTTGATACATAGGGGTACATTAAAAACGAGGTAAACTAAAATAACAATAAAATCAAAATGTCTAATAGGTTCTTACATAATAAATTATGTGTCTACAAGAAGAATACAAGAGCATTGTTAACAATTAATTGTCAAAAATATCATTATCATTAATATATTTAAAAAAAACGCACAATTTTTTTTTCGACAAAACAATAAATCTATTATACTTATTACATACACTAAAACATTAACCAAATACAAGAAAATCCTTTATTGTGTAATAGGCCTTATCTAGGAGATATCTTTTTAAACGTATTTTATACAAATTTATACTCTGTATGCTTTTTATTGTTTCGGGAATGCGGTAATAAATTTTGATTGACTTTGCAAATGGGCCAGAATGTACCATTTGCATAGTTGAAACAGGTTTTGCTAATTTTTGCCTGGGACGTAGATTTTGTTATTTTTAGATACTTAATGTATTTATGTAATTTTGTTTTTATCGTTTAAATAATTTACAGATAGGCTCTAAAAAGCAGCCATTTCAGCGTCTGGGTCAGGGAAGCGCCTTAAACATCCACCTTTACCCGACTGCAACCATGCCAAACGGACTATTCCGTTCGTTACGAGTGACATTTTATCAGATCTGTGGGGGGACCACAATAGAGAGATCTCTCTCCAGGCAGGTGTTATGCCTAGGGACCGAAGTCCGTTGGAAGAGAATCGGAAGTTGTATTTATGCAACCGACTTGAGAACTTCGTCAGCGCGATGTAGAACAGAAAATCTGCGAGGAACGTTCGATGACTAGATTGGCGCTAGGAGTCGTTAGAAAGTCATAAGTGGTACTCCTACGAATGACAGATGGCGCCAGGTCACCACAGATCTAAAAGTTGAAGTCGTTCCGACATCCAATTACGTCCTGTAACATATTTATACAGCTGGCCCACTGGCTGGAGCGGAGCGCACGCAAACCATCAGTAACCTGCTACAGCTTAAATAAATCAGGCGTCCGCAGCGGAACCCGCGATGCACCTACACGCGGGTAGGGCCTGCCACGGCTGCGATGCGGCCACCAACTCTCAAATACATTGCGTGCTTTGCCAGGCAACGCTATTTGAGATAAGTCGCAACCACGCAACCGACGGAGACATGGCCCTCTGTCCGCTGGTAGAGTGGCGGCGCGGCGGCGGCGGGAGACAACGCATCAATCTCGGGAGACACGATCGACTATCGACCGCGGACTACTGAGTTATGGCTGCTTAAGTTAGGAGAGATGCGAGAGGCGTAGTTATAGAATACTTCCTGTTATTAAGTCGTGATAGCCTAGTGGTTTGACCTATGGCCTCTCAAGCAGAGAGTCGTGGGTTCAAACCGCGGCTCGCACCACTGAGTTTTACGGAATTTATGTGCGGAATTACATTTGTAATATCATTAGCTTTTCGGTGAAGGAAAACCTCGTGAGGAAGCCTGCACACTTCTGCGAAGCAATTCAATGATGTGTGTAAAGTTCCCAATCCGCACTGGGCCCGCGTGGGAACTATAGCTCAAGCCCTCCTCTCATTCTAAGAGGAGGCCTGTGCCCAGCAGTGGGACGTAAAAGAGGCTGGTGATGAGATACTGTTATAGTGCAAAATAATAACTATTTCATAGAGCTCAAAAACTGGTCTAATCAAAGCTTGATACCGTCATTAATTGTGAACACGCAATCCCAGTTAGTTTGTCTGTAAGACGCCCCAAGCTGCGTTGCTTCATAGCTTAACCTGTGGCTTAACTCTAAACATTAACGGAGCGTCAACACTTACAACGGTCAGCCAATTCCCAGCCAACGATGCTCCGATGTTTCCAGCGCGCCTCACAAACGCGGGTGTCGCTTGATTGTGTTGCAGGGTAGGCTACGGCTAGCCCGCTCGAGCGCCAAACACGATAAGTAATTTGGGCATTTGCGCAGCGCATTAGACGCATACCGGCGGCTGCCTGCACAGCATGCATTGTTACTGGCATCGTGTATATCGCGATAATAGTCTCCTTTGTGAATTCCGTCGTCGGACGCCTAAGATGGAGTATAACTGTTATGTTATGTAGATTGATGTCCATTTGGTAGATAGTAAGATAAGATCCTCATATTTGTCACAAAGATGGTTTAAGATGCATTACGTCAGTGTCAATTTCCATTTAAAAAGAAACCCGATACAACTTCTCTTTTATCAAGAGCAGAAGAGGAGGAAGAATGTTTAGAAGCTTACAATGCACAAAAACACTGTTGTGGCATATGATTGTAGGTACATACGCGATGTCCAGGCACGGGAATTAATCAAGATGAGGGTCCCGAGGTAGTAAAGTGGACAAAGAAGTCTGTTGGACCGTATACGGAAGATACAAACTTTATGACGCAATATAATGCATAACATTCACAAAAACATTAAGTTAATAAAACGAATGTCAACCCCAAGTCTTGGCTCGCGGCCCGACACTTGCGACGCGATACCGAGGCATTGATTTACGATAAAAATGCACCCGAGTGCGATAGTTCATCCATTACCCTCGCGTCGGGGTTTAATTCCGGCGCGTATACTCTTAGGATAATTGGACGACTCCAGCGCTTTGTCACGACGCCGCCGCGCCGCTGCCGCGCCACGTAGCCTCTGTGCTTCATTGCTGTGAGATTGTGGGTGCCCCGCGTCAGGAAATACCGCTTCAAATACTTGCTAAGTTATGTCTTATAATTATGCAATTAATAAGACAAATAAAAGAGAAACACTTAATTAATCGAACAGTCAAAAAGCAAACGAATGAGGGCGACAACTGAAAATCTGAAAAGAGGTAACTTGCGTAATTAACAAGATTATTGCGCGGATGATCCGACGAGGGCGGCGGCGGGCGGGCGGCAATCAAATAAACGGCCAACTTCGTCGTTCATTACTTGATTCCGTTCTGATATTTTCCTGTTCCTAATTTCTCTCCGGAATTATATTTAAAGAGGCCCGTTCAACTCGTGATTAAATGTCGCTGAAGGTTGAGAGCATCCGCCGTAATTGAGCGCTGGCGAGATTTAATAACGCGGCACAAAGCGTGCTCACAATACGGAGGTGTCAATAACGCGCGCCGCCGCCAGCTCTTTACATTAAAGACGGCTAATTACACCCCGTCGCTACTGTGTATACCACTCATCACTGGTAACGTGCTGTTATTACATACTGCAGGCTGTTTATCTAAACAGTAGCTTATGCCCTGCGGCTTTGCCCCCGTGAAATATTTCCAAATGGGCTAGTTTCCTATCCCGTGAGAATTTCGAAAAATCCCTTCTTAGTGCACCTCTAGGATACTTAAGGTATAGTTTGCCAAATTTTAAGTCTCTAGGTCCAGTGGTTTAGGCTGTGCGTTGTCTGTCAGTCAGTCAGTCACGGTACTGTTTTATAGGTATAGAAGAAGATGATCTCAATATACGTATAATCTCCGTTCATCCGTTCAATCCCCGGGATTACTCATTCTTGTTTTCTGCGTGTTCCTGTTCCAGTGAGTAATACCTATTTAAAGTTTATCTAAAATTAAAAGTCTTAGCAATAAAATCATCGACCTGGGAATCCGAGTATGCATTGCTTCTTTCATGGTTTTGTTTGATAATCTTGCTACATTTTATCAACGAGAGCGCCCTTAGGTACGAGCATTAGACTCCAATATTATTGAGTATTGAGATGTCGAGTTGGGTGTAATATCTTGCTGGTGCTTCGCGCAAGCAGCTGCGAGGAGATGCCTAATAGAACGACTCTCTATAACAGGCCGAAAGTTACAATATTACACTCAAAACGACTTTGAAACAATCCTAAACACATCTGTTTCTCGAGAGGGAAAGCTGTAAGCTGTAGGTGTAAACTGATCGTAAACTGATCTCCGAAAATGGATGTAGTTTTTCAGATATCTTGTTCCATCTTTTAAGAGTATGAAAATACAGAGTTCATCTTTTTTAATAACTGACTGTTGCGACTATAACTCACACGAGAAGTATTCGGAGTAAAATATTGCAAGGAGCCCCGCCAATAATTTATCTCCGCAAAATTCTTCAAGGCGACTGTCAAAATATTATATAAATCCATTAATATGTAACGTATGTGTGCGGAGAAATAGCTTCGGCTTCTTACCTAAAATGGCACACACTAGATTGCACACGGGCAGATAAAAGCTTACAAAAATGTGTCGCGCACCGGGATCTGCGTCCTTAGCGGGGAAGCAATAAGGGCGAAGCGTGTGGGCGGTGCGGCGGAGCGGACGCGCGCAGCCGAGCGTGCGGCGGATACGGCCGGCGCGGCTGCTGGGGACGACATGGAGACACGTCTTCTAGATCGATTAACCGCACCTCCCGAGATTAACGACTGACGGCCGATTGCCTCGCTAGCGGAACGACTGTGGTTCCCGTGCTCATTCGTTCGGTTCAGAAAAAAAACCAGGTAACATACTCGTGTTAGTTCCATCCGGCACATTTTTTCCATTCATTAACTTAGACGGCTTAATTGTGCTTTTAACCGACTTCAAACTTTATTTATCATTATTTTAGAGAAAATAATACGTTTTTTTTATGGTGTTCCATAGGGTAATGGGCAGCATATAGCATTAATTGTTCAAATTGGCTACAATTTACCTTCAATAATATTTTTAAGTTACCTATGGCCGATGGGGTCAGAAGGTTCTCGAATGGCGTCCAACAAGATGGAGCGACGACCTAGGATTGCGGGACCGCGGTGGATGCGGAAAGCACAAGACCGGTCAGAGTGGAGAGCCGCGGGGGAGGCCGCCGGCCAGCAGAGGACGTCTAGAGGCTGACATGATGAGATGATACTTTTAAATTATTTGCGATTAGTTACATTAGACATTATTAACTACTGTGATCATCATGCCTGTAACTGTGTCGAAATATCAGGAGCTCATCTAAACTTAGTAGGGTAATTGCGGTCAATACCCCGTAGTCAATATATTGTGTAATTTAACTTCATTAAATACTGTCCACACAATGCTTTGAAATATGAGTAAGGTTGAAGTATGACTCGAAATAGACGCATTCAGTATTTCAGGAGAGCATAGCAGTAGAAGCAGTCAGATATGGGTCCGTCGTAGCGGAAGCTACATGCCAGTGACTGAGGGGGGGGGGGGAGGGGGGAGTGTTTCCACAGATGGATTTATGTGTCCAGTCGCCAGAGCAGCGACTTTTATTGCCACTGGGACAATACGGCGTACGGGCACACTTGACCGGGCACAGGATGCATTTTAACGTTCAAATTTAAGAAACAAGTGATTTTACGCTTCAATAGCTGATATTTGCGGGCGGTAGGACCCTGTGCGAGGTCCATCTGGATCGCTAACACCATCTTGCTCGCTAATCCTGCCGCTAAGCAGCAGTGCTCGCACTGTTGAGTTCCAGTGTGGAGAGTAAGACAGCCGGTGTAATTACGGGCACAGCGGTGTAAGCGGCATTTCATCTTAGCTCTCTAGGTTGGCCACGCATCCGCAAACTTCCCGGGGTTGCAGGTGTAAGTATAATATGGACAGTGGTGATCACTTACCATCCGTTTGCCTTCCTTATCGTAAAAAAAATTGTATGCCTGGATTGTATGTTGTACTAAAAATACCGGTTCTACCGACCTAAGATGAAACTGAGATGAGTGATGAGGTTATCAAACTCTTGTCTATTGTTGAATTTTTAATGTTGATTGGTGATACAATCCTTATTTTTGCCATATTAAGATAAATGTCCCAATGATTGACACGTTAATTCCAATAATTGAAACCCTGCTTGTCACCCTTATTGCTACGTATTAAGATTGAAGGTGCCACTATTGGGATTGGGACTGTGTCGGGCACAGGGACATTCCAGTTGTACGCCAATTTAACTAAATGCCTTTACATCCCCTGTTCTATTAGCTAACGGGATTATTGCCATATTTATATCTATTGGATTAAATAGTAAACACGGGGCTTATGACAGGAAATTCTCTTAATAAGATTGGCGAAAAGACGCTTTTATACTCCTACATTAAACATATCACTATGCCCTTATCTACATCTACATCTACATCTACACTAATATTATAAAGAGGAAAGATTTGTACCTATTTTTGTATGTTTGTAATGAATTGGCTCAAAAAGTACTGGGCCGATTTAAAAAATTCTTTCACCAATAGAATGCTACATTCTTCCAATTTGACATAGGCTACATTTCATTTTGAAAAAAATTAGGGATCCTTGGTAAAATTTTAACAATGTAACCGAAGGTGTAGAAAAATGAGTCTTAAAATGTCTTTCGTCGAATGCGCTGCCGAAACTATTAGCGATAGAACAAAATAATGTACAACAATATTGAAGAACATCATAATGTCTACAAAAAACTCCGCGGTAGCATATGTCCAACTATTGTAGTTATGTCACTACAACAACTTTTTTTATTTTATAATTGTCTACCCCGTGCGAAGCCGGGACGGGCTGCTAGTACGAAATAAAGATACTCCGAGCTAGGTGGGTTTCTTACGTAAAACCGCAGACAATTTCACGGGCGGTGACCGCCGGGGCGCGAGGGGTAGTTTCGGGGGAGGGGATGACTTATCTGGCACCTTAATTAATTAACGGGTGGGACGTCTTGTTTGCTGCTAATTAACCAAACGTGGAAGCTCGAGAGACACATTTATCATTTTTGATGGGTTTCTTTCGGTGCGTTTTAGCTGGACAGGAAGATTCATGATTATCTTTTTTGTCAACGGCCCTGCATGCATGATTAAACATTGTAATCAGGTACCTATTCAATCTTATTACGTCGAATTGATCAGAATAGGTGAGTTCGTATAAATAATGATGACTGAAGAATAGCAATTATGGTGAACTGCATACGAAGAAACAATAATGGGATAGGACAACCGAATAGCCTAGTGGTTAGAGACCCTGACTATGAAGCTTGAGGTCCCGGGTTCGATCCCCGGTCGGAACACATGTTTGTACGATGAATACGAGTGTGTTTAACATGTATTTAAGCTATGTATTTATCTATATAAGTATGTTTATCCGTTGTCCCCATAGTACAGGCCTTGCCTAGTTTGGGACTAGGTTAATTGGTGTCAAAATTGACCCATGATATTTATTATTTATTATTATTAATCCGACGTTGAATAATCCAGTCCAAGGCCAAGTGCATTTTCAATTTAGTTGGATTAAACTGAACCATTACCCTAAAGGTAATTCAACATGGCGTCGGACGCAATCACCGTGTTTGAGCCGCAACAAAGCCGCTGCTTGTGAGCCGCCGAGCGTGTGTGCCGGCGTGATTGTGCCCCCACAGTGAACACATACGATAAGATGCCTGCACACTACGAGACGTGTATGCCTTGAGACAGTGGCATGCTGCACCATCAGTGGACCTTATATCAGTTATATTGTCACATTGTGTTTTTAACCCCCGACGAAAGAGAGGGGTGTTATAAGTTTGACCTGTGTATCTGTGTGTCTGTGTATCTGTGTGTCTGTGTATCTGTGAATCTGTGTATCTGTCTGTGGCATCGTACCAAAAAAGCGTCCAATAAAACCACCTTTTATAGCGATCACGGCTAAGGTAAAGATATTTTACAGTGTTTAGAATAATTAAGACATTAGAAATAGGGCTGCATTTTTGTTATTTTAATTTAATATCGCTTTTGTACAGAGCAAGAAGGATCAAAAGCAATAATGACGACGATGCAAATTACATTGTTAGCCGACGGATAATTCGCGTTTGTTAAAAAGTGTTTTTATTTTGGCTCTTGTATTTTGCGAACAAAGTGAAGATTAAAGCAAGAGTTCTGTTCTTGAAGAGCACGGCATCCCGCGGCGCCCGCGGCGAACACGCTGGCGCCACGCTATTACGCGCAGCGGCGCGCTCGCGGCCCGCCAGCCACAGCTGCTCTGCTGCGCGCCGGATGACAAGACTATAATAATTCCACTGAAGTTGCTTATGTTTCTAACCGACTTTAAAAAAGGAGGAGCATCTAAGTTCCACTGTATAGTGTCATTCTATGGGACTTGCTAACTATGTAAACAAACCATCATAATTGAAATAAAATTGTCTCAGAATGATTAATTTTCTATGGCGGTTTGTTTACTTAGTTAGCAAGTTCCATAGAATGACACTTCATGTATTTATACAAGTTACACCAGGCCCCTGTATTACCAAAGTTACAATCTCAGAATACAGAAAAAACCCGAACCCGTGAGCGCGCCTAAAACTGTAGCAACCAGTGCCCTAAGCACGACTTGTCGAATCCTGCGTTACGTTACGGTTATCGTATCGAGATCGAGAAATCTCATACTCAATTTTTGTTCCAAATACGCTCACGGGCGGACGCTGTTCCAAACGTCATACAAACTCGTTATAATTTACTATTCGATTTAACGTGACGCAGGATTCGACAAGTCGTGCTTAGGGCACTGTTTGCAATTTTTGAAGCAAAACTAAAGCTGCTGTTTAATTTCCTAGCAAACGAAGTGACCTTCAGAGTGTAGGTATAACATTTATAAAACTCATTTTATGTACCAGTTACATAAATCTACTATTTTCTTCGTGTCTTAGAATAATGAAAGAACATTTTAGGTGTAGTGTCGTAGGAGTACAGTGCGTAGACATCTATGGTGAGAAAACGAATGTGTAACATTGCAGAGACTCGAGCATGGATATTCGAATCCTACGTAACGCAACCGAGTAAAAAAAATAAAATAAATGGACACCAATTGAAATTGACCTAGTCCCTAACTAGGCAAAGCCTGTACTATGGGTACTAGACAACGGATAAACTTACTTATATAGAAAAATACATACTTATATACATATTAAACATCCAAGACCCGAGTAGTTATTAGAATGTTACTACTCGATTACGTTACGGATTGGAATATTCGTGCTCGGGCCTCAGATAGATAAGCAGATCGCGATTGTAATTAAGGCGCTGCTCGACCGCAGGGGTGGCTGATATCAGCGAGATGAGTTATTGCTCGTGTGTGAATTATTAGCATTATCCGTGCGGCGAGCGGTGCGGCAGCGGCACGGCGGCGGTATGGGAGCGGCGCGGGCGCGGCGCGGCGTAGCCGAGACAGAGATTACTGTTAATATTAAATGAAGTTTTACAACTACTCGCAACTAAGCACTTGCCGACTAAAGCCTTTGGGAGTTGGTTCTGTAATCAGTGCAGCAGTGCTTCAGAGTAGTGATGGTGGCGAAGAAATGCAAACACTTTGTAAAAAAAGTACGTTGTGTTGTCACAGTGCATATAACTGCTCTGAAAAAAATAAGTAAGAAAGAAGTATTAATATTGAATGAAGACAGAAATATATATTTTTAGATTAGGGTCAGCATAAATAGAGATTAAATAGAGAGATCTCCCTCCAGGGAGAGACTGTCATGCCTGGGGACAGAAGTCCGAAGAAGAGAGTTGGAAGTGGTATTTATGCATTCGACGTGAGAAACTTCGTTAGCGCGATGTGGAACAGTGATGACGTCATCCGCGTGTAACGCTAGCGCTACACAGACAATCCCAAAATTAATAATGATAAGCTTACCCAGAGGTACGTTGCACCGCGGCGCGGCGCGGGTAGTCATCCTCACACGTCTTCATCTCATTGTTCCCGCGCCCCCTGACGGAATTATTTAGCATTATTTGTGCTCTGCATTAGCGGGCATTAGTGGGGGGGGGGGGGGAGGGGTATGACTGGCGGACCGGAAGTGATCCAGATCAGCGTAAGCCGCGCACAATGGGCTCTTGTTTACGGGGCGCTCGGAAGCCTATTACACTTTCAGGACGCTTCCGCCGCCCGGCGCGGTGTTACTTAATCATCTTAAGTTGGGTTGTTTGATGCGAGTGTCCAGTCTCTTGAGTCGGCACGAACGCTCCGGAATAAACGACTTTGCGTCTTCTCATACATAAAGCCGGAATAATCGCATTTATGTATTTCGTCCCGTTATCGTCCTTCACTGAAAGCAAATTTTAGTTGGTTTTACCATATTTCAACAAAATTTTAGGGTTAATATAGCACCTACCCTTGAGTTTTGTTGTTTCAACAAAAACTGTATTGTTGATCAGTTAAGGTAATTTTAACTTGTTGCATATTTGTTGATTCAACATTTCAATATAATAGTAAAATTAACCCTCTAATAAGGGGTTAATATAGCACCAACCCTTGGATTTTTGGTTGTTTTTACAAGTAGCACAATGGTAAATTTAACCGTCTAGCGTAATGTTAATTCATTACCTGCCTTTAGATTTTTGTTAGTTTTACTAGTTTGCACGAAGTGCAAACCTGTAAAAACAACAAACCATGACAGTAATATTAACTCTTCAGCGAGGGTTGCTTTAACGTACTCGAAATGTTAAAAGCACATGTGTGTTTGTGTTGAATCTACTTACTTTTAATGGTTAGTTTTACTAGTTTGCACTTTGTGCATAACTGTAAAAACAACAAACCATGACAGTAATATTAACTCTTCAGCGAGGGTTGCTTTAACGTACTCAAAATGTTAAAAACACAAGTGTGTTTGTGTTAAATCTACTTGCTTTTAATGGTTAGTTTTACTAGTTTGCACTTTGTGTAAAACTGTAAAAACAACAAACCATGACATTTAAGTTAACTCTTTAACAAGGGTTGCGTTAACGTACTCGAAATGTCAAAAGCACAAGTGTGCTTGTGTTAAATCTACTTTCCCATTAATGTTAGACTAACCTTCGAACTCAAGTTTGCGTTAACTGAGTTACTTCTATTGGTTCAACTCGTACTGTATTGTTGGGTCAACCCAAAACATTTTAACTACAGCTAACAATATAGTACAAGTTAAACAAACCAATAGTGCGAAGGTTAGTTCAACACAAACACACTTACGTAATCAACGCAACAATTTTGTTGAAAATACTATTATGTCTAGGTTAACATAACAAAATATTTTAAGTACAGCCAACAATATAGTACAAGTTAACGCAACCTATGCGAAGGTTAAACCAACACAAACGAACTTGCGTAATCAACACATCTGTTTTGCTGTATTAACCTAGAATCAATACTGTTTTTAACAAATCAGTTTTGTTGAGTCAACATGTACTATATTGTTGGGAATACTCAAAATGTTTTGTAGTATTAACCTAGACATAATAGTATTTTCAACTAAACAGTTTTGTTGTGCCAATAAGTGCATTTGAGTTGAATATACCAGATCTTAATGTTGAATTAACCTTTAAAGCAGAGGTTGGGTTGACCTAGATTTAATGGTATTTTTAACAAAATAGTTGCGTTGATTCAATCAATGTCTTGATATTGAATTTACCTGCTTTAAAGGTTAAATATACTTTCAGGAAGGGGTAGGGTTAACAGTCTTGCAATGTTGAACCAACTTTTGCTGTTATAGTTAGGTCTACATGTGTGATTTGTTGCATTAACCTTGATTATATGATAAAATTAACACTGTAGTTTTGTTGAGGCAATAAGTGTCTCGCTGTTGTATTAACCTAGAGTCAATAGTATTTTTAACAAATCAGTTTTGCTGTGTCAACTTCTACTAATTTTGTTGGGAATACTGAAAATGTTTTGTGGTATCAACCCAGATTATAATAGTGTTTTCAACAAAACATTTTGTTGTGTCAATAAGTGAGTGTCTGTTGCATTTACCTGATAAAATAAAGTTGCATCAACTTTACGAATTAGGGGTTGGATTAACCCGGGTTACAATGTTGAATCAACTTTCGTGATATTTGTTAGGACTACATGAATGGTATCTTTACAATGGTATTACAATGGTATACTAGGTTAATTTAAATAATATTTATCAACTTAATGTGTATACTTAATAGATCACATTAACTTGAATAATGTTGTTACAATTAACCTTGAAGCTACCGGCAAACATCTTGAGCAACGAGTGACGTGGCGGGAGCACGCGCAGAAGAATTTTTATATGTAAATTAGTTTCTGCGCATGCCCCACCACGTCACTCGTTCAAGATGGTTGCCGGTAGCTGTACCATTGTAATACCACTACAAAGAGGTCAGTTTCACGATATAATCAAAGTGGTCCTGACAATTATAACGGTAGTTGATTAAACATTGTAGCTCGTGTTAATCCAACCTCTACTTTAAAAGGTTGATTCAAAAGGTTTTTTCACCAGGCAGGTGCAACACAAACGCACTTATTGACACAACCAAACGGTTTTGTTGAAAATACTATACTGAGCGGTACAATTAATGGCCCACTTTATTTTTACTATTTATTGTAAAAGTATTCCTTAAATAATGTTTTACATTAAGCAAGGAAAAAATGGCGGGTGATTAATTTTGCATCCGAGTTTATTATATCCCACATGGTATGTTGAGTGCTCCCAACAAAGTTAGTGGGAGTTGACAGCAAAACTGTTTTATTAAAAATACTGTTGGTTCTAGGTTAATACAACACCAAGACACTAACAATATTGTTACTTATGTCTAATCAATTGGTCAAATCACACAGATAGAAGATAGACACGACACTAAACAAACAAAAGTATCTTCTACATAGGTACACATATCTTGAATTCAAATTAAATAAAATCTAGATTTTAATTATATATAGCCTAAGAAAACAAGTTGGTTCCACATAGCAAATACTGTAAAAAGAACATTAAAAAACGAACGATACGGTGTAAAGTATATTTTAAGCAATTCAACCTACCACAGGTAGAGAACAATCAAACTTATCATACATAAGCAAACAACAAATGCAATAAGTATACAAAAAAGAACAAATTAGTAAAATTTGTATGCACTAATGCCTAAAACGAGATTAATTTTAACAATATTATCTAACATCTCTAGACTCTCTGCTTTACTTCTTGGTCTTGGCCTTAGGCCAAGAAGTAATGTATGAAAAACCTAAGAATAGTACATTACTGCAAAGGCCGTGAAGTAAGGGATTGATGGACGAGCTTTGGGGCAGACGGCAGAGTCGTAGACGAGGCCGAGCAAAAGGAGTCCAGCAATCCCTGTTCTGGCCGAGGCTTGTATAGTGCTTTTCTCAAGCTATGTGAGGAAATATTAAAATCAAAATGACTACCAGGTAATCAAGTAAAAATTGTTTCATTTGCCGCTTTTTTAGGGTTCCGCACAGCAAAGGGAAAAAGTAGGATCACTTTGTTGTCCGCATGTCTGTCAGTCAGTGAGTCAGTCTGTCTGTCAGACAGTCAGTCAGTCAGTTTGTCTGTCAGTTTGTCTGTCGGTCGGTAAGTCTGTCAGTCAGTCTGTAAATCTGTCTGTCTGTCTGTCTGTCTGTCAGTCAGTCAGTCAGTCTGTATGTCAGTCAGTCGGTCTGGCTGTCTGTAAGTCTGTCAATCAGTCTATCTGTCAGTCAGTCTGTTTGTCAGTCAGCCTGTCAGTCAATCAGTCAGAATGTCAATATGTAATTCTGTCAATCTGTCAGTCAGTCTATCTGTCAGTCAGTCAGTCAGTATGTCAGTCAGTCGGTCTGTCAGTCTTTAAGTATGTATGTATGTATTAAGTCTGTCAATCAGTCTGTTAGTCTGTCATTGTCTGTCTGTCAGTCTGTCTGTCATTCAGTCAGTCAGTAGTCTTTAAGTATGTCAGTCAGTCTGTTAGTCTGTCATTACGTCTGTCTGTAATTCAGTCAGTTTGTCAGTCAGTCAGTCTGTCTGTCAGTCTGCCAATCAGTCAGTCTGTCTGTAAGTATTTAAGTCTGTCAGTCTGTCCGTCAGTCATGTCTGACTGACAGATTGACAGACAGTTAGACTGACAGACAGACTGACTGACTGATAGACTGACAGACATATGGACAACAAAGTGATCCTATAATGGTTCCCTTTTTCCTTTTGCGGTGCGGAACCCTAAAAAAGCAGCAATTGAAACATGAAACATTGAATTTTTACTTGATTACCTGGTAGTCATTTTGATTTTAATATTTCCTCCTATTTAGTTTTAAGTTGTAGTTTATTTAGTTTAAGCTTAGATTTAATGTCATTGTAAATTGCTTTTATTATGTAAATAAAGTTAATTCAAATTTTTACATCAAGGTTAGAACGACTTGTAATATTATTATGATCAGACATAGGAATCCACGGGGCAAAATTTTATAACTGGTAAGGAGTTCCTATATCCATAAACTCAATTATCGATGTTTGTTCCATATAGTAGTTATTTAACACCCTGAAATAGATTCATCAGTCAAGACGTTTAACGCCCAAAAATTTGGAACAAATTGTAATCGTTTATTTGAAGAACAGTAGATGGGACAGTAATAAGAAAAAATTGTAATGAGTAAAGTTTCAAAAATCGTTGAGAAAAAGAAAAGAATTACGCTATTACCTATTTTGTTGAATTTATACACTTTTAATAAAAACGTATTATTAAAAACATCACATGAAATGATTGCAAGAATATGGAACAAGCATCGATAATTGAGAGATAGGCATTTATTTTAGTTTAGTTTATTTTTAGTTTTTATTTATGTGTGTAGATGTAGTTTAATTTAATATTTGATTATTTGTAAATATGTATACCGTGGATTATGGATTATTGGAATCAATCATCATGATGATAATTATGATACAAGTTCGGAAAGATAGCAATTCCCAACGAGTATCTGTGATCTTAAAACGCGAGCGAAACAAGTGTATTGAGAGATTATCGGTATAGGAACTTACCTACCATGAAATTTTGTCCCGTGTTCCTATGTCTGATTATGATACTTTGTAACATACAGAATGATTTTTTTATCACTAGCCAAAGAGTGTAGTAGTTTCAAAAATTGCACCCTAAGCTTTCGAGTTTGAAACTATTATTACAGCAATATTAATATTAGTTTCATGTTAAAAATACAGCAATATTTATACAAAATTTGGTATTTGTCCGTTTCGTACTTTTTGAGAAAGAAAATAAAAGCGTTTTAGGGTTAAATGGATGCCGTGAGGTGTCAGGCGGCAGTAGAGGGTTTAAAATTGATATGAAGTATTTACTCCTCACGGGACATCATCTGATAATAGTTCCAAACTCAAAGCTTTGGGGGCAATTTTTGAAAGGCTATTCTGCTATACCCTTTGGCGCACTTGCTCAGACCATCAATCTGAACAACTCATTATGGGAGCAACTAAGATATCACAAAAAAAACAGTTGTTTCTAGTTTACCTACTAGACCGAAACCGAAACCTAGTGACAAACTGAACAACTTTTCCTTAAGAAACATGGGTCGTAATATTAAAAAAAAAAATAGTCTCTTCATACTGTTTTTTTCGTATTTCAACCCATGTTTCTTAGGAAGTTGGTCACTTTCATGAGTACTGTCTCTGGATTTCGGGTTATATACTGGGTTTTCGTAACAACTTATAGGTCTGTAAAAAAACTTTGAAATATAGAATGTTTTACTCTCACTGCATTTTTATAATACAGTATTAGATTAAATCTGTTCTAATGTCTTTATTCTAAAAACAATTGGAATCAGTCTAATGCTAGGGACCAAAAACGGAGAGTAGTTATAGACGGACTGCATTTCAGCTGCGAACAGACTGCAAAATTGCAATAGGGAAGGTGGCTGCTGTGCTACTAGGTTGCTAGTTCGTCTGTAACGGCCGTAAGTTTTTGGACACTGTATCATTCATTAATCTTATTTAGTATTTGCTCAGTCCTATATGGCTGGCTCTAAAAAAATATATAATAATATCCAGTAAACTATAATGCATGACTCTAAAAGGTAGCCAACTCCCTACAAGCAATTCTGCCATAAAAAATTTACTACACTAAACTGCCGTCCTAATAAAATACGCAGTAACTATGTATCCAGCTCATATGATATATAGCTATTGCGTTTTTTTAAAGCCGCTGAAAAGTGTCCTATTGCTCTGTAGAAAGTGGCGCCTATGTACCAAAATGTATGATATATAAAAAAACTGAGAAATTAACGAGCGTTTGAAATTTGGACATTTTCATAAAAACGGGTCTTTAAAGATCATAAACCGAGTGATGCCATCTT